>OZ023262.1:59089508-59409508 GCA_964006375.1 Tillus elongatus | reverse complement strand
CACAAGATGTTGTTACAGTGGGGCCACGGCAGTATCTACGCTTATGTTGGGGTAACCCAGCCAGGGTCATGTAGGTCTTGCCGCAATCGCAGGAGAAGCCAGTATCGTCACTTGGATTTCCGGTGGCTGACATTAGGGAGAAGATAATGCTCCAATGTCGTTAAGTGTTCAAAGATTTAATGCCACCGGATGTAGTAACACCGCTAAAATGGAGATGCTGGGTAGCTAGTGGTCGGCCGCCTCCCTACAAACGACCTTAGGTATAAACCTTCCAGGGCTGTACACGTACAGGACAACACTCGACACACACACACACACACATATATTCACCTTTTGGTCGCCTCTTACGACGGGCTGTTGTAGCTGGGGCACTATTCGCAGCGCTCTCAAGAGCTCAACACCGGTGTCCACACGGTTATCAGAATGGCGTTAAAAACTCGGGCTTCCATGTACCCGCACCATATGTCTGGCCTGCAGGCTAGACATTCATCATGTAACCAAACACGCTCGACACCAATACAGAGTGGGCCCGAAGCACTGGCTCTTCTGGTCTTCCGTCCCAGTGGTGGGTGACTATTCTGAGCGCTCTCAAGAGCTCAACACCGGTGTCCACACGGTTACCAGTATGGCGTTAAAAACTCGGGCTTCCATGTACCCACACCATATGGCAGGCCTGCAGGCCAGACATTCATCATGTAACCAAACACGCTCGGCACCAGTACAGAGCGGGCCCGAAGCACTGGCCCTTCTGGTCTTCCGTCCCAGTGGTGGGTGACGTCCAACCCTGCACCACATTCTTCCCAGGAAGAGGCTATGGGTTGGCGCGGTCCAACCTCGAGCTGCTAGGCTCAGTGACCAATAAATTCGTTTTCAGACACCCGTGTACCAGGACTTCCGACCAGATTCACCAGGTCGAGAACGCATATTGTGGGGGATCATGGGCGCTAGTCCCAACGAAAGAAACAAGAACGAAGCACTCGGTGCGATGCAGCCCACCCTTCGTTGACCTGGGTCCACGGTCTTGGGTGCAAAGTCTATTAACTGATGTTAAAGAATAAGAAAGAGCGTCAACGCCAAATTGCTGTACAGTGAAGATCAGTCTGAATATAATCCAGTAATAATATAAAATAGTAAAAATATAAATAGTTTATAAAATATAAAATATATAAAAAGGAATGACGGCATGTGTGCTGCTGATCCTGGGACATGCACAAAACAACACTCGCATGCAACACACATGAGCAGTGAAGTCCGTGCTTGCATTGAATAGCAGGATTTAGATGGAAAGTTGTTATATACATCTCATTCAAGACTGACTCATAAAGTGGCGATGTATTGAGATACTGCCTTGGATCGTTAAAACTGTTATGGACATGATGTCTCGCCTTGACAGACCGAGGACATTGGATATGATGTTATTGTCCTCACACCAGGTCCCTCATGCCCCAACGATAAGGCGTGCCATGACTGCTTACGGGGGTATTGGTCATGCATGGCCTGAATAAACAATGGGCCACTATATAAAGCCACCTTGTTTTGTGCGGCATGCGAAAGTGGACTCGGGACCTCCCAGCTAACGGCAACATCACATATCGTAACTTGTGACTTCTTCCGGAGTACGAGATTGGGTATTTTCAAAGTCCCATCGCTGCATCTCATCCTGGGCTCTACTTCCACAATCCACCCTTTTCTCTCTACAACCTTCCGTGTGAACGCAACAATCTGGTCGTGCCGCCTGATTCTCTGCCAATGGGCCGCAGGACACTTTTGCAATACGGGATTTAGGGACTCGTTGCGTTCGCATCCCATCCTACATTTTCTCTCATGTGGTGGATTCGATGGGATGCCTCTAGTCGACAGGAGGTCGCCTCTTAATTGTGCCACTCTTACATAGTCGAAACCTGACCAGTAGGGCGGTGGATTGAGAACCCAATCACTGCAAGCTGGAAACTTGCTACCCTGGTTAAGGCCGTTCTCCGAATAACTGCCTTCCAGTCTCTCCCTCAAACCCCTCGCAATGAGCCTGCTGCTGTCCCCATTCTCTCTAGACCATAATCTTATTTTCTGCCATAGACGATCTGCATAAGGCAGCAAGAGGGTTGCTGCTATGATGGGTGTAACCGTATTCAAAATGTTAGTTATTCATATCTTTAGTATGGCCGGGACGTGCAGGCTAAAACACATAATTCTCAGACCACCTTCTCTGGCAGTGGCATGCAGATAAGCATCGCTGCTAGTTCTGTTGAGATAGAGAGCCCTTTTGACAGCCATTCGTACTGCTCGGTCAACCGTTTTGAGTGTTTTTAGGGTAATCGTGGGACTCTGCCATGTACTAGATATCTGGGCAATAAGTAGGTCCTACTGATGTTGACCTTTGGTTGCGGCTTTAGCTGTGCCTTCATTATGTTACAAGCTGACCCTTGAGCTGTCATCACAGGCTGGGCCTGCCCCATCATCCCATACCGTCTTCCAAGATATCCGAACAACTCGTTAGGCTGTTGTTGTTTGATCGCCGATCCCCCTGCGGAAAATAAGGATCGCGTGATGCAATAAGATGTAATAATATGAACAAAAAATACTTCTAAAAAAAAAAACTAAACTAAATTAAACTAAACTAAATTAAACTAAAATACTGTGCAAAACATCACAAGGCAGAAATTCCACAAAATAGTACATATAATGGTTCTAATAACCGACAAAGTAAGATATAGCCACCCTACGAATAACCGCAGCCTTATCCGAATAGAAGTCGCACAAGTTTGCAAAGTTATTAAAGTCAGAGCTCATTGTATAAACAGGTGATTTCATATACAAGTTAGTCCTTGGTATTGGAGGCTTAAACACTCTCACCACTCTAGATGCAGTTAAATAAGAAAGAGGTAATATCGCTGTTGGTCTGTCCCAGCGGTGCGAACTCGTTCGCCAGGGAATTTAGAGAACTGTCACTGTTTACACGATCTCCCGCCGTTTACCCGCGCCCCTACTAGACTGCCTACGGTCGCGCTACCGCATGGTCCGTCCATTAAGAGAGCCGCACCTACTCCCGCCGTTTACCCGCGCCCCTACGAGACCGCCTACGGTCGCGCTACCGCAAGGCCGCAATCGCAGGAGAAGCCAGTATCGTCACTAGGATTTCCGGTGGCTGACATTAGGAAAAGAAAGTGCTCCAATGTCGTTTGCGTTCAAAATTTAATTGCCACCGGATGTAGTAACACCCCCACGAATGGAGATGTCGAGACTGTTTAGTCTGGAGGTCGGTGGTCTCCCAATAATCGGCCCTAGGAATAAAGCTTCCACGGCCGCACACGTATCGGACGACAATTGACGCACCCACACACACAGTCACCTTTTGCTACGCCTCTTACGAGCTGCTGGTCTAGCAGTGGAACTATTCTCTACGCTCTCAAGAGCATAACACCGGTGTCCACACATTAAGTGAGTCGCACCTACTCCCGCCGTTTATCCGCGCCCCTACGAGACTGCCTACGGTCGCGCTACCGCATGGCCCGACTGTACTCAACAGGGTGCCTCTGGCGTAGATGTTGGCGCATTACCGGATATGTGGGGAAGGTATCTCCACACCGGGCATGCGCACGATGTTATAGTGGGGCCACGACAGTATCTACGCTTATGTTGTTTCAACCCAGCCAGGGTGGCGTAGGTCTTGCCGCAATTGCAGGAGAAGCCAGTATCATCATTTGGAGGCTGACATTGGGGAGAGAAAAATACTCCAATGTCGTTATGCGTTCAAAATTTGACTGCCACCGGATGTAGTAACACCCCCACGAATGGAGATGCCGAGACAGAATAGTCTGGAGGTCGGTGGTCTCCCAATAATCGGCCTTAGGAATAAATCTTCCAGGGCCGCACGTATCGGACGACACTTGACGCGCGCACACACACACACACACACAGTCACCTTTCGCTACACCTCTTACGAGCTGCTGGTCTAGCAGTGGCACTATGCTCTGCGGTCTCGAAAAGCTCAACACTGGTGTCCACACGGTTAAAAGGGTCGCACCTACTTTAGCCGATTTTCCTGTTATTAGTAACATCTGGTCGTCTGCGAATGCTTGTACGTCTACTAGGTCGTCAATTTGTTCTATTTGTATTTGTCTTTTTGTCGCTTCGTCTTGTCTACACCGTTCGTTTGTCTCGTCCATGGTGCGGAACCAACCTTGCATTACCGCAAGCCATAATGTTGGTCCCAGGCTCGAGCCTTGTGGGCACCCTCTTGTCATGTCTTTCGTCGTTCGTCCCGCTGTAATTTGTCTGTCCGTCAAGAAGTCCTCGCATATTTTCCCAAGTTGGTTCCCTATGCCCACCTGTTCTAGTTCGAATCTGACACATGGTGCCCATGCGCTGTTAAAGACATTTTTGAGATCTAGTGCAATTAATAGTTGGTGTTTTCTCTGTTGTTTATTGTCGGTTATCTTTTTTGTCAGTGCGTCAAGTGCTTCTATTGTCCCAGTCCCTTCCCTAAATCCATATTGTCGTTTGTCGAGTTTGTTGTTGTGTTCAAGTTGTGTTTGTAGTCGTCGGTTGATCAGTTTGTCTAGAAGTTTTCCCAGCGTCGGTAATAGACTGATCGGCCTAGGCGTGTCGTCTTTCTTAGGTGTCCATATGATGTTTGCCTTCTTCCAGACCACTGGGAATACGCTGTATTTTATACAGTTATCGAATATGTCGGTTATTATGTGTTCCGTCACGTCTAGTATGTGCGTCAGGGCCTCGTTGGGTATTCTGTCGTCGCTGGTTGCTTTCCTAGGTTTCATTGTCTGTGTCGTGTCCCTAATTTCTCGTGTGGTCACTTCCGGTTCGTCATGTATCCTATACGTCGTGTTTCTGTTCCTGTAGTACTTCATGCTGTCACTGTCTTGTTCTGTGTTGTCATCCGGAAAATATTTGTCTAGTAGGTATTTGTTTGTTTCGTCTTCGTCTTTAGTGTATGTTCAGTCGTCTCTCATAATGTTGTTGTGCTTAGTCGTCTTTTTTGTCTTGTCCAGAAACTTCCACACTCTTTGTGCCACGGTTCGTTCTTGATAATATTATTTATTTGTGTGTCGATGGCTGCTATCTTAGCTTTCTGTATTTCTTTTTTGTAAGAGTTCATTTCGTCAATGTATCTTTGTCGTTTTCTTGTCCGTCCTTCTGTTGCTTGTTCGTTTTGGTAATCTCTTCTAAGTTTGCTCAGTGTTCGTCTTGTATTGTTTAATGTTTCTGTCCACCACGGGTCTGGTTTGTGTTCGTCGTCTGTTTTTGTAATTCTCTGTCTACATGTCGCACTGCATATTGTCTGTAGTTGTTTTACTTTGTCCTCCTTGTCCGTCCTTCCTCGTATTGTCCAGTCATGTTTGTCAACGTCTCTTTGTAGTGTCCTCTTGAATGCCGTCCAGTTCGTATAATAATAAAGTCTTAGTTTCATTTGTTTGTTCTCCGGTCCGTGTCTATGTCCGTGATGTTATATTTAATGTACTTGTGTAGGCTCAGGCTCTCTTCCTCCTCCACTGTCCATCCTGTTATGTTACAGTTTCTGGTCATCGTAATGTCAATGTAGCTCTGTCCTCTCGGTCCCTCAAAGGTCGGTTACTGTCCGTCGTTGTCAATGTCGTATCGGTGTGTCAGTGCCCACTCGAGGAGCTTTTCTCCTGTTGTGTCTAGATGTCCTCCCCATGCCTCATTATGTGCGTTGAGGTCTCCTCCTATTAAATGTCTTTGTGTGTTCAATGTGAGTCTCGTCATTTCTTCCAGTCTCTTGTTTCTTTGTCCTCCGGGCTCGTCGTATATGCTTGTAATGTAGTGTACTTCTCCTTTCTTGTCCATTATCTGTATGGTCGTTGTGTTTGCGTTGGTCATGTCCCGTCTCATCATTATTCCTGTAATGTCCTTGTGCGTCCATATTTGTGTTTTTGCGTCGTCATTGTGTTTATGTACGTTGTAAAATCTGCTTCCTGTCAATTTCTTGTACGGTTCCTGTATGAGTGCTATGTCTATGTTCTCGTCTTCCATCTTTTTCTCCAGTAGGTTCGTCGCTTGTCTTCCTTTGTCCGAATTGATTTGGATAATTGTAATGTTCTTTGCTGTTTCATTGTTGTCCGTAATTTATGTACTGTCTCGTCTGTCATTCCTTCCTCACGTATATTGGGCATAGTCTGTCTCTGGCTGAGTGTCGTCTGTCGTCTTTGTGAATTCCCATTTGTTTACAGTTGGGACAGTCTAGTTGTTCGTTGGTGCAGTCCGTTCCTCTGTGCTGTCCTCCACATTTGTGGCATTTAGGTTTGTCCTTGCAGTATTTAGCTACATGCCCGTAAGTGTGGCAATTGTAGCATAGTGACACACTTACAGCTTCTTCTATGTGTGCTGTCATTACGACCAGGTAGATGCGGCCTTTTTTGACAAAAAATTTGAAGATTTTCGGTGTTTTAGTTTCGATTATTATGTTTTCTTTAAATTCATTCCTGCATTGTTTTCTTGCCACAATCTTTATCTGTTGTTTAAGCGTTTGTCCGTATATTGTCTTTATGTCCTCGTTCTCGTCAATAATCATGTCCATCAGTTCCTCGTCCGTATATCCTTTTGTCACTCCCGTAATTGTAAATTTTGGTTGTGACTTTTGTCTGTCGTTTATCGTCAGTTCTTGTTTGTCTTTTAGTCTGTTTGTTATTGCTGTTCTTTGTTCGTGGTCTTTATATTGTAGTATCACTCTGCCTCCTGTCAATGGTATTACGTTCTTCAGTCCCCCTTTGTCCTGTATTTCCTTGTGTGTCAATTGTCGGATTTTTTTTATTACCAGTGTCGGGTCCGTCTGGTCTTTTATGGATACAGTTGTCTGTAGTTTGTCCTTCTGTTCCGGTGTCTTCCATCCGTCCGTTTTCGTTTTTGTCGTCTGTGCGTATGTTTTTTGTCATCTAACTTCCATCCAGCCTTTGTTGTTGTCGTCTTCTATCTGCGTCTCGCATTCCGTGTCGGTTTGTTTGGCGACTGTCTGTCTCGTCTTTTCTCGTATTTGTCTACGTCTTTGTCCGTGTGGTGCGGTGTCGTCTGTGTCCCTCCCGTTTCTCCCTGTGTCAGTTTTTGGTTTCTTACTATCGCACCTGAAGTTCTCCCCGTTCGCTCCGCTCGTCTGTCCCTATTGACTAGCATTTCGATTAGTTTGTCTTGGGTTTGTATTCGGCTTTCGAGCTTTATGAGCCTTTGCTCCTGGTTATTTAGGGTTTCTGTTTCTCCGGTCCTCTTTCCTATTGCATACACCAGTTCTGTCGGTTCTTCTGTTAACGCTTCTACTTGCTCCCTGACAATGTTCTGTTGCTCCTTATTAAATTGTAGTTTTCCACCGGCGTACTTTGTCGTATTTAGTATGATTATCTTTTTGGCCTCATTTATTTTTCGGACTTTCTTTTGTACAATCTCGTCTGTTAGTCTGGTGTCTTCTTCTGTGTTCTTTTGTTTGCCTTCGGTTCTTCTTAGTTCTTCCCCTCTTCTTTGTTCTTCTTCTTGTCTTTTCCTATTGTTTATTTCCTTTTTTGCTTTTCTAAGAATTTCTTCTACTTCCTCCGTAGACTTATCGAGGAATGTGATGTCGTCCTCTTCCTCACTGTCGTCGTCACTTACTGTCACTTGTTTCCTCTTCATCTGTCCTTGTTCTTGTCCTTGTCCCTGTCCAGTTGCTCTGCTTGCCGTCGGTGGTGGTGTTCTCGCTAGCGATTCCCTGCGTGGTATTCCGCCCGTCTTTATTGCCTCCTGTTCTGCCTGTTCCCAGGCAGACATTGGTTCCGCTTCACTATCCGTATTCATGTTTGTATTTCGCTCGGTCCAGCAGGTAGCGCTTGGTCCCCGCGAATTTCAGCTTAATCGGTCCTCCCGTTTCAGGGTTACGACCGTTTTTGTTCCAGTTACTTTCTTGACCTGACGTTGAAGTCTCAGAGCGGAAAAATTTCCCTTCTGTTGTGTATTCTGAAAAGCTCCCTTGTTTTCGTTTTATCTCCGGGCGGCTGGGAGACTGGGCTCGCTGTACCTCTCCCGCCAAACGGCGGACACCGGTCACCGAGCTTTTATTAGCTTTTAAGCTATATGATCGTGGTTTTCAAAAGGCTCCGAGAGCTTTTGAGCTTTCCATACGTTACACTTTGTCACCTTACTACTTGTGTATGTACAGTTTATGTATACATAAATTCACATGAATTGGTTCCCATTTATGCAATCCGTATTTATATAAATGTATAGCCTCTTCGTTTCTCAGTTGCAAAACACCTCTTTGCTTATTCTGCTTTCCTGTTACTCCTGATCCTAATATAACACTTTAAATTGCCATAACGGCCTTATTTGTCGCCCGATTTAGGTGAAAATTTCAGGATCTGTTCCCGTGTGGACGGTGCACCAGGTAAGCTAGGAAAAAACGTGCAATTCCCAGGACTCTCGACGCTGTGGGGCCCCGTGCGCGCGCCGGATATTTAACACTGTCGGGGCTCAGCCCCCGTACCGCAGTCCGATCCCGCGTGTCTTGCCTGACTTTCTGTTGGTTCTTTCAGCTAGGGCAGGCACTATAATCACACTTTCGTGACACTGACCACGTTGATTTTGCATTGTTTTAGGTTAACTAAACTAATTTGTCTATTTTCCCTATTTGTCTTTTGTCTATCACAACACGAACATTTGTGTCTGTGCACTGCACTATGAACTTCCTATTTCCGTTAGCAGAATGCAATTTGCATTAGTAGTTCCCGTTTTATGAATGGATTAACTTGGAGCTGTTTGGACCACGTCTCTTCGTTAATCCATTCATGCGCGTCACAGTGGGTAGGGACATTGGGAATCTCGTTAATCCATTCATGGGCGTCACTAATTAGATGACAAGGCATTTGGCTACTTAAAATCTTTGTTTAAGACATGCTACATATACAAATGTATGTGCCCAGGTGCGGCACCATCAAAAGTAAATAAACAATAACAGTATCAGTTTAGTACTCAGTTCCAAGTCCGCAAAACCACAGATAGGGGTCGCATTCACTCATTCCCCCGTCTCGGATTGTCACAGCGAGTCACCTAAAGTCCTTCACTTCCTATCATACAGGGCGGGACACTGGTCGTGCAGTCGTACATTGCAGGACCAGGGTCCCTCCGATAGTCTAAGCACGTTACAAATAGACAGTCACAGATTTAAAACATGTATGATTAAAAACTAAATGTATCAACATAGATAAAAACTAGGATTACAAAATCAGGCTACAATGCATACAAGATAATGCCACAATTCTAAAACATGTATAGATAAAAAGAGTAAGTGTACAATCATAAAACCAAGTGTACAGTCAAGGATTAAAAACTAAATGTATAGATAAAAGCTATATTAGAACTAGATAAAATGTACCAAATGTCCATATGTCACCGTGCAGATACAGAACGGCAAGCCGAGGGTGCGCCGCAGCAGGGGAAAGGTCCGGCCCCGCCACGCGCATACACGCACCAGTCACGCCAACGAGCGGCAGTCACCGAGCCGACTAGACAGACTTCATAAACGCAGCGTGTTCGCCCACCCCGAACTTGATCACGCTGTTCACACACCCGCACTTGAAAGCGCTGTCTTTTGATTTCGTAGACCAGATGTAACGGTCTATCACCATCCCAACTCACCTGGGCGTCAGCAATTATGAGTTTTCCGTCTTTGTGGATGGCCAGGTCGGGTTTATACAGGATGCCGTCTCTATGTCTAACGTGAGGCTCCTTCTCTACGGGCCAGCCCTTCTCGCAGTGCGCCGCGACCCGCCGCACCAGGTCGTTGTTGCGGCGTATGCGGGGGTAATGCGTCACCGGGCTCGCCTGGATGATGTGGCAGATGCTCTCATTCCTGGGGCAGCCGTCCCGACAGCGTCTTAGGTGGGGCGGGTTACTCATAATCCCACAGGTTGGGGGTTAGCGGTCCTTAGGTGGATGGCCGAAATGTAATCTCGCCTAGTCCATCCACCAAGTCTTTTGCCGACCCAGTTGTTACTGCATTTATCCTCTCCTACCGCCTCCAGGTCCTTAGTGGAGGGGCAATTGGGTATTCTGTCCCTCCAGTATTGTGACGACGGGACCTCTCCAGCTAATCTATCCAGCTGCTCCATCAGACGGCGAATCCCGTCGCACATCAAGACGGCCCCCAGGACGGGATCGTCGGTCTCTAATAGGCGGACCAGCCGCCCCCGCATGAATCCAGGGATCAGCCGCCTCAAGTGCAAAAGTCCAAGGGGACATAGAGCGTGGGTGTGGTGGTGTAGAATTCGCCTTGTCGCAAACTTGATTGCTCTGTCGGCCTCTCAGGATCTTTCCGGTAATCGATGTTGTCTGCAGCCCGTAGAGGAGGCGGGGGACCACGTACTGCTGGAGCAGCACCATATTCTGGTCAGGCTTCAGCGGTGCCCTCACCCGTCGCTAAAGCCACCCATTCAGCAGGCCGATCGAGGGCTTGGCCAAACTGCAGGCCGAGGTACTTGAATGGGCTGAGATGGGTGGCCAGAGGTATTCGTATCCTGTACAGCTTGAGGCAGGGCCCGGTCACCACCACTGCCTTGCCCTGGAACACTCGAGCACAGAGGCACACTGATTTTGAAGGGTTCAGTCTCATTCCCCTCTTGCCGAAAAAGGTTTCTACAGAACGAGCCAGTAGGGGTAGGTGTTCTTCTCAGTCTGACATTAGCACCAGATCGTCGGCTAATGCCATTGCGTCGCAGTCCACTCCTTCAGCTATGTTGGCCCCCAGGGTGTTGTCCAGCCCATCAAGCAGCTCATCCAGAACCATATTGAAGAGAATGGGGCTCAGGGGGTCGCCTTGCTTCACCCCCCTTCTTATTTTCAGCGCCCTCGTTGTCTCAGTGCCTGCCCTTATTTTGGTAGAGGCGGTATCCAGGGTGGTCCGTATATATTCCACAAGCCTTTCGCCCACTCCAAATCTGCCAAGGGCGCTAACGATTGAGTGATGAGAGACCGTGTCGAAGGCCTTCTGCACATCAAGCGTCACTACATTGTGCGCCTTACCTTGGAGGGTCCTGGATCTGATGTAATTGTCCAATATTAGAGTGTTGGCCATGGTGCCATCCACGTTGGTGAACCCCCTCTGGTTAGCATTCAACTCCACGGCCCCCGACAGTCTTCTAGCCAAGACTCGATGAAGCAATCTTTGATAGCTGGAGCCAATGGTGAGGACCCTCCAGTTGTTGACGTCGGTACGATATCCGTTTTTATGGATAATCCGGGATCTCCCCTCCTTCCAATGCTCTGGGTGGGCGTTGTATAGGAATACGACGTTGAACAATATTGCGAGGATGTTCCTATTGGTGTTCTTCACCGTGCTGACAGACACCCGGTGGCTGAGTTTTTCCAGCCTTTGAGTGCCTCCTCGATCTAGTCCACTGTGATGGGGCCGGCCAAATCCACGGGCACAGTCTTCGCCCGGCATGGTTCGTCGTCCAGCGGGGATTCGGCCTCCAGGAAGCCGCCGTAAAGCAGGGTCATCTCCTCGACGGGGGGATATACCTCTCTTTCTTCCAGCTCGAGCCGTCGATAATTCTCTCGGCCAGCAGTTTGCGCGCCTTGCTGTACAGATCCTGTGCTTTCTTATATTTCGCGCTTCTCGACCCGCTCCCGGTATTCATCTGGCCGTAGTTTCTGTGTCCCCTCTCGCCGCCTTTCGCGCCCCCCGCTCTGCCTCCATCGGAGCTTTGCGGGCTACGTTGTAGCTGCAGCCATTCTTCTATACTTTTTAGGGTTTCCTAATTAGGGTTATCGTACACCCGTCTTTTGATTTCGTAGACCAGATGTAACGGTCTGTCACCATCCCAACTCACCTGGGCGTCAGCGATTTTGAGTTTTCCGTGTTTGTGGATGGCCAGGTCGGGTTTATACAGGGTGCCGTCTCTGTCTAACGTGCGGCTCCTTCTCTACGGGCCAGCCCTTCTCGCGATGCTCCGCGACCCGTCACACCAGGTCGTTTATGCGGGGGTTATGCGTCTCTGCGCGGTATCGCGCCCGTCCTCCTTGCCTCTAGTTCTGCCTGTTTCCAGGCAGACATCGGTTGCGCTTCGCTGTCAGTATTCATATTCATCTTTCGGTCTCGCTAGCGTGTAGCGCGCGGTCAAGCAGTTGGCGCTTGGTCTCCCAAGTGCGTCCCGCAAATTTCAGTTTGATCGGTCTACCCGTTTCAGAGTTACAACAGTTTTTGTTCAGGTTAGTGTCTTAACCTGACGTTGAAGTCTCCAGCCGGAAAAAATGTTCTAAGTCCTTTCTTGTTGTGCGTTCTGAAAAGCTCCCATATTTTCGTTATATCTCCGGATCCGGCGCCCGGACGGCCGCGAGACTGAGCTTTCGGAGCTTTTAAGCTATGCGATGGTAGTTTTCAAAAAGCTCCGGGAGCTTTCTATGCACGGCACTTTGTCACTGTACTACTTTGGCATTTATGTATGTTCAGTTTATGTATATATAAATTAGTTCCTATTTATGTAAACGTATAGTCTCCTCGTTTCTCACTTACAAACACCTCTTCGTTTCTTTTTGCTAATACTCCTGTTCCTAGTATTACACTTTATTTTGCCATAACAGCTTTATTTGTCGCTCGATTTCGGTGAAATTTTCAGCAGTTGTTCCCGCGGGCACGTTGCACCAGGTAAGCCGGGAAAAACCGCGCTATTTCCGTTACTCTCGGTGCTGTAGGCTTCCGTGCGCGCGCGGGGTATTTAACGCTTGCAGGCCGGTGTCAGGGCTCAGCCCCCGTACCGCAGTTCGATCACGTGTGTCTTGCCTGTCTTTCTGCTGGTTCTTTAAGCTAGGGCAGGCACTATGTTCTTACTTTTGACACTGACCACGTTGATTTTGCACTGTTTCAAGTTGGTTTTAGGTTATCTAGTCTATTTTGTCTATTTATACTGTACAATGTGTCTATTCTGTTAACTTTTCTTTATTGTCATCCCTTCCTATGTCCGACCCAACGTGTTCACTCCCCGTACCACTACTGCATCCTACCACTGTTAACCCAGCTTTGAGCTGTCCCTTCCCATGTACAACATGTCTATTCCGTTACACTATGTTTAGCCTACACTTAACCTAATGTTTTGCTTTCCCTTCCCATCGTCTTCCTGAGGAGTCAAGAGGACGAGGCCACGTCAGGTGTTGTTTGCTTTCTTTTCTTTACTCCTCATTCTTGTCCCGTTTGACAATTATGTTTGTGTGTCGTTAGCTTCGTTACGTCCTGTTGGTTCGTCTTGTTGTCTGCTCTCAGTTGTATGTTGAGGTCTGCGTGCTCTTCTTTTATTCTGTTTCTGATGTTCGTCCTTTTAGTGAATTTTCTTTAAAAAAAGGGAGTGCGATGTGAATGACGGTGGTTACTGGCCATCTTCCCACGGTCTGCGCGGCCCCTCACTTTCATCGCGTCTGGGTTCAGTTGTACCAATGACTTGCGCACATGTTAGACTCCTCAGTCCCTGTTTCAAGATGGATCCTGAGAGTATCCAAAGCTATAGCGCCGCAGATCGGCGTCTCAACTAGGTCTCTCCGATTATACTGCCCAATAGCATACACAGTCCGGAATCGGCACTTATCCGATCTTGTCGGCGCGTGCGCAGCGCTTGGCGGCATCTAACGTGAAACGAAATGCGCGACGGACATGTAATTACCAGTCTTCTATCGAACGATCTGTTTAGTCAACGAGACGGGAATGAATCTACCCCTTTTCGGCTTTCTCAGGTGTCCAGGCAACACCCGAATGCGACAAACAAATTAAAACCCGTAATACAGTGAAGCACTGTATGTGAGAAATACTTATATAACATCAATTACAATCACAATGTTAATTCGATAATTTCCAATACCAATAACTTACGCGAATTGAGTCGCGGCCCAGCGCAGTCTGTTTACCATCGAACGGGCCGACTGGGGTACCGCGGAGTGCAACCAGTGTTGTTCCCGCTAGCACGATCGTGCCAGATTTAGCACTGTGTCTTCAGATTTGACACTTTAGCACCCCTTTACACTTTTCTGGCACATTAAAAAAATGTCAAACTACGCTCCATTCTCAAGTCGGCACAGATATAAAACATACACACATTAACACATGCATGAACCGCATTCGTAGTTTCCGTTTTCCGCATGCGCATTACCCGTCTACCCGTTACTCGATGGTTAGATTCATTATTATAGGTTGGCATTTTTAGTGCAATGACAGGAACAACACTGACCCTTTCTGACATGTTGTAATGTTGATGTTAAACTCAAAGTCAAGATAGACTCAAAATGGGTTCTAAACAAAATAAATAGATTAAACCTGAGTCAGAAACTGTCGACAACAGTGCATCAAAACATCAACAACAATTTTTCGCTCCCGTTAATAATGATGAAAAGAAATATAAAGTGCGAAGTGTTAAATTTAAATGTTACCAAGTCTAAAAAGAAAAATAAAGTTGTTGAACAACCACTAGTGGATACTATTGAGCAGGAGCAGCCTCCTGAAGAAAAACCTAAAAAGGCTAGGCAGAAAAAACGAAGCAAAGCTAAACAAACCATAATTTCAAGTGAAGCTAAAGAAACTATTGTGCCAAGTGAAGATGAGCAAACTGTTACTTCAATTGAACCTGTTAATTTATCTGGAAGTTATGAGAGCATGAACAATATTAGCGCAATTCCACAATCACCTACTGCAAAGAAAAAAGGCAAAAGCAAGAAAACAACTGTGGTAAAGACTGTTAGTGATCCTGTAAATATTGATACTGTAAATAAAATAAACATTTTACAAGACATTGTAATCTCTGACTGGCCATAGGGGACGAACGTTGTCCCCCAGTACATATTTCAGTTGAGTTGATGCCTTGTCGGTTGTGGTACATAGGTTGGCATACCTTTTCAACTTTTGCGTGTTGCGCAAATATAGAAATGTTTTGCATTTTTATTTTATTTTGTAAAAGAATATATTTGTTTTTATTTATTTCAAAGAAACTTATTTCTTATTTTTTCGTTTAATTATCGTTTTATCATCATAAATATGAATAATTTCCCTCTCTTTCATGAGACCTTTTAGGGTCTTTAGAAGTCTGGGCATATTTTAGCACTCAAACCGCAAATTTAGTACCGCAACATCCCTAAATTCAGCACTTATAATTTCATGACAGGAACAACACTTGAGTGCAACAGATTGCGACGTCCTACTAGGGAAGAAGTGCACGCGTTCGGCGGCATCTAACGTGAAACGAAATGCGCGACGGACACATAATGGCCAATCGTCTATCGAACGATCTGTGTAGTTGACGAGACGGGAATGAATCTCCCCCTTTTCGGCTTTCTCTGGTTTACCCCTAAACGGTTTCACGTACAATTGTACTCTCTCTTCAAAGTTCTTCAGTCGATGAGATGGGAATGAATCTCCCCCTTTTCGGCTTTCTCTGGTTTACCCCTGAACGGTTTCACGTGCAATTGTACTCTCTCTTCAAAGTTCTTTTTAACTTTTCCTCACAGTACGTTTGACTATTTCTGCAGACTTGTGCACCCGTACTTTCCTACAATCGCAGACGAGTCACCGTTCGAGGCCACTTATATTAATTCCTCTACCCCACCTTTGATCTTACTCCATATCCGCATCCTTTACTCAGATTATAATCTGAGATCGGGCAGCACGAAGTGGAGTTCTTATGGGTAAACGCCGTGAGGTCTGCACTGATACTAACCTTGGATAACTAGTCGTATGTCAGCAACAGGTTCGGGGTCTTCTAGCGAGGCACTTTCCAGTATCCCACCGAATAGCTGCACTACCGTGTTGACTGTCTGATCCGCACCCAGTTCACCTAGTCTTACCAGCCAGGATTGATTCTGCCCACCTCGTGCAGTGTTTCTCGTACAGGTCTTGCGTCTTTTTAAACCTACTACATCTCGGGCTGGACCATGTGTTCGTCTGACCATAGTGTTATCTTTGGACGCCCTGTTTCTGCGATAGGGAGCGGCTTGGCTGTTGGTGTCCGAAAACATTTCCAGCCATCGGTCCACTACATTCAATAATATGTTGCTCTGGTGGCTGTATAGACAAGCCTCGGTGCACTCTCTGACCAGGTCTGCATTGGGGACGTCTGGGAAATCGTCAAGTCATCCCCAGGGGAATGTCTCGACAGTCACTGCGCCTCAGTTACTTTTGAATATGTTACATTGTTTTTACTGTATACATTATACTGGTAACCAAATTTTATGCTGTTTTCATTATATATATATATATATATATATATATATATATATATATATATATATATATATATATATATATTTGCTATTAAAAACATTTTTATGAAAATACACTACCATAAGACACTTGCTTCATCCAGACTTTTATTTCTATGCGTTTGTGGAAAATATTGCTTTATTATATGAGAATATTTAAAACATCAGCTAATTTACTTGAATAATTTGTCTCTTAAGTAACTTCTATTGATAATAAGTAGCGTTTTCTGCCTCTGTCGCTGGACATAGGTAATAGTGGTTGACATATCTGCTAGGTCTACTACCGACTGCCAACGCTGAAGTTCCTGAATACCATTGGGACCTGATTCTCTATTATTTCTCTCTTTTTTCACCATGGCTACCTTGTATCGTTTCCTTTTACTCTTTCATTTTTTGGTTACACCCTTTTAGTTAATTTTCTTAGAAAAAATTCACTAATGAGGAGATCTCGACTTTTGAATTTTGAAAAAATTTCTTCAAATGAGCGCGATCTAGGACCCCTAGAACCCATATCCGGGGTCAGTTTCAATTTTTATATGTTTATATATATATATATATATATATATATATATATATATATATATATATATATATATATATATATATATATATATATATATATATATATATATATATATTATATATATATATATATATATATATATATATATATATATATATATATATATGTATCACACCGATAACTCAAAAAATAATGGGCCGATTTTGATAAAATTTGGCATGTACCTTCCCTTTGTAAATGGCTTTGACATGTTTGTTAGTCAGGAAAATCTGACAAGGTTTTCCGGGAAAATTTTGAGTTTTCATTTGAAAAAAAATTTTATCTTAAAAAATAAATAATCTATGATAACCAAATTTGGTAGGTAGGTTTACGATATAAAAAGTAAACTATACACCAAAATTAAGATTTCTATGTTACAAGAAAAAAAAGTTATAATAAAATATTTTGTGCCAGATAATTTCTATGAAAATTCACTACCATAACGCACTTGCTGCGTCCAGGCTTTTTTTTAAATTGTGACGCAGGGTACCCAGCGACCTGGAAAAATCAAGGAATTTGAAATAACCCCTAAAATATCAGGGAAATTCGTGATCTTGCTCAAATATCATGTAAATCGTTCAGTAGCCCTGGAAATTATATATTTGTAAAATTGTGTCTCTAGCAGATTTTTTAAAATTTTGATTTCGTATATTTATATTATATGAATTTTTTTACATAAATATTTTCTCTCAGGGCTGCTGTTTGCTACATTAATTGAAACTGCCATTGAACATGCGACACGTCATACAGCAATATAATATCGTGCTTTCTTTATCTATCTCAAACATCTCTCATTCGTTTATCTCACTTTGAATGCTCTTCCTTAAATGCATAAAATGCAAAATGCATTCTAGCTATTGGCGGCATAAAGCTGCATAAATTTGTTTATTATATTTTAACCTTTATCATCATGTAACATAGAATTGAAGTTGAGTGTAAATATTTGGCATTTGTATATCAGCATTTGTATTGTAATCCAGAAGAGAAAAGTTTATCATTGCAACCCATTGTTTATGATAGTGTAAAGAATTTATGATAATAATAATAATAATATTACTTTATTCGTTCCATAAATACCCTATTGGGTGTAGAACATGTCATTTGCAAATATAAAATAAATATAAACATATATACACACATATATAACAATATAACAAACAATAACAAATGTATACACAAAATCTAAACATAAAATAAAATATCGTCAATGCAGCAGTATTAATTCGATAATATAAAAACTTAGACTTAACAAAGCAGCCACACACCCGCATATACACCCCACAAATATTGTATTAACCCCCTCAGAGAAAGCATGCAATGGTGAATGTTGCCATGCTAAAGTGACAGCAATTAATCTTGATCTTGGAGTGGTAGCCATATGTCTCCGTTTCTGAAGAATTCATTGCAGGAATAGTAACATTTTCTCAGTAGAATATCCTTTAGTTCTTTTTTCAGTGTTTTTACGTCCATATTTTTCCAACAGAGAGGTAGGTGATTGAATATTTTTATCATCTGATATTCTGCATTTCTCTGCACTTTTGTTAATGGTATTTTTGGAAGTAGGAGTTTCTGATTCAATCTGAACCTTGTATGATGCTCATGCTCAGGCAGGTATTTTGAGAAAAACGACATATTTTGCTTGACAAACAGGACGCATTCCAATATGTATACACAATGTAGGGTCAGTATCTTCTTCTCTATGAAATACTGCCTGCATGATTCTCGAGCTTTCAGCCCATACATGGACCTGACAAGACTTCTGCAGTATGAATATGCGGTCCACATCCACAGAGTTTCCCCAGAACACTATGCCATACTTAAGTATTGCATAAACATACGCATAATAGACTATAAGAGATGTGCCCTCATCCACCCTTCTCTGCAGCACTCTTAAGGCATATGAAGAACTAGAGATCTTGGGAGCAATATACTCTGTGTTTCCTCCAGCTCACATTAGTGTCTATAATCGCGCCAAGAAACTTGCAGCTTTGTGAAGTCTGCAACTGAGTATTACCACAATTTATCGTCATTGCTTCTCCTCCAACAGCAGAAAATTTAATTAGCGGTGTCTTTTCAGCATTCATCTTCATTTGATTTGCGCTAAACCAAGCGTCAAGGTCTCTCATGACAGAAATCATCTTATATTCTAGTTCATCTATCTGTCGCATGCGTAGGATGATCGAAGTGTCATTTGCATATAAGACTGTTTTGTCATTGAGATGTGTAGGCAAGTCATTAATGTAAATTATAAACAGCAGTGGGCCCAGCACTGACCCTGTGGTACCCCTCTCTTAACTGTCTCTACTGAAGAATAGATGTTTTTACCTGTAGTTGTGTGTTTACTACGGATACACTGTTTTCTGTGGGTCAGGTATGATTTCATCAACTCCAGCACCGTTCCCCTTACACCAATCATCTCCAATTTTTCATAAAGTATCTGACAGTCTATGCTGTCAAAAGCCTTGGACAGATCCGCGAAAACACCAACAGCCTCCTCTCCAAGAGTCATAGCCTGAAGAACTTCTGAAATGAATTGGTAAATTGCGCTTGTCGTGCTTCTTTCTCTTATGTAAGCATTCTGCAAATCACTAATTATATTGTATCTTTTAAGATGTTCCACCCTGGCTGGTGAGTGAGTGCCGAGACGAGACGAGCGACCTGGCTGGGCAGAATGAGGTGACCCTCATCTGGGTGCCGGGTCACTCGGGGGTCAAAGGCAATGAAGAAGCTGACAGTCTCGCAAAGAGGGGGTCAGCAGAACCATTTATGGGACCAGAACCGGCTCTGGGCGTGTCAAAGAGCACTGCCAGGGGAGCCATTAAGTCCTGGGTCAGAAACCAACACAAGGTGTACTGGGCGGACTGTCCAGGGCTCAGACATGGGAAGTCAATAATTGACGGACCCAGTTCAAAGAGAGCTGTGGAGCTGCTAAACCTTAGCAGAGGACAGCTCAGAAACACAACAGGTCTCTTGACGGGACACATGGCCGTCAAGAAACACCTACATAAAATGGGGCGGTTCGAAGGGGACCTCGCATGCAGACTCTGCGGCGAGGGGGAGGAATCAGCCCAGCACATCTTGTGCGAGTGTATAGCTCTGGACCGGAAAAGACAACTGATCTACGGTCACTCTAGACCGGAGACAGAGCAATATAAAACTTCACCCTACCAATCGCTGTGCAGACTAGTTCAAGGCACAGTGATTTTGGAATGGGTGGAGTAAGACTAGGGGTATGCACAATCAACCAAGGGTTGCGGTGCTATCGGGGCGGCAAGGCCGCGGACGAGCCCTGAGGGAACAAAAAAAAAAAAAAAGATGTTCCACAATTCTGGTGACAATAACTCTCTCGTATACATTTGCTATAACTGGGGTTAGGTAATAATAGCTAATAAGCCTGTAATTTGAGAATGAGAAGTGGGTAATATAGAAATCAACGATAATTTGATGTGAAGTTTCAATAATTCGTATCATGATTTTCTTAAGTAGTTCAGTAATTTGACAGGTAGAAATTTATCACGATTCTGTATTTCTTAACAGAATTAACCATATATGTTTTTGATAATAAGTTTTAAAAAATTCAGTATTTTGGTTATTTTTTTAATAAAAAAGTATTCAGAGATGTGTGTTGTTCGTTACAAGTATTATGATAAAATCACTTTGGCCTGGAAATGTCAGGGAATTTCATTTTTTATTACTGCTGGGTACCCTGTGACGGGTGAGAAACCATGCAAAGTATTCTTTATTGGGTTCCCGAGGAAACCCTTCACAACGTTATGGAACTTAAGCTGATAGTGGGATGGGGGAAGATTATATATAAATATTTAAAGATCTCATGTAAATTTCTCACATAGAGAATATAGAAAATGCTAGCAGTTGTGTATCCTATGTAATTTCAAATACTTTAAATTGTACTTATTCAAGCAGAATCGTCCTGAAAACCATGCTGTGTTGACTCATTTTCTGTACAAAATTCAACCAAGTGAAGGTTTTTAGTCTGAAATTTCACTGATTCTAATATTAGTGATTGAGATCTACATAAAGAAATGTCAGATGCAGTGTACTAGCCATACTTTGCTACGCTAATTTCAAAATTTTTTTAATTTTTTTTTATTTTTTGAAAATAAGGGAACTGATTTTTATTATCGGTATCCATTTAAAATAGATATCTACAAGAAAGGAAAGTAAAACTGTCAGAGATGCCACTATAATTTAATTTAATTTGGAAAAACTATAGAAAAACCTACTAAAAATTTAAATTGATTATTTATTTATTTTAAACCACTACTAATACTAAGGTGTGAACCCTTGCTCCAATTTATATGTTGTCTAATTGAAAATCCTTTAACAAAAACAAGCTTTATAAAAGTGTAAGATTAACAATAACAATTAGGCGACAGGCTGTTTGCAAACGTATGTCGTTACATTATAAATACAAAGATACGTTATTATTATACTAAGAAATTGAACATCCAAAAGTATTTTATTTAATTTTCACAAGAACAAAAAAAAAGAATCGTAAATAAGTTCACTTATTTTGGCGAGTCCTTTAACCACAAATTTGTAGGTAACTCTTCGAAGATCGCTCTCTCTCTCTCTCTCTATCTTCTGGTATGTATAAAGATAATATCAGAAAAGTTGTTACCTTAGGTTATTGGTTTTTAACCTCTGGGTCAAACTTTGACTGCTATATTGTTTCGTAACACCAAACCAAATAAGTCTTCACTCCGACAAAGCTTAGTTTACCAAATAAATTCAGAAAATTGACGTATGCCGAAAAAGGCCTAATACGCAATTAGGCCTCGATTTACAACAACTTTAGGTAGGATAACCAAAAAGGCAATTCAATTCAGAGAACGATACAAATTTCCATCACTTTACCAGCGACGCAGGTTCTGCACGATACCCACCGTCTCAGCGTTATCAATTTCCTACCTCGTTCCGATAAATATCGAAATATCGGCCCGAAGTAGATATCAGGGAAAGAGAGATAGATCGATACCATTGACAGCGGCGTCGATTGGGGGAATTGAGTATTTTAATTAAAATGACGATCTTCACCCGGAATATGAAACCAACTATGGAGATGATCAATTGAAACGGGGATTTATAAAAATACCACGTTGCAACTTGCAAATTTTAGTGCTGAATTCCATAATAAATATATCAATTTAGTTAGATTAACTATTCACAAAAGAAAACAAACATTCCTGGAGGCTTTTTGAATGTTTTTGAATTTAATTTTGTATATTAAATTTAAGTTTCTATATTTAAAGCAGTATTAATTGAAACTTTTTGTCTCATTAAAATGTATTTGATATTGTTAGAAAAAGACTTAAGTATCGAGTATACAGTATGTCCTAAATTGGTGGCATCAATGTTACAGTCTTTGTTTTAAATAACTGAATTACTAGCAAAATTTTGCAGAATTAAATAGTTTATTTGAATTTTGTGGTACTTTATGGGTTATACTCCATATATTGCAGAATCGAACAAGTTTTTGGTCAACAATATACTTTTTTTTAATTCCGATATTTTCCGGGTGGGAAGTTTTGATTGGCACTCCCCCTGTATATATCAACGTTATAATTTATACTCTTAACCATTAACTGTTGGTAAAATTAAATAAAATTAAAAAATGATTTATAAATGATCAAGGTTTTAAGTCTCCCGGGGGATTAAATGCCACTACTATCCCTTATATCTTTTTTTTTGGTGTATGTTCTGGCCTCCGGGTGAACATTCAGCCATGGTCATTTTTATTTTCTTTGGCTTCTTTTCCCCTATATTTGTCTATCTAAGAAGAAATAAAACATTGGGGCCATTGATTTGGGACCAAATGTATAATTTTCTTACTGCTCAATTTGAACTGATTTTATGTGTAAAAATGTGTAATTAAGCTTGTAATTAATTATGTTAAATATATGTTGTATGAATTATGTGTTAATATTGCAATAATTAAATTGTATTTATTAAGTGAAACGTTGAATGCAGTGTATTTTTATACAGTATCATATGTTTGCTAAGTTTTAGTTCTTAAGTTGTATAGTGTGTTGAGTCAATTATTTTTATATTTTGTTATGTTAAGTAACTAAAAATGAGAAACTCTAAAACTAAAATAAGGCCACACATGTTTTTGTAAGCACCCATGTTGATGTTCAAAATTATGTATAAGTATAACATATGCTTTATTATCTTGAAAATGAATTTGCACTGATAGAAGCCGTGTTTGTGTGTGTGTTTTTGTTTCTTTTACGTCGGCCTATTTTCGCGACTATGGCCAATCACCGACGCCAGGGAGCAGTTCCACCTCACTATCCTGGAAATTTAGCCGGACCCCTGCCTTTCTGTAAGGAGGGTAGGGAGCTTTAACGTGCCCAATATAGCATGGACATGGGACCTACGGCTTTACGCCCCCTCCGAAAGGCGGAACTTGCTCAAATACAATGCCAGAACCTCGGTTGATGTTAATTTTACAGTTTGTACTGAAAAAGTGAAAGGAGTACGCTGGGATCGAACCCAGTACCCTTCGGTTCAGAGGCACACGTTCTTACCCCCTGAACCACTGAGCTTCTTCTGATAGAAGCTTGTTTACAAGTTGTTAATTTGTCCAGCCATAACTATACATGCCCCTGTAGAGGGGGTGCCTGAACTTGATGCCAGTAGTTAGTATTTACTTGATTATAGATGCAATCGGAATACCATGGGCATAATCTCAAGGTAATTTTTCAAGATAAATTGAATAGGGCTAATCAAACCCTGTCATCATCTCTTGTAAAAAGCAATTAATTTTACACATTATTATACAGGTGTATATAGTGAGACAGCTAATAGAGGTATTGATGGTGAGACATGCAAAAAAATTCAAATGTTTGCGAATTTAAGCCCCTAGAACCCGAAACCAAGGCCCTTTTGAATTTTTATATGTTATATATATATATATATATATATATATATATATATATATATATATATATATATATATATATATATATATAATGACATAATTGGTTCTCGGGTTGAACCGCATCCAGAATTTATTGAAACTTGACGTTTCGGCTCCTGTTTTGGAGCCATTTTCATGAACTCTAAGGTCTTAATCTGCCTACTCATTAGAGCGGTTGACAAAGGTGGGTTGGGTTGCTGTAACTCGATTACGGGGCCTCAATCTGCCTACACCCCAATTCTTGCCGGAGATCGTCTGTAAGGTCTCAGTGTGTTCAACCCTAGGCCTAAGAACCGAAACTTCGACTCTCTTAACGTACGTGGTGGAGAGCAGACATGTGCTTCCAAACAGTAGCCGTTTGAAGTAACTGAACATAACCTGCTACACATGGGGCAAAGCTCTAACCATATAGCTAGTGCTCCTCTTCGGGTTTTCTGCGTGTCGTGCGGGGGCCGCGGCCCCGCTTGTGCTGGTGCGATTTTCTGGTTTGGAGACCACTGCGCGCGCATGGGAGCCCAATGGTAGTGCAGATTTAGTGCCTGGTGTGCAGCTTTATCTGCTCTCCTTGACTATACTTCCTACGAGAATATTCCCTGAAAATTTCATGGGAATCGGCCGGTAAATAACGTCGTTACGGCACTTTAAAGGACGCCATCTGATCTCTAGGTATCAGGAGAGCAGAAGTGAAGAAGAGGTGTTGGAAATACAGACCAGAGTCAATGTGAGTCTATACAGTTGATGCGACGCTAGTAACGTGTGTATATATATATATATATATATATATATATATATATATATATATATATATATATATATATATATATATATATATATATATATATATATATATATATATATATATATATGCACCGGTACTGGCACAGTGCAACGGGCGGACACAATACCGAAGCTCCATCTGCACAAAGCTTAAAGCTCACCGAGATTTTTGTCCTGCTGGTCGACTGGGCTTAAAAGCTTTGAAAGCGCAGTGGTCCGCTGGAAGTTCCGCGACTCGACTCGTTCAAAAACCGTCGAGCTTTTAAGATACGAAGCGGCAGCCCGAAACTACAACACAATAACCGGAGCTTTGGGAAGCAGAAAATTTTCCATTTTGACGGAGACTCCAACGGGAGATCAGGCGACGAACCTTCACATCTTCCGCCGTATCCCTGAACGGGTTGACCGATCCGCCTGAGATTTTCGGAGCACACTTGGGTGCCATCGGGCCAGCCGCTGGTGGTGACTGATGCCCTAGTTAGGGCTAAAGAGGGGCCTGATAGAAAAACTTCTGGATAATGGAGCCCCCTGCGAGGCGGGTCATGACTCGCAGGGCATTCGCTGAGGTTGCCTCCGCAAACGCGGCTGCCGGCAGATCTACAACCACAAGGACCCTCCCGTCAGCGATGATTAAACAGAAGGGAACTATTGGTGGTGGTACCAAAGCCAACCCGGTGCCGCTGCTTCGGCGCCGCGGACCCAGCAGAGACATGGAGTAGTTTTGACCACGGGGTCCTAGGATCCCGCGGCCCGGTTTCCCACCTTTCGGTTTTAACCACGGTCCACATGACTGACGTCCACCCACTATCGGGCGAAAACACTGACGGGAAGAACGCCATCCCAACTCCGCCTTCCTAAAAAGAGCGGGGAAAGAAGACCTCTTTATTTTCTATTTTTTCGAATATGAAATACAATGTGTTCTTATGCTACTACAACTTCTAGTGTACTTAACCTACTTTCGATTTGTCCTAACTTCTACTATTCTTATCCTGATTTTACGTTGACCTTTCTTGTCTACAATGTCTTCCCTTCCTATGTCCGGCCCAACGTCACATACTGTTACTACCTAATCTAATTTGTGATCTTAGTCTACTTTGCACTTCCATGTATTGCTACCTGCGTCCTACCGCTCTAAACACCCAGCTTTTAGCTGTCCCTCTCCGCGTACCACCTGTCTGTTCCGTCACACTATCTTAAACCTACACTTAACCTAAACTTAACCTACACTTTCCCTAATGTCCCTATCTTACAACTTTTTATCTTAGCCTAATGTTTCATCTAATGTTCCTGTTTTTGCAACTTTTTATCTTATCCTAATGTTCTTAATGTTCTGATGTTCCCATGTTTCTATGTTCCTGTCGTTTCTCGGGAGGTCAGGGAGACGATCTTCTTCGTTCCTATCCCTGCTTCTCGGTTATGTTCGTCCGTCGAACTCTTTCGTGTCCAGTGCCTCTTCTGCCCATGTCGTCAGTTTATTCACGTCCCGTTGGTTCGTCTGGTTGTCTATTCTCAGCTGTATGTCGAGGTGTCCGTATTCCTGTATTATTTTTCTTCTGATGTTCGCCCTCTTTTCGTGCGTACATGTCTCCCTTATGTGAGTCACGTCCTCAGTCTCTTCCCTGTCACAGTCGCATTTGTCCGTGGTGTCTCTCAGTCTGAATCTGTGTATGTATTGTTTCGTGTTTCCGTGTCCCGTTGTCATTTGGCACGCCTTGAATGTCAGGGGTAGTCTGTCCGTCCCGACTTGTCTGCAGTTTTTGTAAAATTCTCGTCCGTTTCGTTCTTCGTCCCAGTTTGTCTGCCATCTTGTCATGAGTTTCTCCTGTCTGTGCTTTCTTCGTGTGTTCCTTGTTTTGTATATGTATTTGTCGTATCGTTCGTTAATCGTCTCCGTGTCTGCAGCTTTTGCGGCCAGTTCGTGTGCTGTTTTGTTGCCTGTGTTATTGTTTGTGTGTCCTTTTTTCCATGTTACTCTTGTCGTCAATTTGTTTTCCAGTCTGTCTTCTATTTTCTTTAAAATATGTCCGGTTAGTGGTGCCCGTATTTTGTTTTCTTCTATTGCCTGTATTGTCCCTTTCCTGTCTGTTATTATGTTTACGTTCTTCAGTTTCATGTCCGTTGCTGTCGTTATGCCGATGTAGATGGCCAGTAATTCCGCCATGTTCGTGGTCATGTTGTTTCCTACCCTTGTCATTCTTTCTGTTGTGTGTCCGTCTTTCTTGTGTATGTATACTCCTATTCCTGTTCGTCCGTCTTGTTTGCAGCTTGCGTCTACGTATATTCTGTCTTAATAATAATAATAATAATAATTTATTAACGGTCTGAGCCAATTTACAGATTAATTTACAACCAAAAATCAAATTAACTATAAACAAGCTAATAATATAAACCTAAAAAATATTTTCTAACACTTTTAAATTCAGCAAGGCTTACAAAAAAATATCCGTTTTTTCACAATATTTGTTAGCATTTCTACAGATTCTTGGAACTGCAGAATGAAAAGTATAATTAACACGATAGAAACTCTCATTAAATAGACCATGGTGTCTTAAGGTTCTGAATGGAACACTAAGCTTAATCATAGCTAGTAAGTCAGGAGAATCTACAACACCATTCAGCAATTTATATAAAAAGCAAAGGTCAAAATTAACCCTTCGTTGTTCGAGAGTAATCAAATTTAATTGAGTATAAAGTTGTAAGTAGTCAATTTGGTCAGTTACGATACCCATCTTATATGCCACAAACCTAAGAAATCTTTTTTGGACTCTTTCAAGTAGATCTTTATGTATCTGATAGAATGGTGACCAAACAATGCTGCTGTATTCAAGCACAGATCTGACATATGCACAGTACACAGATTTTAAACAGTCTTCCTCGTCCTCCGTTATAGTTCTCTTTGTCGTCTGTATTCTTCCCCTTACATCCGGGTAGGGTTTGTCACTTGTTCTCGTTCTTGTCTTGTCTATGTCTTTTCTTTCTGTCGTCCATTCGTTGTGCCTTTCCGTCACTTCCAGCCACAGCGGGGGTATTCCCGCCATGACGTGAAGCGGGCTGGTCGGTGTTGTCGCGTACGTCCTGTTTATAAGTAATAGTAGTGGTCTCATTGTTGCGTTCAGATGTCGTCTGATAAACGTGTGATCCCCAAACCTCGCTGGCATACAACACTGCTGGTTTTATGACCCTTTCAGCGATAAGCTTGAAGATCTGTCTGTCGTGTCTCCATTGTCTTGACACCTGTCCGATGATTTTCATCAATGTCTGTCCCGTTTTCTGTCTTATGTCCTTGACGTGTTGTATGTATTGTAGTTTTTTGTCTATTGTCATGCCTAAGTATCTCATTTCGTCTTTGTGTTGTAATGCCTGTCTGTCTATTTTCACTGTCGGCGGTCTTATTCGTCCCGTTCGTTCAATAAACATTGTTTCAGTTTTGTCCCTGTTATAGTCCACCGCGCTTTCCGTCTGCCATTTCTGGCAGGCGTCCCACACGTGTGTACATTTGTGTTCTATTTCTTTCGCGGACTTTCCAGCTATTATAAGTAGCTGATCATCCGCGAAAGCCTGTATGTCTGTCGGTCTGGTCAATGTCTTGTTGCCGTTTGTCCGCTTCCTGTCGTCCGCCTGGTCCATTGTCCGGAACCAGCCCTGCATCACCAATAGCCACAGGGTCGGTCCCAGACTGGAGCCCTGCGGGCAGCCTCTGGTCATCTGTTTTGTCACCTGTCCCGCCGTGATTTGTCTGTCCGTTAGGAAGTCCTCGCAGATTTTCCTTAATTGTCCTCCCACTTCTGCCTGTTCCAGCTCGTGACTGACGTACGGCCCCCAGGCACTGTTGAAGGCATTCCTGAGGTCCAACGCCACCAAGAGCTGGTGTTTGTCTTGTCGTTTGTTGTCTTGTATTTTCTTTGTCAGTGCGTCTAGTGCGTTGATGGTGCCGATGCCCTCCCTGAAACCGTATTGTCTTTGGTCTATTTTGTTTTTTCGTTCCAGTTGTGTCTGTAGTCTCTTGTTCAGTAGCCTGTCTAGTATCTTCCCCAGTGTCGGGAGGAGACTGATCGGTCTGGGTGTGCCGTCTTTTTTAGGTATCCATACTATCTTTGATCTCTTCCAGACCTTGGGGAAGATACCTTCCGTTATAAATTTGTTGTATATGTCCGTTAGTATGTGTCCTGCCGTATCCGTGATGTATTGCAGAGTCTCGTTCGGTATCTTGTCTGTGCTTGTGGCTTTTCCTGCTTTCATCGTTTTAATCGCGTTGTTTATTTCCGTTATGTTTATTTTAGGTTCGTCTTGTGTTTTGTATTCTCTTTGTCTGTTCCTGTAGTATGTCATGTTTTCGTTATCGTTTTCAATTTCGTCGTCTGGGAAGTATTTGTTCAATAGGTATGTGTTCTTGTCGTCCTCGTCTGTTGTGAATGTCCCGTCTTCTTTCTGTATGTTGCTGTTTGTTGCCGTGTTTGGTTTGTCCAGAAATTGCCACACCTTGTGCCAAGGGTCTTCTTCAATTATTGTATTTATTTTTTGTTCTATTGTCTTTAGTTTTGTCTGTTTTATTAGTTTTTTGTAGCAATTTCTGTGGTCCTTGTATATTTGTCGTTTTCTGTCCCTCTCTTCTGTATCTGTTTCCGTTTGGTAGTTTCTTCTTAGTGTTTTTAGGGTTCGTTTTGTCTTTTCTAGTTCGTCTGTCCACCATAAGTGGTTTGTGTCGTCCGTTATTTGTCTCTTTTTTATGTTAGTCCTGCATGTCCTACTGCATGCGTTTTGTATTTCTTCTGCCTTTTTTTCTATGTCTTCTTTGTTTGTCATTGTCCAGTCTATTGTGTCAATTTCTGTTTTTAGTTTGTCTTTAAATTTGTTCCAGTCTGTGTGTATGAAGTCATATGTCTGTTTCTTTCTTCTGTTTGTTACGTTCCAGTCTCTGATTTTGTATGTTATGTACTTGTGTGCGCTTAGTGTCTCGTCTTCATTGACTTGCCAGTCTGTTATCTGCAAGCTTTTCGTCATGGTCATGTCTATGTAGCTCTGTCCCATTGGTCCGTCGAACGTTGGTTTTTGTCCGTCGTTATTCATGTCGTATCCGTACGTGAGTGCCCAGTCTAGTAATTTCTCCCCTCTGACGTCTGTCTTCCTGCCGCCCCACGCTTCATTGTGTGCATTCATGTCTCCTCCTATCAGGTGTTTCGTATGTATGTTGGTCATTCTGTTCGTGATTTCGTTCAGTCTCTTGTTTTCTCGTCCTCCCGGTTCGTCGTACATTGACGTGATGTATATTTTTTCTTTTTTTCTGTTTGTTATTTGTCACGTTGTCGTTTGTTAAGTCTTTTCTGAGTTCCACCCCTTGCATGTCTCGTCTTGTCCAGATTTGTGTTTTGGATCTCTCCGTCGACTTGTGTACGTCGTAGTTGTTGTGTCCTGTCGCCCGTGCGTACGGTTCTTGTATCAGTGCTATGTCTATGTCTTCGTCCGTCATCTTCTTTTCAAGTAGGTCGTTCGCTTGTCTCGCCTTGTCCAGATTGACTTGTATTATTTTAACATACATTTCGTTTTGTTTGTCCGTAATTTATGTTTTGTCTCGTCTGTGTCTCTTTCCGTGCGTAAATTGGACAGAGCCTGTCGCGTGCCGAGTGTATCCTCTCGTCTCGTCTGTAGCCTTGCTTCCTGCAATTCGGGCAGTCCAGTCTGGTCGTTGTGCAGCCGTCCCCCCTGTGTTCTCCGCCACACTTGTGACACCTCGCCTGCCCCGTGCAGTATTTCGCGACGTGTCCGTATGTGTGACAGTTGTAACAGAGGGCCACGCTTACAGCTTCCTCAATGTATACTGTCATGACGTCAAGGTAGATTTTGGCCCTTTTAACCATATGTTTAAATAAGTCCGTCGATCTGGTCTCCAGTATAATGTTTTCCTTATATCTGTTCCGGCATGTCTTTCTGGCTACTACCCGCGTTTCTTCTTTCAGTGTCCGTCCGTATTTCTCTCTTATGTCCGTGTTCTCCTCCAGTATCATGTCGGTTATTTCGTCATTCGTATATCCCTTTGTCACCCCTGTTATTGTGAACTTTGGGTGTATCTTCGGTTTGTCGTTAATTGTTATTTCTTGTCTGTTCCTTAACTTGTTTGTTATTACGTCTTTTTGTCCTTCGTCTCTGTACTGCAGTATGACCCTTCCCCCTGTCGTCGGAATGACGTTCCTCAGTCCTCCTTTGCCCTGTATTTCGTCCCTTGTTAGTTCCCTCCCTTTCTGTATTATTTCTTTCGGGTTCGTCTGGTCCTTCATTGTTATTGTCGTTTGTAGCCTGTCTCTTTGTTCTGGTGTCTTCCACCCTTCCGCTTTTGTCTGTCTAGTTGTAGCCTGCGCGTAGGTCTTTTGTTGTCTTTTTCGTCTCGCGTTTAGTGTCCATTGTTGTTCCGTTTCGGTTTCAGTTTCCGTATCGTGTTCTGTGTCTATCCGTTTGTTTGGATGTGTTTCATCTTCTGTATCTGTTGTTAGTGTGTGTGCTGTTTCTAGTCTTTGTTTTTGTCTCTTGTCTGTTTGTCTGCTTTTGTCTGTTTTTGTCTTTTCTTTTTGTTCAGCGATAGGTTTGTTTTTTTGTGACTCACCTGTCCTGGTCCTGTTCGCCCCTCTGACTTCCCTCAGGATTTCTTCCATTTTCATCTCCTGGGCCTTGAGGTGTCTTTCCATGGTTTCTCTTGCCTGGCACCTTCCCAGCTCATAGAACAACTCTATCATCTCCGCCGCCATGTACTCGGTTTGATCGAGTACCTCGGCTTGTTGTCCTCTATTGAATGTCAATTTTCCGTTCACTATGTTGGTGACCGCTTTATGGATGCGGTTCTTTGCTTCCCTTAGTCGTTTTATTTTTTGTCTTATGTTAATTTCTTGGTCTTGTTCTTCTTCTTCTTCTTGTCTCTTTTCCGTTTTTCTTTCGTCTGTTTCCTTTCTGGTCGTATGTGCTTGTCTGTCCTTTTGCTGTTGTCCTGTTGTTGCTGCTACTTCTTCTTCTTCCTCCTCTATTTCGTCTTCTTCCGAATCATCTGTTATTTCTGTCTCCGCTTCTTCTTCGTCTTGTCTATTCCGTCTACATTCTTCCTCTTCTGTCTGGTTCAGTTTTGTTCGTCGTTGTTTCTTAGTGTTTTTGGGTGTTTTTGGTACCTTCGGTACCGCTCCCGTTTCTACCATTTTCTTGTACTGGTCCGACATACTGACTTTCCCGTCTTGAACTTAGATGATGGAGAGAAAAAAATTTATTTTTTTTTCCAGAATTTTTCTGTCTCGCCTTTTTTGTTTTTCCTCTAACTTCTTTGTCTTGCCTTTATGGCTCCTCGGATTAGGGGCGTTCTGCGTTTCCGCTGCCCCCGGCTCCTTTAGCGTAAAAAAAATTTTTTTTTTTTTTTGAAAATTGAGTCCCTACTCCAAAGGATTTTGTTGAGGCGTCGCAGGGCGTCGATTCTTTATCTTACGCCGTATCAGCGCGGGGTTTGGGGCGCTGGACGTCTCGTCGCTTCCCCTTTAATTTTGACGTGCCGTCGATTTTTATCGGGGCGTCGCGACGCTCTCCCCCAGATCGGCGCCTATCCCGAATCTCGTCCCCATACGACGTCTATTCCCGTTGAAGAATTTTTCTGTGCCTTGTCTTCCCTTGGACCTTTCGATTTAGAATATTTTTGCACAAAAATATTCTATCACTCGTCTTTCTCTTCTCACGCGGAGCCTGACGTCACCCGCGTGATGCGATCAGACAAAGCCCTCCTACACAAAGGGCTTGACGTCACGCTGTAGCAACAAAGGACTTGCAGCCTTGTCATACATTCTCACTAATCCTATTGTTATTTCTTTTGTCTACATTTCGCTTAGCGTTTATTGTACCCTTCTCTCACTGTCACCGGCGGTGCACTACCTCTCTGCCGACGTTTCTGTGGCGGCAGATTTTTCTTAAAGCTACTACTTGTCTGTTTATCACTACTTTTGTCCGATCACTTTAACCTAAGTCCACGCTTTTCGCACTCATCCAATTTGCCGCTTTCCGTCTTGTCCGATTTTCACACAAACATTCACACCTATACACTAAACTATTATCTATCTTTTAGTCCAAACCGCGTCTTTATATTCCTAGTATGTCCAAAGTTATCACTGAATTTGTCGGAGCGCTTTTAAACACGACTCTCGTTAATGCATTCATGCGCGTCACTCACGGTATTGGCCTCATCCCATCGCTGTCGCTCACCCACCATCTGTCGACACCACCGTCGCAGGAACCCCTGCCATCACCTCGCTCCAAAAATCAGCGGGGAGACTTTTTTTTTTATTTTTATTTTTTTTTTTTTATTTTTTTTTAAATTCATAATTACAATCTTCCTTAATACTAGATACAATTTGGACCTTATATACTATTTTTATTCCTAACACTCTATTATCTCCCAATTATTCTACAGTTTCCCTAATAATTTAAACTCAAAATTACACTTAAAAATTAAATTAACATTAAATCAAATTAAAATTAAACACGGTATACTCTCTTATTGTCTACATTATAGCCTTTTCCCACCACCTCTTAACTAAGCTGAATTTAGTTCCCTACGAATAGGTCGGGTTCTTTCATTGACCTTCCGATTATTCCTAACACTCTATTATCTCCCAATTGTTCTACAGTTTCCCTAATAATGCAAACTCAGAATTACACTTAAAAATTAAAATAGAATTAAATTAAATTAAAATTAAACACTGTATACTCTCTTATTGTCTACATTATAGCCTTTTCCCACCACTTCTTAACTGAGCTGAAATTTAGTTCCTTATGAATAGGTCGGGTTCTTTCATTGACCTTCCGAGTGCGTAACACTTCCTATCACCCTTCACTCTTTGTCTTTGCCTATACACCCCGCGCGGTTGTGGCAGCGACTGATCTTTGTCCTTTTACCCTGGTCGGTTTTGCCTTGCTCAGGTCACGGCTAGTCCGTGTCTGTCTGCGTGTCCTGGTTGTAGTCGTCGTCTTGTATTGCCTCTTGTGCCCTTGTGTTTATCTTAGTCAGGTCCGTTATGTTCGTCTTATTGGCTGTCCGTAGTTGTATTGTCAGGTCCCCGTACTTGTTAAGTATCTTGTTTCGTGCCGTAATACATGTCGTCCTTGTACCTCTTTGTCTAATATGTGTTGGGTCTTCTGGTTCGGTGATGTCGGTCACAGTCGCTTGTTATGTCTTGTAGTCTAAATGTATGTCTATATCTTCTGTTGTGGCCTTGTGAAGTAGTAAGTTTGTCGCCTCTTTTCCTCTGTCTGTATTTATTTGAATTAATTTTAGCTGTCGTGTTTCTGTCTTGGTCGTCGTTGTTCTGTCGCGTCATCTTGAACCGTAGTTAATGTCCTGTCTTTTTATTCGTTCCTTTTTAATGTAGACCGGACATTTCCGGTCTCTGGCCGTATGTTTTCTTAGTTGTGGTGGTACTCCCTGCATTCTGCAGCTAGGGCAGTCGGCTTCTTGTTTAGTGCAGCCGTCGCCTCTATGAGCCCCGCCGCAGACGTGGCACGTGGGCTTGTCGGTGCAGTATTTGGCCACCTGGCCGAACCTTTGGCAATTAAACATAGTGCCACACTTACTTGTTCCTCTACCACAACTGACACCATGTCTATGTATATACATCCTCTTTTTACCATGTATTTAAATAAGTCCGTCTCCGTCTCGATTGTAATATTTTCTTTATATTGGTTTCTGCACGTCCGTCTTGCTACAATTTTCATTCTGTCCCGTAGGTTCTGTCCGTACATAGTCCTAATGTCTTCGTTTTCGTCCACTATCATATTCAGTATCTCGTCGTCTGTTCATGCTCGTTGTTCTGTCACTTTTAAATTCAAATGTCGCGCGCTACACTGACATAGAGTAAGTGTTACTAATGGTTTCCGCCAGAAGACCAGAGAGGGGGAAGAAGAATGAGAGAAGGGAGAGAAGCTTGCATCCCTCTGGCACTTGTTTTTGAGTCCTTGAAGAGGCAAGAGGTCTCGAGAAAGCGAATTGCTTTCAACCCCTTGCAGAGACACGAGGTCTCGAAATATCCATTTTGTTTGTAAGTCCGTTGGGAGACACGAGGTCCCTAGAGGTGTTGTGTGTGAATACAGAAAAACGAAGCTTATGTTCCTGCATTATTGGAGAATAAAGGTAGGTAACTTTGCTTATTGTCAGTGCCCTATTTGTTCTGTTTTTTTGTTATTCATTATAAAATAAATACACGTGGTATTTACATTTGGCCCATCGACCGGATTTTTATAGTTGTTTTGTTTTGTTATTAGTTGATACAGTCCATTTTTTGAAGTAATTTTACTTGTTTCCTTTAGTCTAGTAAATTTGTAATTGTTTATTGCCGTGTTGAGTCATTTAATTTCAAGGTGACGTTATTGCTTGTATATAACTAGGTACATACTCGAATTGCATATTGTTGAAATCACGTTTGCATATTGTTTAAATCGCGTTTAGGAATTTTTTGCGTTGAACAATGGAGTTGATTCAGCTAAAAAATAAGCGCGAAAGCGTTTATAGACGAGTAGAAGCCATATTGCACGCGGCTCAACAGGTCAAAATAGACGCAGTAGTGGATTTAGATAGGTTGAATAGATTTGAGGTTCGTTTTGAGGCGTTGAATGAGTTGGTCAATCTATTTGATTCATTGCATTTGGACATCGTGTCGGTAGTTGATCGATCAGAGTTGGAGAGCGAGCATGAAATGCAGAACAAATTCGATGAACTGCAATACTCTATAAAAACTATCTATCGAGAACTGAGAGGTTATGCAAATAAAGCCGCTGAGAATCAAGCTCGATCCGTTTTTCACGGTAGTTCGAAATCGAGTCGAGCATCGAGTAAGTCGCGGTGTTCTGTCAAATCATCGAACGCTCGATCTCTCAGTGAAAAGGAAGTAACGAACGCAAACGCGATTATGTCAACTTCAAATTTAAACAGACATTTGAGGTTACCGAAAATCGAAATGCCAAAATTCGATGGAAATTGGAAAAACTGGCCAACCTTTTATGATCTGTTTAAAACAATGATTCATGAGAACGAATCATTGTCAGATATTGAAAAGTTCCAATATTTGAGTGCTTCGTTAGTGAAGGATGCAGCTGGCCTAATCAAGAATTTACCGCTAACGGGAAGCAATTATGGGATTGCATTCAAGTCTCTGGTCTCAAGGTATCACAATACCCGGGTTTTGTTGACCAATTATTGGCAGGGTATTGTACAGGCCCCCAAAGCAAATAGTGAATCTGCTTCTTCCCTACGAACGTTGTTGTCTGTATTCAGTGAAAATTTGGAAGCGTTGAAGCAGTTTGAACATGACATGTGGGATTTCACTAAATTCAACATGTTGCTGCAAAAGGTGGATATGAGTCTTAAGCAAAAATTTGAGCTTGAGTTTTGCGAATCGGACATTCCCAGTTTTAGTAGTTTATGTAGATTCTTGGAAAAGCAGTGTAAAGCAATGGAGACAACTGCCTTAACTTCCAATTATGTGACTAATAGAAGGCAGCATGTTTCAGCAACCACTGCTAGGCCCGCTTCGTCCTTTGTTACCAGCACAAAGCTTGTATGTGCTTATTGTAAGGAGGAGCACCCCATGCTCAAGTGTGATGGATTTCTATCTTTATCCTCTCATAAACGGTATACGTTCGCAAAAAAGAATAATCTTTGTTTTAACTGTTTATCAAACTCGCATGCCAGCAGGGAGTGCAAGTCATCAAGTTGTCGTGTATGTAATAAACACCATCATACATTATTGCACTTCCCAAAAGCACCGGCATCGGGAGATGAGAGTGACTCAAACAAGCCACCTGTGGAAGAGCCACAAGGTGCAGAGCAATTGCGTGTGTTGGCAAGTGTGGTAAAAAGGGAACAGTCCGTGTTACTGGCAACTATAATGCTATTAGTACGAGATAAAAATGGAAAGGTTAGGAGATGTCGAGCTCTCCTGGATTGTGCGAGTGAGGCTAATTTCATTTCGCAGCAGTGTGTTGAAAAATTGGGGCTCAACACCTCATCTCGTTCAGTGATGGTTCAAGGCTTGAACCAAATGAGCTCGCTTGCTAGCCAAGGCACTCTCAAATGTCGAGTAGAGTCCATTTATGAGCCAACAAAGTTAGAGTTGGACATGATTGTGATTCCGAACATTTGTTCCAAGATCCCTTCTGCTAAAATTGAGCAGTGCCACTGGCAACATATTCAGAACTTAGAGCTGGCAGATTCAGAGTTTGGTATACCAGGGGACATTGAAATTTTGTTGGGTACTGACGTTTATGCTCATGTGGTTAGACCTGGAATAAAGAGAGGGCCTCGAGGTGCACCAGTGGCCATCAATACTGTTTTTGGTTGGGTGCTTATGGGCAGTGTAGAACAGTCAAAGTCTCATTCTGTTGTGAATAGTTTATGCACGTTGGTCGACTTGGATCATACCTTGAAACAGTTTTGGAGCTTGGAACAGGTACCACAAGGTTTAGTTATGTCTCCGGAAGATAAAAAATGTGAGGAAATCTTCAAGAAGACTCAGCACCGAAATAGTGCTGGGAGATATATTTTAAATATGCCCTTTCGTGAGGGTACTCCGTGTTTGGGAGAATCTTTCAGTGTTGCATTGAGGCGGTTTTACTCCCTGGAAGCACGTCTTAGTAGGGATCCAGCGTTGCACAAGTCCTATTCGGAGTTTATCAGGGATTATTATGAGTCTGGCCATATGTCTCTGGTATCAGATGTAGCTGTGGAACCATCTGATGCATACTATATTCCCCATCATTGTGTGTTGCGTCCTCACAGCCTTTCGACCAAACTGCGGGTGGTATTTGATGCTGGTTCCAAAAGTACGAATGGTGTATCTCTGAACGATACGTTGTTAGTGGGAGCGAAGTTGCAGACAGATATTGCCACTGTGTTGTTGAAATTTCGCTCAAACAAAATTGCATTTACTGCTGACATTCGGCAAATGTATCGACAAATTTTGGTTGCAGATAATCATAGGGATTATCAAAGAATTCTCTGGAGGTTCTCAAAGGGGGAACCTGCACAGAAATATCGCCTTAATACTGTCACATATGGGGTCTCCTCAAGCCCACACATGGCAATCCGAACAATGATGCAGCTTTGTGATGATGAGGAATCATCTTTTCCATTGGCAGCAAAGCTAGTTCGGTCCGATCTCTATGTGGATGATGTAGTCAGTGGAGTCGACTCATTGTCAGAGGCTTTTGAGTTGCAACGGCAATTGATTGGGTTGTTTGCTAAGGGGGGTTTTGAATTGAAGAAGTGGGCCAGCAATAATTCGAAACTGTTGTCCACAGTATCAGCTGATAGTCAGCAACCTCGATCGTTAGATTTAAATGATCCATCAGTGTTGAAAATTTTAGGATTGCAGTGGTGTCCCATAGGTGATACATTCTCTTTTAATGTTGAACCTATTGATCGTCCGTGCACAAAACGAAATCTCCTTTCGGAATTGGCAAGAATTTATGACCCCCTGGGTTTTTTGTCTCCTGTTACCCTGTTGGCAAAATATCTTATGCAGTGCTTGTGGGAGCAAAAAGTGGGATGGGATGATAAGCCCTCAAAGGATATTGTTGGTCAGTGGTCTCAGTATAAATCACAACTCAGTGCGCTAGCAGGTTTATCAATTCCCAGAGGCGTAAAACACGATAATATCATCAGTACAGAACTCCATGGGTTCTGTGATGCATCGGAGCGAGGGTATGCTGCAGTTGTTTACTTAAGACAAGTATCAGAGGAGGGTCAAGTTTGGATCAATTTTCTGTGTGCCAAGTCCAAGGTATCACCTTTAAAAAGAATATCGATTCCACGTCTCGAATTGTGTGGGTGTTTATTGTTGGCAAAGCTTCTGGAATTTGTGTGTCGGGTGTATGAAGGTCGTTTTGAGTTTAACTCTATGTATGCTTGGTCAGACTCTATGGTGGCACTTGCCTGGATAAAATCATCTTCCAATAGGTGGAAGACCTTTATTGGGAATCGAGTAGCAAGCATACAAGAGAAGATTCCTCCAGAGTCATGGCATCACGTAAGTGGACAAGAAAACCCAGCTGATTGTGCATCGAGAGGCATGTTACCTTCTGGGTTTTGTGAGCATCCACTATGGTGGGCGGGACCCGCCTGGCTAAAATTGGCAAGAGAAAATTGGCCCAAGTCGTTGCGTTTTGAGCCGCCAGAAGAGTGCCTGGCGGAGCAACGAACTCTCCCCGTACTAGTTACTTTGGCAAATGAGGAGTGGCTCAGTAAACTTTTGAATTGCTTTTCGCATCTACGGAAAATTCAGGGTGTTGTTGTATATTGTCAGCGGTTTGTGCGAAATTGTAGGGTGTCTCCATCTGACCGAACTACTGCATCTCTGACAGCCACCGAATTACAGGAGGCGCTTCATATGCTTATCAAATGTGCTCAAGGTGAAGTATTTCAAAGGGAAATAGCATCCTTGGTTAAAGGTGAGAGGTGTGCGAGGGCAATAAATAAGTTAGCCCCCTTTCTGGATACAGAGGGTATCCTCAGGGTGGGCGGTCGCCTTCGTCAAGCTGATGTTCCAGTTGAAGTGAAACACCCTATATTGTTGCCCCGCTCACATCGTCTCACCGAGTTAATCATTGCACACACACACCATGTCAATCTTCATCCTGGTCCTCGCACATTGCTTCATTTGCTTTCGCAACAGTTTTGGATTTTGTCCCCTCGGAGAGCTATTCATCATGTTTTGTCAAGGTGCTATCGTTGCTTTCGAGTGAATCCTACTCCCATGGCACCGATGATGTCTGATTTGCCAGTTGCCAGGGTTTCTCAGTTGAAGCCGTTTTCACACAGCGGAGTTGATTTTGCAGGTCCAGTTTTTGTGACACAGGGCAGATATCGAGGTGTCCGAAAGGTGAAAGCATATATTTGTTTGTTTGTGTGCATGGCAACGAAGGCCCTCCATTTGGAAGTAGTGTCTGATCTTTCAGCTGAAGCCTTCTTGGCAGCTCTTCGGAGGTTTGTGGCTCGCAGAGGAAGATGTGACAATTTGTATAGCGATAGAGGTACCAACTTCGTCGGCTCAAATAAGCAGCTCTTAAACTATGCAAAGGGGGCAGCAGATGCTTGTACCATTAAGTGGCATTTCAACCCCCCATCAGCTCCGCATTTTGGAGGTCTGTGGGAGGCAGGAGTGCGCTCAGTCAAGACTCATTTGCGAAGGGTGATCGGTTTGCAGATTCTGACCTTTGAGGAAATGTCCACGTTGCTTGCTCAAGTGGAATCAGTTTTGAATTCTCGACCATTGTGTAGTGCGAGTACTGATCCAAATGATCTGTTAGCCCTATCCCCAGGACATTTTCTTACAATGGAACCGTTAGGTGCTCCTCCTGATGCTGATTTGACTTTGTTAAGTATGAATCGCTTGTCACGCTGGCAGCTGGTGCAAAGGATCCACCAGGACTTTTGGCGCCGCTGGAAGAACGAATACCTGCATACACTGCAGCAGCGTGGTAAGTGGGATACTGTGCAAACGTCCCCCCTGATCGGAGCTTTAGTTGTGATTAAAGATGAGACTTCGTCACCTCTTGTTTGGAAGCTCGGACGCATTATGCAACTATACCCAGGCCGTGATGGTATAGCTCGGGTAGCTCAAGTTCGCACTAGTAGTGGCACTTTTGATAGGCCTCTGACGAAGTTATGTCTGTTGCCATCGCAGTAATACGTCTGCCTTGAAATTTTTTTGTACAGTTAATTATAAGTCCAATAGCTTCAGTTTTTTGTTTTTTGTGCTTATTGTAAATTTTTGTTTTGTTTGTTTATTTGAGAAACAATATAATTGTGAAAATAAATCCTTATTTTGGTGGGCGGAATGTTCATGCTCGTTGTTCTGTCACTTTTAAATTCAAATGTCGCGCGCTACACTGACATAGAGTAAGTGTTACTAATGGTTTCCGCCAGAAGACCAGAGAGGGGGAAGAAGAATGAGAGAAGGGAGAGAAGCTTGCATCCCTCTGGCACTTGTTTTTGAGTCCTTGAAGAGGCAAGAGGTCTCGAGAAAGCGAATTGCTTTCAACCCCTTGCAGAGACACGAGGTCTCGAAATATCCATTTTGTTTGTAAGTCCGTTGGGAGACACGAGGTCCCTAGAGGTGTTGTGTGTGAATACAGAAAAACGAAGCTTATGTTCCTGCATTATTGGAGAATAAAGGTAGGTAACTTTGCTTATTGTCAGTGCCCTATTTGTTCTGTTTTTTTGTTATTCATTATAAAATAAATACACGTGGTATTTACATCGTCTGTGTACCCTTTGTGTATTCCTGTCACCGTGAGTTTCGATGTCAGTTTGTCCCTAGATTTAATGTTCAGTTCTTGTCCGTCCTTGTCTTTCAATAGGTTTGTCATCGTTCGTTGCTGATTCTCGTCCTTGTATTGTAGTATTATCTTCCCGTCTTTTATTGGTATGATGTTCCTGAGTCCGTCTGTTAGTTGTCCTCTTGTTATCTCTTTGACTTTCTGTATGACCCTGCGTGGGTCGGTCACGTCCTTCATTGAAATTATTGTCTGTAGCCTGTCTTTGTTTTCCGGTGTCTTCCACCCGGGAGTTGTCCCTGTCGTTTCTCTGTCCTTGTCTATTGTCGCGTAGGTCCTCGTCTTTCGTCTCGCGATTTGGCTCCATGTTGTCGCCTCCATCTTGTCTGTTTCCATATCTGTTTCTGTCTCATATTGAGTCGTTTCATGCTGAGTGTCTCTGTCTGTGTTGTCCGTGTCTCTGCTTTTCTCGGTCTGTCCCGTTTGTGTTATGTTTGTTCTCTTGTCCTGTTGCTTGTTTCTTTTTGTCTTAGGTCTTTTATTACTTTTGTCCGTTGTCTCGGTCCTCTCGTTGTCAGTGGTCGTGTGTTTTTTCGAGGTCATTATTAATGTCCTCATGTCCTCCTGTAGCTGTCTTATTACTGTGTCCTGTCTTTGTATGATTTGTAATATGATGTCTATTTTGCACTCACCTGCGTTGCTACGTCCCTGTTCGTCTACCATCTTAGTCACTGTCTCGGTTATAATGTCCAATTGTTCTCGTACCGTGACCTGGTGATCCCTGTTAAACTGGATCTTATTTCCGCTATAATTAGTAGTTGCCGCCACAATCGCTTGTTTTGCTTGAAGAATTATGTCTACATGTCTGTCTTTTTTCGTAGCTTCTTCATCGTCCTTGTTCGCTTGTTTCTGTGTGTTTTGAGCCTCCACTTTTTTTTGTTCGTCCCTTCTTTTCACTTTTTCTTCTTCCTCCTGTTGTTGTTGTCTTTTTCTATTGTTTATCTCCATCTTTGCTTTTTTCAGTATTTCCTCTACTTCTTCAGTCGACTTGTTTAAGAAAGTTATGTCGTCGTCCTCATCCTCGGCCTCGTCTTCGCTCGTTTGACCCTGTTTTCTTTTTAATTGTCCGTGTGTGTGTGTTCTTGTGCCTGCCCGCTCATCACGGGTGGTGGCGTTCTTGCGAGCGATTGCCTACGTAGAATCGCCCCCATCCGCTTTGCCTCAATCTCAGCCTGTTCCCAGGACAACGTTGTTTCCATGTCTTTTTCCGTATTCATGTTTCGATTTTTTTTACCTTATTTATGTTTGCTTCGATAAGGCTCGTTAGGGTAACTGTCGTTTTTGGGTTCTTCTTCTTTTAATTTTGGCTTCGGCAATCTCCCTGGCGGGTGTTACCCGGTCCAGCTGATGGCCGTTGGTCCCTTTGTGCTGTGTTGAAAATTTGGTCTTTATCGGACTCACCCAAGCAAAGTTATGGTCGATTTAATTAAGGTTCGTGTCTTGCCCGAACGTTAAAGTCTCCGGTGGATTCAAATTTACCTATGTGCCTCTGCCGGAGGGCCGCGGGACCGGTAGCACTGGATCGACGCAGTCAAGCTTCGTGCTCTGGGCCACGAACTTTTATGAGCTTTAAGAGCTTTTAAGCTCACTGGTCGCCGTTTTCAAAAAGCTCCGGGAGCTTTTGAGCTTTCAAGTTTATGTACCCTACACACTTGCCGTTTGCCACTTGTCACTAACTACACGTCCGATTTGTGTCCAACATATAATAGTCTTAATTGTCTTTGTGTCCAGTATATAGATCGTCTTTTATTGTCTTAATTTCTGATAGTATATTTATATTTACATTTATATATACTTGCTGGTGGAATGATTAGGAGAACTGAATACCTCTTCTCCGTTTCTGCTCTCCTGGTATTATTGATCCCTATTTTATGCCACTACGGCATTATTTGTTGGCGGATTTCCCTGAAATTTTCAGGGAATGGTCACTTGGACTCTCCGCGTCGCGTGGTCCAGGAATTTCGCCGAAAATCCCGGTACTTCCCGAGCTGCCGGCTCACGCGCGCGCTCAGGTTATATGCCGTTCACTACCATTAATCGCCTTTCATGGTCCAGGACCCCTTTCCACTATTAGTACCGACCACAGGTGCCCGCACGTTCCAATACGCCGTCACCAGCGCACACCGCAGGATCGACGCCTGTCAGAGTCCGCCACAGGCTCCAGCACTACCAGTGCTGCCCACAGGTGCCCGCACTTGACTGTCTATCCACCGCACAACTACTTCGTCTTGTTGGCCCCCGTGCGCGCGCACAGAATTTTCTCTGAAAACTTTTAGAGGAGCACTAGGGCTATGGGCCTGAATTTTTGTAACGTTAACCTCACTTTTTGAATATTTTTCTCGCTCCGCGAAACACGTCTGTTCTTCTCAACTGTCCGAGACAACCCCAGCAGAGACAGTGAGGAAGCTATCTCGCCGCAGGCCAGGGACGGTGGCGCCAGGACACATGCGCGCCGCCGCCCAAGCTGACGAGGGCGAGTAGGGCGGAAACTCCGCCGCAGTTGAGAGGGACCAACCCAGTAAAACCCGCAAAGAGCGGTGAAGTACACAAGGTCGGGGGTAAAACAATGGAACAAGCAAAGGCTGCGAAGCTAAGTACTGGCATGTCTCCCCCGATCACTTTACTCAGGTGCGTCACATGTTTTAGAACACAAGTTATGTGGGCTGGTGTGCGACTCGATCTCCGGGGCGCGCCAGCATGAGCGCCGCAAGCACGCCCTTGAATACCACAGAGACTTAAAAGAACAGCTACCATCGTCAGAGTCTCCTCTCCTCACAAAGATTGTGTTTTGTACAGTGTGTAAAAACAATTCGTTTTATCAAAATTCAGAAACAATTTATTACCACAAAACCATGTATATAAATTTTTCATGGTATCACTGGTCATAGAATCTAGTGAAGATTGATTAGGTGGAAGTAGAAGTATTGACATGTCATCTGTATACATTGTAATTGATGCTTTAATGAAAGTAGATAGGGCGCCACCTGGGTCCATCCCCTCCACTTTTTACTGCGCATGCGCGAGTCATCATGCGCATGCGCTGACCTGCGCAGACCTGTGACAGTTGACAGCTGACCTGTCAGATTTGACAGATGTCAAATGTCACTGACCTGACAGCTGTCAGCTAACCTGACAGCTGTCAACGTCAGCTGTCACCTGACCTGACATGTGTCAACGTCAAATGTCACCTGACCTGTCAGATGACGTCACAAGCATTCCAAGATGGCTGACCTGTCATAGACAGTTGCAACCCGGGTTCTCTCTATGGAACTAACCTGAGATGACGTCACAAGCATTCCAAGATGGCTGACCTGTAAGAGACAGCTGCAACTCCGGGGTTCTCTCTATGGAACTAACCTGAGATGACGTCACAAGCGTTCCAAGATGTCTGACCTGTGTGTCCATAGATATCTACAAGTCAGGTTAGCTCTCCATGTGTGTTTGTCTGATTGTTTATTAAGGTTATGTATTTGTTTATTAAGGTTATGTTCGCTCACGTGTCATCTGTTTGTTTATTAAGGTTATGTTTGTATTTGTTTATTAAGGTTATGTCATGTGTGTGTTGATTACCATGCATCTGTTTGTTTATTAAGGTTATGTATTTTGTTTATTAAGGTTAGGTGTTCGTAAACACAGCTGTTTGGTTTGTTTATTGTGTTGTTGTTGTTAAGGTGTATTGAAGTTTGTTAGGGTATTTCGTTTTTGGCGGGAAATTTGAATTTGTTTGAAAATTTCTGTCTGTTGTGTCCAGAGATCTTACTCCTCAAGCTAGAGAACATTCTATTTGTAAAGTTGTAGAGTGTAGAGAATATTCTCTAGCTCGAGGGGAGACATCTGTTGGACACAGTCATTCGGTTTAGTCACACACATACATATATGAGGAAGATATATTGAGCGGGTAATTTGAAATTTTGATTTTAATTTGAAATATGATTTTTGAAAGAAAAGCATTCGCCAGAAATTAGATTTGAACCCCCAACCATACAACTTACTAAGATATGCAAACGCCCCTAAACCGATCATGCTATTCAGACATACGATGAAAGTTTGTTATCAGTGGGTATATATAAAACAGAAACCTGTTACATAAAACGAGTTTATGAGGCTGCTGAGTTTGTGTGTGTAGGCAGGGGGTGTATCTCTATTACATTCCAATTGAATAATAGGAACTGTAATGTTAAAAACAATTGTTTATTTATAGTAAAAAGAAATTTAAAACACGTACCAATTTACCTATCTAATATCATTTAATAACAAAAACGTTTCAAGTAAACTATATCAATAAGAAAAACGTATTTACATCTAGATATGTTAATGAGTTTATTTTAATAGCCTAATAAAACTCGGGGACTTGGTTTTATTGCCGGCGTGTTTGTTTATGTTAGTGTTTGTATTTTGAATGAATGAATCTAAATTTATATAGGGAGTGATCAAAAACACACAAGTAACAAAACTCAATTTAAAACAACTAAATTAAACTTTGATATACGAGGATTGTTTGATAAGTATTGTTTGTATGTAAACATAAATAATATAATAGTATACTTACATACAGCAAGAGACGTCATACTTGTTTCACGGCTTAACACACACTAACGTATGTTGAGGTCTTGAATGGGGCCCCGTTATAGAAATAACACAGTTGTTTAATGACATCCACTTGAACCAAACAAAACATATAGACGCTGTTGTTGATTGTTAACACACACACAAGCACTCTATGACTAGAGAGTTATAGATGTACAACGGTCGTCGTACACAAGCCAGTCTTGTGTTTGATTCCGCAAAAACAAGAAACATTTTAGTTCCATACTATGGCGTTCTCAATTGTTGGAGAGTCGACTACAAGAAACAGTCGTTTTAATATTATACAGAACATGGTGCATTTCAAGTTGAATCCACTCAATAGCAGTGGCGTCAATAATCCTGAACAATGGCTTAAGAACGGTATGCAGGAAATTTATAATCGAGTTATTAGAGACTTGAACACCGACACCAAAGTAAGCTTTACATTCTCCGGCTTGGATAGAGACTATCATATGCCGTTTAGGAAGCTGTCGTTGCTGACGTTTGAAGAAGTGTGGTCTGAGCTGTACAAGATGTATCAGAGCAATAAGGGGGCCATTGAAGGTGATGCCTTTACTATAACAGCTACAAGTCTAGGATCATCACAGCACCAGCAAGCAACCACTTCACAAGGTTCTGGTTTGTCGACGCAGCAGCAGCACCAACAGCAGTTTAATGAAATCAATCTACAAGAGAGTGAAGAAGAACACACAGCCGCGAGACCAACAACAACAACACAACCACTAACACAGGATGACAAGCAAGAACTGAATGATGATGGTCTCCGTTGCTGTGTCATTTGTTTTAAACGCTGTCCACCAACAGAGAGAAGCTGTTGTGACAAATGTTTCATTAAAAATGGTCAAAACTTGGGAAAATGGCTACCATACAACGCACACTCATGGGAAAGTTATGAAAATTTCGTAAAATGGCAATACACGTACGACAGGAGGAAGGTTACATGTTTACACTGTAATAAACAAATGTTGAGAACGTCCATTTATAGACACAAACAAATATGTCTAAAGAGAGCTGACGTCGATCCTAGGCCTGTAAACGAGTAAAAAGTATGTCGCTCTGTACACATGTCCATATCAGAATACATAACACAATAAAACAGAGAACAAACAACATGGTTATGACTCATATCCTGTAGAATGACATCATACCATTATTCGTGTTTGAGCTTGTCTGTGCATCTGTTTAATATACGCAAGAGAGAGGCCCTCTTAGGGGTAAATAACATGTCTGTTGATGACCTTGGTCTGATAAACCTGTTTGACGTTGTCTTTACAGTTATGATCTAGGGGTTAGTTCTGTTAGGTGGTATCCAGCCATCAGTTGTGTTTGAGCTTGTCTAGAAGCTAGTTTTGTTGGTGTACGTTGAACAAGGTGTAACTAAAACTAATATGGTGCAGAATACACGAAAACGAAAATCTCTCAACACAGAAAATACAGGTAGAGGTGCTGGTGGAGGTAAAAAGCTTAAAGTGTTACAAGATGTCTTGCTGGCTAACGCAGTTGAAAGTATTATAACAAAAGAAGAACCAAAGACGTGGGATAATATCATAGGTGAGCTGTACACAAGCTATCCAACAACAACAAACACAAGTGAACCGAATAATCTCTCTGATATTAGTATGAATGCTGCAGATCCTACAAACATACAAACAGTCGAATATCAGCCTACACACGATGAGCTATTCAATGAGAAGTTGGTGCAGATCAATCAGAAAAGTATGGAGAAAAAACTAAAAACACAAGACTGTGAGCTCGTTGGTCAGACAACGTTTGCGCTGTTGGCAAACGGTGAGAAAATACTTACGATCGGAGCTGACCCCATGCTTAACTTTATGCCTCTGGTTAAGGTTTCACAGAAAAATTGTAATATACCTGTGTTTTTCGACATGTGGACATTTGAAGAATTTTTAAACGTGTTACCCACCATAATTTTCAACCTGGAAAACCAATCACAAGGTACAGACAAAAACACCGATTCGTATACACTTACTAAATACTTGGTTCAAACACAACGAAAATCAGTGTTTTTTAAGTTTAGGTTGTGCAGTGATGAATATGTCACTAATTTCAACCTAAGCTTGGAATCATTGAAAATACTAGAAGATGTTGGCTCTGTGGTCAAAGACTTATTATTGGAATTACGTTTTAGGAGTTTCTTTGACCTAAACATGTTTATGGCTGACATTAGATCGGAACTGTCCAAGTTCAGAGACAGGGCAGTTATACCTTGTGCCTTCTTCATTGCCCGCTTAAAATACTCTGAGAATCTGTGTATAGTGTGTGAATTTATTACTAAATATCAACTTGTACTGAAAGATATGCTAACATGTAACAGATTTACCTATAACACTAGTTGATAATAAAATATATGTGTAAAAATCTCTGTGTTTTATTAGCTGTATTTTCTGACAATCATTCTGTTGGCGTGAATGCATAAAGGAAGATTTGAAATAAAAAAAATACTTTTAACATGTTTCCTTTATTCATAACATAATACAAGTTATTTAATGTCTTTAGTGTTGACCCAGGAATTATGAGTACGATCAAAACCAAGCCATTTCACGTAAGACTTGGGGCCTTTTTTTCTCAACACTCGTTCGATTAAATACAGGTCAGAAGATAAAGTCTTTTGTAGTTCTTGCTCATAAAACCCTCCGCTGATTGGTTTGCCTTGCATGTCTTCTAGTAAATACGTCACTGGGATAGTGGGGTGTACCGTGGCCACCTTAAACAATTCTGTGGACCAACGTGGCGTATAACCTTTTTCAAATAATGTTTTTGCCTTGCTTATACGTACAACATCACTCACTTTAAATTTAGTTTGTACAGATACCGGTACGGTGTTGGAATAGATTTGCTTACGAATAGCTGCCTCGTTTTTCCTAGTGACATCCAAAGGTTTTACACCTGTGGTACGATGAATGGTTGCGTTATATGTAGCTGTGACATTGGGTAGGATATGTAGCCACTTGTAAGAACCAGACAAGTGAAAGTTTTTATATAACTTCTCTTTCAACGTACGTATGACTCGTTCCACCATTGCCGCCTTCTTAACACTATAGGTACTGTAATGATTGATGCTGTATTTGGTCATTAGGGCCTTAAATTTAGCGTTGTAGAACTCCTTGCCAAGATCAGACTGAATGTGAGATGGTGCTGTGCTGTTGGCTAAAACATCGGCCATGGCTTTAGTCACCTCTTCGGCGTTTTTAGATTTAAGCGGACGCGTCCATACATACTTTGAAAAACAATTGATTACCACCAGAATGTACTTGTAACCGGAGTTTTCACGCTGATAGTCTGTAAACTCGGCCAAATCAATTTGCCACAAGTCATTCAAACCTCTAATTATGGTCTGTCTACGTTTAAATTTGATTCTAGCAGGCTTGTACAGCTCGTTTATAATTTGTTTCTTAGCATCAGATGGTTCATCGTTACGTGTTTGTTGTTGCCGGCGACGCTTCATGGTGATGATGGATTTAAAAGTATCCACTTGTCTTGCAAATCTTTTAGATTTTTGTCTATTTCACCCAACTTCTTCTTTAGCTTTGGGTTCGTTGACACATCGATATCTTTTAAAACTTGAGCTGATATGGTCTTGGTTAAAGCTTTCAATTTCTGTTCCAATTCGTGCTTCAAATCGTTCAACTCCGGCTTATGCACGGCTTCTAACACAATGGCCACTAGTTTTTGTGTCACTTCATCTTTATTCTTCAGATACTCAGCTTTATGTTTCTGATAGTCGCCCACCCAGGCATCAACAAATGATTTAGTTACGCCATCTGTTGAATCGATAGGGTTGGCTACGTTACACAATCTATGGTTTTGTACGTCAAAGTCACCACTTGCAGTTCTAGGGAAAATCTCTCGTTGAACCACGCGATTGTGTAGAGAGCTGTTGCTGTTGAAGTTTGCAGCAGTACGACCAAACTTGTCGATAGACATGATGAAACTGATGGTTGGCTTGTGTTTACGCTTTATATGATGCGAGCCTCCTTCAGCTCCTCTAAGATTGACTGTATCTCATTGTTATGAGCATTATTACCTGCAACTTGGGAAGCCACGAGAAGACGAAGTCTGTCAACCAGTTCGTTCACATCGTCCCAGTATACGTATTCTTTCTGTTGCTTAGTATGTAGCATGTATGGCATACCATGACCTAAAGTAACTGAGGAAGAGCGTGCTCTAGCACCTTCTTGTTTCTCTAAAATTGGTTTTATTACATTTTGATATTTGGTAGAGGTGTTGCGCAGAACGTCTTCTTTAGGATTGTTATCTTTTCTGTGAAGACTCGTAGCTGCCATAATGTCTGCATAGTCACGTAAAGCGTTCTTATTTTTCATAGCACTCATACCTGGTTTTCTCAAAAATATCAATTCCAATAGGTGTTGAGTGCCGTAATATCTTCTGTCACCAACAACAATTTGAAAGCTTTCTCTATTTCTAAAATCTACGTCAGTAACAACAAATTTAACAGACTTATTGCCAAGCATCCAAGTATTGGTGGCTTTATCATAAGTAACACCGTATGTTTGATCACATAGTTGATTATCTGTGAAATATTTATCAACATAATAGCGAACAACTACAGGATACGAACTTAACGTTTGCTCGTAAATAGCTGCCGGTGTATTTGCTGCGGCATCTAGTTTTCTATAAGCTTTGGTAACCCACAATTCAGGTTCAGGTTCAGCTGGTTCTGCTTCCAACTCAAACGTTTCATCATCACTAAGAAATTGAACTTCCTTCTTTGTTGATGTTGGTGGTGGTGGTGGGGGTTTGACATCAAGTTCAGTTTTAGTTGGTTGCTGTTGCTGTAGAGTTGTTTGAGCAGTAGCCAACGCTGTGCTTGCTGTGTTTTTAGATATATCATCCAACGGTTTTAACAGGGGTCTATATAAACGGTGTAACGTTTCATCTGTCTCTGTTTTGCCCAGTTTCAAAGCCAAATATTTGTTTCGAATAATCTTTGATAAATCGGCTATTTTACGTTTGATATTGGGCGGCTGTGTTGATAGTTTTTGTTTGCGCCGAAGACTTTTAGATTTTTTAGCCATGCTCACTGTATGTTGAACACATGAAGACTAACACACACTCACACACAAGTTTAAATATATATAAAATGATCGAAGCCTTTGCGATACCGTCCTTGTGCTAAATCACAATCTTTAACAACCACCATCACATCATGCTTGGTCTGCCAACATTCACCACACAGTGTCTTGAACTTTTCAAAAGTCATATCAGTGGTTACATGATCGTCGTACACATGTTTAAGATTGGTTTCGTCTTGTTTGAATAACACAACAACGTTTGCGTTGTCACGTACCAGTTGTTTTGGTACTTTGCTGTATGTCTGACAAAGATAGAAGGAATCAATATTCTTATGTCTGCCCATGCTAAAGTATGCTCTTATTTTATCTTGTTTGTCGCAAGCTACATCATCAAAGATAAACACAGAGTTGTCCAAGGCATCTCCCGGATCTAATATGTCATCGTTTTCTCGATAAGGATAGTAACCAACACCCTTTGTAGCATCCAACACCTCCTTTAACATCTTGTATTTCGGTTGATACAGTGACTTTGAATATACATAAACGTTTTCAAACTTTAAACCGTTTGCTTCAAACAGTAAACTCAGCATGACATTGGTTTTACCACAGCCACTAGGACCACATATCAAACAACGTACCGTGCCGGGTAACAGTAGTCCGTGTCTGTGTTGTGTAACTGTTTCCACATGCACAACATCGTCCAAGTTTGTAACTGGTAGGGCTGTTGTTGTGTGTTTTACGATACGCATCGTTAACTAGACTAACACCAACCTGCTTGTTGTAAGTATAAATACTGGGTGTTTAATACAGCACCGCTTTAGTATCAATGTTGGTCATTAAGGGTGAAGGCCTTGTTAACACACTCATTAACAAACTGCCTGTTGAGTTACACATACCAGGCTATCAGTTTTGTGGTCCAGGCACTAAACTTAAAGAACGTCTTGCCAGAGGCGATCAAGGTATCAACCCACTAGATCAGGCTTGTCGAGAGCACGACATCGCCTACTCTCAATCCAAACAGTTGAGTGACAGGCATCGTGCCGACAAGGTGTTGGAGCACCGAGCCAAGGAACGAGTCAAGTCAAAGGACGCAAGTTTTGGTGAGAAGGCGGCCGCTTGGAGTGTAGCAAAAACAATGAAAGTTAAACGAAAACTTGGTATGGGTGTGAACAAACTCAGAAAAACTAGTAAGAGAAAAGTCGGTGGTAAGGTACCGTTTAAAAACATACTGGCTTTGATGCGCGGTGCTATCAATGTGGGAGAGGAGGTGCCGTCTGTGAAAAATCTACTGCATGTAGCGAGAAAAGTCATCAAAAACGCAGGTGGTCGAAAGCAAGTTAAGGTACCGAGAGTTATTCCAATACCTAAAAGCGGTGGCTTCCTACCGCTGTTACCTCTTATATTTGGTGGGCTGTCAGCACTAGGAGCTCTGGGTGGCGGTGCTGCAGGTATTGCTAAAGCTGTGAACGATGCCAAGTCTGCGAAACAGAAATTGGAAGAGGCAAAACGTCACAATCAAACAATGGAGGCCATTGCTGTGGGTAAACGAGGGCGTGGTGTTGGTGATGGTTTGTACATGAAGAAACAACGCACTGGCTACGGTTTGTATTTACACAAGACAAAAAACGTGTAATACCTTTACCAGCAAGACCTCTAACAAATGTAGATCTTGTCAAGTTTGCTGGTAAAATGAAAATCCCATATTTTAGAGGTGTATACATGCGAGACGAGCTACCTCGCAATGGACCACGTAAAAATGAATCGTTCATCATGAATTTGCAAACACACAAGGAGCCAGGCAGTCATTGGGTCGCTGTGAGGAAACGCGTTGACATCGTCGAGTACTTTGACTCGTATGGAAACTTGAAGCCTCCTGTAGAGCTGCAACGTTACCTTAAAGACTATTCCATACTGTATAATCATGATGTGTATCAAACATATAACACAATTAATTGTGGTCATTTGTGTTTAAAATTTTTACAATAAAAGACTCAAACAATAACCTGTGTGTATCAGTCATGTCGCTAACGTTCGAGTTGAAAGGCTCCACGTCCTCCCTGTCATTGGATATATTTCCACCGATAGTGTTGGACCCCCGGTTCGATCATTCGGTGGCACTCTCGAATTTTCACACATACAACACCATACCAAATATAGAGACCGGTTGTAATAAGTTGCATTTTAATTTTACACTCGAAGCAGAGCCTAAGAAAGCTGGTGTTATACAAGAAATAATAATTCCCAATGGAGCATATGAAATTAGCGATATGGAACGGTGTATCCAAAATGAAATGGCCCGTATCTATCTCAAGTTGAATAAATTTCCAGAGGGTGCCTCTGTTGACGATGCAAGTAAACTGTTCAGTTTGAAAGCCAACAACAACACTTTGAAGTGTGAGATACAGTGCAAGTATGACATTGATTTGACAAGGGACGCCTCAATAGCTCCTCTCTTGGGTTTTTCCTCAACTAGATCTCTTATTAAGGATGTGTTGCATGCATCCGATTTACCAGTGGAGATTGTTAAAGTGAAAACGATCCGTTTGGAGTGTAACATAGTAAGCGGGTCTTACCACGAAGGCAAACCCTCACACACACTATACGAGTTTGCTCCGATGGTTGATCCTGGCTACGCAATTGACATCAAACCCCACAGTAAACTGTTTCTACCCGTCAACACACGTATCATCGCCCATATAAATGTAAACATCATCGATCAGAATGCAGTGCCTGTGAACTTTCAAGGTGAAGAGATCATCGTTATATTACAGCTGAACAAGACACCGGTGGTATGTTAGTTATAAATACAGGTGCCGACGAGCAACATCGGTCAGTATCGTTGTTGTCTGCATCACAGACGGTTCTATCCGAAGAGAACGTACAGTTTCTACAATCATTGGGTTACGATGTCAAACAAACTACATATCTTCGCAGACCCCGTTCACGACGAATCCATCAAGGGAGAAGAAGTACACACGTACGCCCCGCAAACCAGATCGTTTGATTACAACGACACATGTGAGTTTGCCATCAATCAACAAGATGTGTTTTACGATTGGTCTTCGGCAGCTCTCCTGATCAGCGGTTCCACTGAGACAACAGGTACAACTGGTGATGTGTCGGTAACAGCGAATGCTGCAGCTCATTTGTTCTCCTCTGTGGCTGTTGAGATGTGTAATCAGATTATCGAACATGTTAGAAACCCAGGCATCGTTACAGCAGTACGAACATTATTACAAGCCAACAGCGATGAAGCACGAGCTCTCATTCCTGCCGGCTGGCATCCGAACGAAAGGAACACCATGGTGAAAAACAACAGATTTTGCTATTGCCTACCGCTCAGCTATCTGTGTAATATTTTCAAAGATTACAGAAAAGTACTTTTCAGTCGTTTGTTGGTACGCTTAACACGCGGTCAGAACGATAGAAATTGCTATATTCTGAGCAGTGTAGCAGGCGCTGACAAAGCTATAAAGTTTAATATTGAACATATGGCTTTGCAAGTCAAACACATACACCCCAGCGATGTGATACAACAGCAGCTGTTGCAATCGATCGCTCAAGATAAAAAGATTCTTATACCGTTTAGAAAATGGGAGATGTACGAATTACCGAATGTAAGTAATTCAATCAAAGACTTGTGGTCTGTAAAGACCTCATCAAACACCGAACGACCTCGCTTCGTTATCGTAGTCTTTCAAACGGATCGCCACCACAACCCAGGAAAAGATATTAATCAGTTTGATCATGTGGACGTTCGAGATATAAGACTACATCTGAATTCAAAACAAATACCGACCGAGGGTATGAATCTGAACTTTGGGCAAGCAAATTATCTGGAAGCATATAAAAACATGATTGAATTTCAACGAGCATATCTCGGTAGAGAACCGCAGCCTACGTTGGATTACAAAGCTTTCGCTAAATATCCCATGTTTGTGTTTGATTGTTCAAAGTATACGGATTCCATCAAACCGTCTACTGTCGATATCAAATTGGAAATGGAAAGTAACCAGAACTTTCCCAATAACACTAAATGTTTCTGCATAATTATACATGATTGCATCATCGAATACTCCCCACTCTCTAACGTTGTTCGTTCTATCATCTGAGTATGGCATACAACGCTGTTCCCCCAACTGCTCAACCTAGAGGTGTATATAAGCTGATGCGGAAGTATAGTGAATTGGGGCAGTATCAAGATGAGGTTCGTTGTTGTCGACACTCAGGGTTTCTGTCTCCCCGACTTCACACCCAAAGAACTAGTAATTTATAATGGTTATCAAACTGTACAGTATGTGTTTAAGCCACCACAACCAATGCGTTTTCTATCTGCTGATGTAATCAAACAAGTCAAGTTTCTGCAGGCCCGTCACCACTGTATCGACTATAATTATGGTACTGTTTATTTAGAAGAATTACCAAATATCCTGATGAAACACATCGTCGAACAACAGGTGGACAGAATCTATGTAAAAGGCGAGAATAAACAGAGATTTCTGACACAGATGCTGCTCACTTGTGGCTACCGTGTGGACGTGATCAATTTAGAAACAAACACTGATTGTCCTGCGTTGGTGCCAGACATTCCTAAGTGCATGCATCACTCACCAGGATACACTAGAAGCTGTATATGCAGCATCAATAATTGTATGCTATTATTTTCGTATGTTGTAAACTTGTTACCGAAATAAAAAGTTGTAAATTATATATATGTTTTTCTAGGAACACCCCCTTAGCAAACCTTAAAACTAGTAAATAAAACACAAGTGTTTATTTTATATATTTGTATTAGCAAACAAGTTTGCGATACATGTGCAGATAAGTGCTATATTTGAAACAAAAATACATCAACATGAATATGGTAAGACATGTAAGAAAGCCAGCTGATATAAACACAAAAATATACTTTGAAGTGAACAGTCGGGTGTTAGTCAACACAAGAGTGGTCCAATCAGGTGACTCGCCCCGACTACCATTATCAAACAGAAACATAACTTTGTAACGTATCACATCAGATGACAGGCTTTTGGCTGACATGTTGTATGTTGCAAGTGGGGTTAGGTCGTCGTTGTGTAGATATGTTGTTGTTGTAAGAGCTGACCATATCATGCAGTCATCGATGTCGAAACAAATTCGTACTTCTGTTACATTGGGTGGCTTATGAATATACAACACATTCTGACACAGTGCTGATAGAACGATGAAACTTGATTTAAAAAGAACCATGGCGAATGTTGTGGATGTCTGTCAATACTTGTTCTTGAGCGTAGTGCAAACACTCCAACATGTAATATTTAAATGCTGGTGTTACAGTGTTGAGTAACGTTTTTATAGTTTGTATGATTTGCGGTACACTGGCATCCCATCTACTCAGATCGTTTAATATTTCCACTATGTTTTCCATAAAACACGTGTAAGTCCAGGTAAATTGAGATTCTTTCAGATAGTTCAGTCTTGCTTTAACCAACACCTCAAGTCTCAGTAGCTGTTCTACACACTCTTCGTTTAAGAATAGATGCATAGATGTGAAACCGTTATCGATACACAAGGCTTTTTCACTTAGCACCTTTGAATAGGTTATGCGGCAGTAATTAAGATGATGCACTATAAAGCTATTTGGCTCGTCTTCACCTTTAAGATATTTCCTATACAGCTCACGTATGTTGTCTAGGAAATCGTAAAAATCCCATTCTTCCAATGCCAAATATTGGTTTTCTTCATTCAGAGCCAACGGATTGACAAATTTCACAACATTTGTAAAGTCGTTTCTTGCACTGATGCCTGTAATCAATTTCAAGGATCGTCGAACACTAAAAGTGGTTTCCATCAATAGCCTGTCGTCAGCTTGATACTTGTTAAATAAGACTCGTCGTGTTCGGTGTTCTGTGAAATCAGGGCCATCGTTTTCATCAACGGCATAATCGTTATCGTTGTTATCACTCTCAGACACCGACATATTCATGTTAATACAATCGCAAGACATGTTTACACAAACTCGTTTAAGTTTAGACTGAAGCTTGCTGACCATGTTAAGTAGGTTTTGTTGTTCCCCCACCACAAACGTCTGTTGAATGGTTCTGAGTGGTTTCCTGGTAAATTTTACAAATCTATTGCGATCACTAAATACTTTAACATATTTCGTGCTACACTGCATGATCATCCAGATATTTCTGCCAGACTTTAACAAACTTGTCTACAGCAACACAATCTTTGTTCTCATATCTATCCCAATCAGCATTGGTTGGAAGACTGTCGAAATATTCGTTACAAATTGTATATAACATGTCTGTGGCGTCTGTACGGTGAAGTTTTCGTGTTAGAAAATTAATGGATTTAGTACGTTCAGCATCATCATTTAAATTAGAACTGTGCTTTAATATATCGTTTAGATGGTCTGCAACCTTGTGGATGTCATCACAGCTTGAAAACTCAAATTCTTTATTAAACCCTTCTCTCATCGTTTCGAGTGTTTCTTGTTTGAGTTCTTCCTCGCTGGGCGGTTCAATTTCAATGTTCGTTGTTTCGAGTGTGACCTCATCAGCATCATAATAATATTTGTATTGATTTTTTGCTTCTTTAGGTAAATATTTAAAAAATGGTTCACTTAACAGGGCCCCCGGTTGGTGTTGAATGAGTGCCACAGCAAAATATTGTGTTGAACAAAATCCACTTAAATATAAGTCACACAACTCTACCATATGTCTACTTTCATATTCTTCGGCTTCGGACTTACGCCCGTCTCGATAAGCTTGTTTTTGTATCTGTAACACTAACAGTCTAACTTTTGTGGTGTCGTTCTCACTATTCATTCTTGTTTCATCTGTATACCACGGGCTGTTGTATAAACTAAATAGCCTCTGTGTGGACGGTTTGTTTATCGTAATAACGTATGTATTGATGTTTTGCTTCTTCGGGTAAATACTTGAAAAACGGTTCACTTAACTGAGCTCCTGTACAGTATCGAATGAGTGCCAAAGCAAAAAATTGTGTAGAGCAGAACCCACTTAAATATATGTCACACAACTCGACTATATGTCCGGCTTCATAATTTTCTCCTTCAGAATCGCGTTCGTCGATAAAGGCTTCTTCTTGTATCTTTAACACCAACTGTTTTAATTCAAATTCACAGTCTTCTTCAAACAATCTATTTTTGTGTCCATACCATAAGACACTGTTAAACGACATGGTACAACAACAACTAATAATATAACCGAACTTACTCACTTATTTATATATTAGGCTAAAATACATGGATGATGTCATCCTCTCGGTTTGTACTAGACAAGCTCAAACACGAATAATGGGGTGATTGAACAGATATAACACAAGGTCATCAACTGACAGGTTGTTTACCTTTAAGAGGGCCTCTCTCTTGCGTATATTGAACAGATACACAGACAAGTTCAAACACGAATAATGGGGTGATGTCATTCAACGTAAATTACAACAGAACAGGTGTGTGGATGATGTCATACTTTTAACGACTGTATTCTAGACAAGTCCAAACACGAATACCGTTTGCTCATCAAGGGGGCCCCTACAACAGTGTTATTTAACTCATATATTGAACTGCTGTTCAGTGTGCTCTAGACAGTCTTAAACAGAACAGTGGTCTTGTTGAGAAGGAATAAAAACACATACACATGCTGGTAAATATTTTTATTTCATACATTAATATGTTAAGCTAAGTGTCTGCTGTTTGATCTGTTAAACACATATTTGTACAAGTTAAACACTATATATAATCATTATAGTCTTCAATATTTGCTGGTTGTTGGTGGTCAGTGTTATCCTTTGTATAGCTGAGAATCTTTTGTAATAGCAGACTGAGTTGCTCATATAGACTGCGGGTAGGGCATTGAATACCAAACATAGATAAATCTTTACGGCCTATTGTAACGACCTGATTGGTAAACTCATCAAATTCGTAATATTTATTTTTACGAAATATGTATATCCGTCCATTGGTGTACCGGAATGCACCATCAATGTTAGCTGGAAATTCTGGAGAAAATTTGTCTATATAACCTGCTTCTAGTCTATAGAAATTAGCTCCCTTCTCACCGATGATTTCATACATGTTGTCCGAATGAAATATAATGGTTTTTCCTGTATATGTGTTTACCATTGCATTTATCCGGTCAAACCTCAAAGTATTCAGATATGTGAGATTATTGAAGGGGGCTACAAATGTAGCTTGTATGCTAGGAAACGCAACAATGCTTAATGTTTCGTCATTTGTAAACATGACCACTTCACCAACAGGTCTCTGATATATATGTTTAATTTCTTTTAAATTTTTCAAATGTGGCAACCAATCTGTCACAAGTTTTGCCTCCGGATAGGGCCCCTTCATATTGTTCAACGGGACAACCCACACCCATTTCTTATAAAACAGATACATGTTGTGGTTTATAATGACTAACGGTTTGATCTTGTCTATATAATTACACAAGTCCATAGTGTTTTTGGTTTCAGATTTTACAGCGACAGCCTTTGGTTTTATCGAAGGTTTCGTTGTAGTCTTTGTTGTAGTCTTTGTTGTAGTCTTTGTTGTAGTCTTTGATGTCTTGGTTGATGTAGGCTGTGTTGTTGTTGTTGTTGTTGTTGATGTTGTTGTTATTGCTGTTGTAGAGCGTTGCCCATACAGTTCCTGCATTCGTTGAATATCTTCGTCAGATATACCGGCCCCAGCATGTGGATACATAAGAGAGTTTTTATTGTTGGAGTGTTTGAGTCCTAAACCGTGTCCCAGTTCGTGTAGAATAACCATATAGTATGATGAGCCATTTGATGCGTGTAGTTGAAGGTTCCACGTGAGATTATTGCTTATGTGGATCTCTATGGGTGTATTGGCAACATTTGGAAAATAAGCGTGTCCTAAAACATCACCACCAATTGGGTATGTACACGGTTTCCCACCTCTCAAGTAAAAATGTTGGTCATCACAAAAACTTATAAGTATGTCGGCTTCCGCATAGTTGTTTGTTCTCACTAAATTCAAATTAATATGTTGTTCCCATTGTTTGAATGCTTTTTGTGTTAGCAATAGTACTGTAGGATCTGAATAATGTATGTACCATTTCAAAGTTTTCTTTTTCCATATAGGTTTTACTGTTAATAATGAACTCTGTGAAAAATCTTCATCACCACATCGTTTACGTTTCATCAGTTCAATGTCTCTACTAGTCAAATTGTTACTTTCGGGTAAACTGAAAAACGTTTGAAACATGTTTAAAGCCTCTGTGAAAGCTTCTGTCTTCTCTAACATCGTTAGCTGGTCATTGTTAGTGATATTACTGCTTAAATAACCATATTTGATGAGATAATCGTTGGCCAGTTGTCTGTCTGTTTCACTTACATCCTCTCCACAGGAGGCACTTAGACAAAGAACACAGATACTCAAGAGTAGCTTGAACATGACTGCTCTCCACGTTAACCAGCGTTATACTGTTCAACTCTCGCTCTAGCTGTTGTTAAATAGTCGTATGTCTGTCGGTGTGTTATTACATACATCTGTCTGTCAGTCTAAGCAAAGCCTTCGTGTTGGCATGACCTATGCGAGTGTGTGTGTGTGTTATATCCTTTCAAACAACGTGTACAAGCTTCAACAAGATTCTATATGATACTTGTTGACAATCAATGGTCTGTCTGTCTGTTTTTGTTGTGTGTTACCAGTGTTACTCACTCTAGCTGTTGTTAAACAGCTGTGTAATTACACATGCATCTGTCAGTTTAGGCAAAGACATCGAACTGTCATGACGTGTGTTATATCCTTTCAAACAACATATACAAGCTTTAACAATGGCAATCAGTTGTCTGTCTGTCTGTTTCCTCTACACAGAAGACACCTGTTCAGTAGTGTGTGTATTAAGCTGTGAAAGAAGGCTGACGTCTCTTGTTGTATGTAAGTACAATCTTGTATTATCTCTGTTTGCATTCAAATAACAAATACATAACCTTAACAAACAATCATATGACTGGTAATCAACACGTGTGTGAACATAACCTTAATAAACAAATACAAACATAACCTTAATAAACAATCAAAATGGCTTGGTAATCAGTCTGTATACGAACACCTAACCTTAATAAACAAATACATACATAACCTTAATAAACAATCAGACAGATGGTATTCTTCAAATACACACATGGAGACCTGACTTGTAGATATCTATGGACACACAGGTCAGACGGAACATCTTACGTCATCACAAGACAGTTAATACCTAACCTGACTTGTGGCTATCTATGGACACACAGGTCAGACATCTTGGAACGCTTGTGACGTCATCTCAGGTTAGTTCCATAGAGAGAGAACCCCGGAGTTGCAGCTGTCTCTTACAGGTCAGCCATCTTGGAATGCTTGTGACGTCATCTCAGGTTAGTTCCATAGAGAGAACCCGGGTTGCAACTGTCTATGACAGGTCAGCCATCTTGGAATGCTTGTGACGTCATCTGACAGGTCAGGTGACATTTGACGTTGACACATGTCAGGTCAGGTGACAGCTGACGTTGACAGCTGTCAGGTTAGCTGACAGCTGTCAGGTCAGTGACATTTGACACCTGTCAAATCTGACAGGTCAGCTGTCAACTGTCACAGGTCTGCGCAGGTCAGCGCATGCGCATGATGACTCGCGCATGCGCAGTAAAAAGTGGAGGGGATGGACCCAGGTGGCGCCCTATCTACTAATGAAAGATGGTAAGTCATTTATATAAAGAATGATACAGGGTTCAGCACGGATTCCTGTGGGACTCCTCATGTAACTGATAATGTGGTAGACCTATATGTGCACTTACCAGCGCCAGTATTAATGATTTCCACATGCTGCTTTCTGTCACACAAATAAGTAAACCATTCAAGAAGTATTCCTCTCTAATAGTCTAATACCATAACACGACAGCTTATGTAGAAGTAATTCATGGTAGACAGAATCAACTGCTCTGCTCAAGTCACACAAGATACCTAGTGTTAGATGTTTTTGGTCCACACTCTGGATAAGTTCATTGTAGAAGTTATCTATAGCTGTAATTGTTGATTTAGATTTGCTTGAATCACGTTGCCTATTAGTAATTTTATCAAAAGCAGAGAGATAATGCAATTGTAAGAGCATCGCATATTCAAAAATCTTATATATTGTGGATATTAATGAACTTGGCCTATAGTTGTTCATATATCTTCAGTCTCCTTTCTTGTGTAGAGCTCTCAAGAATGCAGTCTTCAAAATTTCCGGGCCTGTCGCTAATGAGGCATTATATGTGTGGTTTACCAATTTCCAACTTGTCTTCATTAACAAAAAGCATTTGAAAATCACATGAGCCAGTTGAGTGTTTATTTTTTAAGTTTTGTATAATTTGCGAAACTTAATCTTCAGAAAAGTGATATTCTATTATTACAATTATTATGGCTGTTATTATGTTATTGCTATTAATTGATTATATTTTTTTGTTAAATATTGACACATCACATAGACATTTTAAAGATGTCATCTGCCATTTTTATTATATTTGTTTTCTTCTAAAGAACTTTGTGATCAAAACACCATAATATAGCAACGAGTTTTTGCTTATAGTTGTCAGGAATACATATAAATAAATTGAATTTCCTCCTGTCTGATGATGAAACCGGTTACAGAGTAGAAAACCAACACACAATTAATAAAATTAATAAACTAAATGCGGAACGATAAATCTTCGATGCAACATTTGAATATCAAACATGATGTCTGCAAAATTGTTGTTGTGCAGTTTTCATAATTTTAAATAAAAGTTGATGTTGTCTGATCGCATTCCGTGATATATTTGATACAAGCCGCCGTGACTACAATTAAAATTGTTTTAATATAACAAAACCACTGGACGGCGGCATTCTTAAGTTTTATTGACATTGACAATATTGCCGGCAGTTATATAGCCTGTGCGATATTTTTGTTGGGATGGGAAAAGGACTTCTTATTATTTTACCAAGTAGGATGAAAAAAAGTTTGTTATTCCAGCAAGTGGTATTTAATTACATATTTGTGGTATTTTGATAATTTCCGATCATGTTAAATGCATATGTTGTATTTATACTTTTGTATTTTTATGGTCTCATATATTTTATTTAGAAAATAATCCTAAGTTTGTAAGAGCTGTATATGTATAATGTCTGAGTATTAAAATTATCTATTCTTTTAAGTATATTTTTGTCATATAATTTGTGTACAAACTAGAAAATCTCGAATAATGGTAACTGAGCTACTGGTTAAAACGCTGCTAAATATTAATATTTAAGTTTGTATCTTTGGAAATAATTTTTTAATTCCTGCCGGTTTTGGTATTATTTCTTATTTTCAATTGTTTATTACTTTCATCATAAAGTAGGGTAAAGCACAAAACTTGTAAAGCAAGCTACCTTATCTAGTTTGTAGCATTTATCAGGACAATTTATTTGCAATTATAATAATACATTGCAGACTGTTTTTAAGTAGCCTATAAAATGATAGATGCGGCTTTAACAGCTGATTTTCTCAGATACTAGAGGTTCATTGTATAGGACACTTAGTGAATCAATTGATTTTTTTTTTGCTGATTTACGGCGATTCTAATGTTTCGTTATTTACTTTTATAGGATCTATCAATTCAATAGGGACCGGAGAACTTTTTTTATAAAATATCAACCATGTGAGATACAATAGAAATGTCTTTTTTTATTTGAAGCTCTCAAATATACAATATTCTAGGTGTGTCTAGTCCAATTAGATGAGGATCACAGACTCATGGAGCGTTCTGTCTGTAGATCTCAAAATATTGTTACGTTTTCTCCGGGTTCTGGATAAGTGAGACTTTTAATTTTAACAAAACAACTTTATTTACACTCTAAATATGGATACAATAAAATTTCTAGAATGTCTCTCTCACAAAACACTTAATTTACTGTCTACAATTACTAATCTGCACACAAGTCTCTACACTGGTACTACAGTAGCTACTCTCTTAACACTTTACACTGCTTCTTCAAGTCACTACCACATTCTCTTACTGAACTGAACTAACTCGGGCTGGCTTGCTTTCGCTTTTATATACTCGCCGTACCTTCCCCTCCTTTCTAGAGCGTTCCATTCCAGAACGTTCCAGGACCTTCTTTTACTAGAAGGTTCTGTGAATACAGATCGGTCCCGTGTGTATACAGGGGGATGTATATACAGGATGATCCAAATGTGGTCACCACTCCTATGTTACACAAGAGGTGTTTCTCGAACTATAAGATCTCTTTGCGTATACAGGCTGTAAGGGTTCTCTGCGTATACAGGGTGTATGTACAGGCTGTTCGGAATGTGCAGACCTCAGTTATCCGTTCCGACGGGGTACAAGTTGGTAACTTCGTTATTTCTGGTCCTAGAGGGTTGAGACTTCGCCTGAGGGGGGTCACCCCAGGCACCCCCAGGGGGTGGGGAGGCGGTGTTGCCAGATTGTGCAAAAATTCCCAGATGTTGGGGAAGTTCTGGAGATGTGGCAACACCGCACCTACATCTGTTAAGAAGCTTGTAACACTGCCCCCCTCCTTAAGGCTGTTCGTCCCGAACAGTATTTGCCGGCCGCCAACTTGGGGGTTCGTTGCCCCGATAGGGACTCGACCTATCTATGTGAACAACTTTGGGTTTAGTTCTTGGAGACAGCTGGATTCTGTAGACTAGGTCGTTAATTTTCTTAGTCACCAAGTATGGTCCTTCCCATGGTTTCTGAAGTTTGGGACTGAGGCCCTTTCTCCTTGTTGGTTGGTACAGCCACACTGCATCACCTTCCTTGAAGGTATGGGGTGTTGCTCTGCGATCCAGGCGCATCTTCATCCGGTCACTGCTTAAGAGGAGCCTATCTCTGACACATCTGTGTATAGTGCGCAGTTTTCCTTCTAGGTCGGCGACATACTCAGGTAACGTAGCTAGGTCCGCTATGTCCTCGTTCGGTGGTGGTCTCGTCATGTCGATTGGTAACCGCATCTCTCTACCGGTCAACATCATGGATGGAGTGTAGCCGGTAGATTCATGCTGAGAGCTTCTGTAAGCTAGGAGGAACAGAGGTATCAGCTTGTCCCAGGTTCTCTGATTCTCGTCGACAAACATAGCAAGATACTGATTGATGGTCCTGTTATGCCGTTCTACCATGCCGTCTGATTGAGGGTGGAGTGGCGTTGTTCTCGTTTTCTTTATGCCTAGCAAGTCCATTAGGCTCTTCCAGACCTCTGATTCGAAATTCCGGCCCTGGTCGGTGTGAATCTCCAAGGGTACGCCATGCCGTGATATGACATTTTCCATCAGGGCTTCTGCTACGGTCGTTGCCTCTTGGTTGGGAATCGGCGCAACTTCAGGCCATTTCGAGAAGTAGTCCATCGCCACCATTATATATCTGTTCCCAGACTCTGTGATGGGAAAAGGTCCTGCGATGTCTACGGCAACTCTCTCCCACGGTGTACCTGAGATGTACTGCATCATTTTTCCTCTGGATCGGGTCTTTGGTCCTTTCTTTGAAGCACATTGGTCACACCTTTTGCACCATTCTTCCACGCTCCTTCGGCAGTTTATCCAATAGAAGCGGTCTCTCACTCTGGCAAGAGTCCTGTTGACCCCAAAGTGGCCTCCACTTCTACTATTGTGTAACTCTTGAAGAACACTGCTTATGCACTCACTTGGCACAACGGTCTGGTATATACAGTCTCTACCATCGGCAGTTTCCCATTTTCGAGTGATCATGTCATTCTTTAGACACAATGAGTCCCATTGTAGCCAGTAGCCTTTAACCTCCGCCCCAAACCGGGACACATCGTGCCACTCAGGTCTTTTCCCCTTTTGTAGCCATTCTCTAATATTTTTCAAGTCTGGATCTGTCTTCTGTGCGTCTCTGATGTATTCAAGATTTACGTCTAGATCGGTGTTATTCTTCTGTCCTGCCACCAGTTGTTTGATCTGATGAGTTACTTTGTCGATCTCTTTGTTCTCTTGTCGCTCGCAAAATTTACATTCATGCACTGAACATGGTCTTCTCGACAGGCTGTCTGCATTGGCGTGACTTCTTCCTCTTCGATGTTCAATCCGGAAGTCGTAGCTCTGCAGTTTCTCTATCCATCGTGCTATCTGTCCTTCAGGATTTCTAAAGTTCAGAAGCCATTGCAGAGCAGAGTGATCTGACCTCACGTGGAATGTTCTTCCGTACAGGAAGCTGTGGAAATGTTCGATGGATCTTACAACTGCCAGCAGTTCTTTCCGGGTTACACAGTAATTTTTTTCTGCTTTTCCGAACGTTTTGCTGAAGTAGCCTATCACAACTTCTTCTCCGGCTTGGAGCTGCGAGAGTACTGCCCCAATGCCATACTGGGAAGCATCAGTGTCCAGTATGAACAGTCCTTCGTCCTGAGGATAAGCCAGTATAGGAGCAGTGAGAAGACGATGTTTGAGTTCTCTAAAAGACTGTTGGCAATCTGGTGACCAGATGAACTCTGCCTTATTTTCAGTTAGGCTATGTAGAGGTTTCGCAATGCTGCTGAAGTACTTCACAAAGCGTCGGTAGTAGCTGCAAAGTCCCAGAAAACTTCTGACCTCATGTTTGTTCTTCGGCACAGGCCAGTCTCTTACTGCCTTTATTTTCTCTGGATCGGTTTCTATCCCTTTCTCAGAAACGACATGTCCGAGGAAACTCACTTTCTTCTGGAAGAGGACGCATTTCTTGGGATTGAGTTGCAGATTGGCACCTCTCAGCCTGGAGAAAACTTGTTTCAGATTCGACAGGTGTTCATCGAAAGTCCTTCCAATCACCATGACATCATCGAGATACACCAGGCATGTTTCCCATGTCAGTCCTCTTAGCACTAATTCCATTAGTCGCTCGAAGGTGGCAGGGGCATTACATAAGCCGAATGGCATGACCTTGAATTGGTACAACCCATTCCCGGTTGAAAAAGCAGTCTTCTCCTTATCGTCTTTATGGAGTTCTACTTGCCAGTAGCCACTTTTCAGGTCTAATGTAGAGAACCACTTTGATCCGGCCAAAGTGTTCAAAGTGTCGTCGATCCGGGGCAGGGGATAACTGTCCTTCTTGGTGACATCATTCAGCTTTCTATAGTCCACGCAAAATCTCATAGTGCCATCTTTCTTGGTGACCAAAACTACTGGGGACGACCAAGGACTATTAGACTCCTCGATCACACCATCTTCCAGCATTTCGTTAACCATCGCCTTGATTTCTGATTGCTTGGCAAAAGGCAGTCTTCTCGGCGGCTGTCTAATTGGTCTTGCGTCGCCAGTATTAATTCTGTGTTGCACTAGACTCGTACGACCTGTGATTTTATCTTGAGCGAACATATCGGCCTCCTCCAATATGAACTTCAGGGCCATTTCCATCTCCATGTCGTTCAATTGGCCCCATGAGTTCTTGAACCGTTCTACTATCTCTACTGGCAGTCTTCTGTCTAATACAGTGGGTGTCACGTTTTTGGACAACGTCACTCGGTCAATGGGTTCGCAAGTGGCGATAACTTCGCCTCTCTTCAGTGTGACCCGGTTAGTTTGTACGTTAGCCACTCTTATGGGTATTGTCCTCTTCGGGTCTACTAAGCAACGTGCGACGAGGGCACCATCATGTCTATCTTTTAAGGGCTCCGCTATGAGAGCATTCATACCATCAAATTTCTTCTCTAGTCTGGCTCTGACAATCTTCTCACTGTTACCAGGAATCCGTGTATCCTCGTCGACAATAAGTCTCACCCTGCGATTAGCTTCGCCTGCTGTTGGAGATAAATACAACTCTTCGTTACCAATTTTCAAGATCTTATTCTGAAAGTCTACTGACAGGACATCGAAATCTTCCATTAAATCCAGGCCCAGAATAAATTCGTCGACGATTTCTGCGACGACAGCCCTTACCTGTAGCTCAGTACTGCCCAGCCTAATGTAAACAGTGGCCTCTCCATGCACGGGTATTCTATCTCCTTTTGCCGTCTCCAACACAGGCTGTTTGTTGGTAGTGAGTGCTGACTTGTTTGGCAACATGTCTGGACGTACAACGGATCTAGTGGCACCAGTATCGATGGTGAAACTGCATTGTCTTCCGTCTATGCTGCCAGGTATAACGAGGCTCTCGTGGTAGTGTCGGATAGTGGAGACCTTTACTTTGGGGCCTTGGGACTCGCACGCCAGCTGCCGCCCCCTTACACTGGCGTCAGGTCGTTTCCCTGACGCCGCTTACTGTTGGTGTATTCTTGTCTTCTGCGAGCCACCTGTTGAGTTTGTGAGCACTGTCTACTTATGTGCCCTTTCCTACCACACTTGTAACATTCTATGTCTGACCAATCTGCTTTCGTCCTACGTGTCCCAACCGGTACAGTGAGCTTGCTTATGGCTTCTTTTATCAACTTCATTTCTTGCCTTAGTTCCGCTGTTGTGTCTGCAAAGTCCTCTATCTCCTTCACTTCGCGCAGCCTGTTGCGGCGAGGTTGAGATGCATTCTTCGCTGCTTCAAATTCCAAGCCATAAATTACGCAGTCCGTAAGTGTTCTGAACCTTCCGAGCCTTAAAGCTTGTTGCATTTCATTATCAAGTACCCCATCGATGAAGGTCTGGACGGTTATCTGGTTGACAAATTCTTCTGGGGCTTGCGGATATGCCAGTCGCACAAGTTTCTCCACTTTGGCACTAAATTCTTGCAGCGTCTCATTTGGCTTCTGGACCCTTGACTTTAGTTGTGTCTGGTAGACCTGGCTCATGTACTTGTTACCATATCTCAACTCTAGGGTCTGTATCACTGTTAAGTAGTTTTGCTGTTTCGACTCCGGGATGTTCTGGAGGATTTCTAGGGCTTTACCTCGAAGCGAGAGAATTAGAGCAGTTGCTGCCTGTTGTTCGCTCCACCCATTACTGAGAGCTGCCGCCTCAAACTGCCTTCTGTACATGGGCCACGATGTTTCTCCGTCAAAAGTCGGCGGCTTCAAGGTTCCATGAGGCTGCTGCACGATTGGCATATCTTCTTCCGGACGATTTTGAACTGGGGACATTCCAGTAACTCCTCTTGGTTGAGTTCTGTCAGTCTGGCCCATCACCTGCTCTGTCAGTTCTCTATGTCTGACTTCTGTGCCTTTCATCATCATCTTCATTTGTTCTTTCAACCCCTCCACTTCTTCCCATCGTTTGTTTAAATCCTCTGTTACATTTTCTACTTTCTTGTCCACATTTTCTACTTTCTTGTCCACATTTTCTACTTTCTTGTCCACATTTTCTATTTGTTCGTTGATCTGTTCAATTTCTTCTTTTACATCAACTCTCATATTGTGGAACATACTTCGGAGGTCTTCTTTGTCTTCTTCGCGTTGCTTCTTGAGTTCTTCTTTATCTTCAAGACGCCTCTGTTCTTCCTCTTGTCGTCTTCTGTCGTCTTCTTCGCGTTGTCTTTTCAGTTCTTCTTTATCTTCAAGACGCCTCTGTTCTTCCTCTTGTCGTCTTCTGTCGTCTTCGCGTTGTGTTTTCAGTTCTTCCTTATCTTCAAGACGCCTCTGTTCTTCCTCTTGTCGTCTTCTCTCGTCTTCTTCGCGCCGTCTTCTTTCTTCTTCTTGTCGCCGTTGTTCGTCTTCTTCGCGTTGTCTTTTCAGTAAGTCCATCAACTCTTTGATTTCAGCCATCTTGTCGTAGTCAGTCGATCTGGTGTTTACCATTTACAGCTAGCTTGCCGGTTCACTTCTTCACTCACTTATCCCACTTCTGACACCAAATTGTTGCGTTTTCTCCGGGTTCTGGATAAGTGAGACTTTTAATTTTAACAAAACAACTTTATTTACACTCTAAATATGGATACAATAAAATTTCTAGAATGTCTCTCTCACAAAACACTTAATTTACTGTCTACAATTACTAATCTGCACACAAGTCTCTACACTGGTACTACAGTAGCTACTCTCTTAACACTTTACACTGCTTCTTCAAGTCACTACCACATTCTCTTACTGAACTGAACTAACTCGGGCTGGCTTGCTTTCGCTTTTATATACTCGCCGTACCTTCCCCTCCTTTCTAGAGCGTTCCATTCCAGAACGTTCCAGGACCTTCTTTTACTAGAAGGTTCTGTGAATACAGATCGGTCCCGTGTGTATACAGGGGGATGTATATACAGGATGATCCAAATGTGGTCACCACTCCTATGTTACACAAGAGGTGTTTCTCGAACTATAAGATCTCTTTGCGTATACAGGCTGTAAGGGTTCTCTGCGTATACAGGGTGTATGTACAGGCTGTTCGGAATGTGCAGACCTCAGTTATCCGTTCCGACGGGGTACAAGTTGGTAACTTCGTTATTTCTGGTCCTAGAGGGTTGAGACTTCGCCTGAGGGGGGTCACCCCAGGCACCCCCAGGGGGTGGGGAGGCGGTGTTGCCAGATTGTGCAAAAATTCCCAGATGTTGGGGAAGTTCTGGAGATGTGGCAACACCGCACCTACATCTGTTAAGAAGCTTGTAACACTATATTAGACTGGGGAAGTAAAAATCTTGTACAATTCAACCCCACCAAATCTCAGTCTTGCTTTCTACCTCATAAGAGATACACCAGCCCTAGACCCATCACAATGAACAACCAAGTTATTCAAAGTAATGAATCCTTTTCACTTGTTGGCATTTCTGTAGATCGAAATCTTAATTGCCACCAACATGTCACATCAATTGCAGAAGCGGCTGGTAAGAAATTAGGTTTCCTCTTCCGGTCTCGCAGATACTTTTCACCAGCTAATCTCTATACCTTATATACTTCACAAATAAGGCGAAACCTCGAATACTGCTCCCACATCTGGGGTGCTGCTGTCGCTTCTACACTCGCTATCCTGGAGTCCATTCAGAAGAAAGCTATACATCTCATCGGTGACCCTACCCTCACCCAAAGGCTGCCATCCCTTGCCCAACGACGTGCCGTTGGTGACCTCTCTCACTCTCTTTTATAGATATCTGCACTGGCACTTGCTCAAGGAGCTTTCTTCCATAGTTCCTCCACCTGCTGTCCCCAACATATCTACCAAGGGAACAGAGCGAATGCACCCTTTTACTGTCCAGGTCACCAGACATAGAACATTTTGTTATGCCCGCTCTTTTGTCCTGAGGACTTCCAAGTTGTCGAATTCCTTGCCGGCACATGTTTTTCCTTCTCCTCTGAACCTCCAAACCTTCAAGTCCAAAATTAACAAGTTGCTTCTTTCCTCCTTATCGACACCCACGGTATGTTAGTATTTAGGCTGTAAGCCCTTGTGGTGTGTTGTTAAAAAAAAAAGATGTGTGTCCGATTTATGTTCCAAATAATACATCACTTCAATGTCTACCTCTTCCCCATTTGCAAGGACGTATTTGATGACCTCAATTTTCAACTTTTTTTTGAAATAAAGCTGGCTGAATATCAAAAATTTGACATTCGATGTTTGTTTTCAAGTGCTCAATTGTTTGTGGTTTGCACAGTGCAAACAACGATTTCACATAACCTCAAAGAAAAAAGCCGAGTGGTGTTAAATCATACAAACAAGATGGCCAATTGACAGGCGACAGGTCCACTTCGTGAGATAATCGAACCTCCGAACTTCTCTTGCAATTAGTTCATTGTTGTGTTTGCTGTATGGCATTTTAGAATCCTTTCTATAATATCTAAAAAATTGAGGTTATGACCATTATATTAGTTTTTGGTTGAACCCACTTGTTACTGAAATAGAATGTAAAATTTGTGTCCAATTTGGTATACCGCGTACATTATGATGAATATATTTAAAATTGAGCCCATGAGTGCTACATTAAGTTTTGTCTGAAACTACCAATTACTTAGATGCCTTATAAAATATGAGTTAAAGAAACCAAGTTCATCAATTATCACTCGATTAAGCTGAATAAACAACATATCATTTTGTGGCCGGTACTTTTTTTTTACACAATTTTACCCCACTTTATGAAACTTAAGTTTACATGCAAAAGATTTGTTTTTATGGTATAATACAAACGCTTCAGCCTTGTAATTTAGCAGGCAAAAAAACATTACTGTGCTATGATATCACCTATAGTTATGGTTCATTTTAAAGTAAATTAAACAACATATCATTAAAGAGAAACCTAATAAAGTAGGCGAACTTAATCATAGTATTGTGCCTTTGGAAACAATGCTTCACACTATTGGTATACTTGAAAAAATGTACATGCAGATTCACCAGTTTTATGCTTACTATAAAAGTTGTAAACAGATGAGTATAAACTGTTATTTTGCTTAATATTGTAGTTTTATTTCAATTTTCCCTTTTAGTTATCCAGTTTTTTTTTTTCAGGCGTAAATAGTTCTTTCAACTTTTTCAGGTCTGAGAATTTCAACTAGGGATGGGCACATTTCTTAAAACATCGGGATTAACATCGATGTTCAACATCGAAACCTACTATCGATGGTAGGAAAAACATCGGCTGGAAAACATCGATGTTGGGAAACATCGATGTTTTCAAAATAATAGTAAATTTACTAATTCTATGTTCTTTCGACAAAAAAAAAAATAGTTTATAGTTTTGTAGGCATTAGAAAATGGAAACATATTCCAATGGTGATTATGGCAGGTGCAGGTTAAAAACGGCTATTACTGGTTCTGTGTTACTGTCGGAGCCCAGCGCCATCAGTCTCCGAGCCTTAAACGTTCCTGTTTATGATGTTAATACGTCAATTAATCGGACAGGAGTGCCCATTTATGCCAGGTAGCCGGAATTTAATACTTACTGCCTTCACGTACAGACGTCGCTTAAGTCACAATGTGCAAAGAGTAAAGAATCAATTAGTAATTTGTTCAGTAAATTGATGTATTTTTAGCTACTTAAACACTTTCGAACTGAAAAACTACAGGACATTTGTGGGATACGTAACGATGTTTCGATGATTACAAATAACATCGATGTTAGGTGCCCATCCCTAATTTCAACGCAATAACTGAGTGCTTATTGTTCGACTGGCAGCTCCTACATGTATGCAACCCCGCATACACCAATTCATTTAGGCGGATGTACAATAATATACTGGTTGAGTGTATTTCATCACTGAAGTATGGGAAGTTTATGCAATAGGCAATTTGCTTAACACGTTTGCGTGTTGATATAGTATACCTATGATTAAGTTAAAAGAACGCTTGTTTTGGATTTATAAGACCAATTTAAAGCAAACCTAAATCGCCAAACTGACAGATTTTTTCTGATACATGAAAAACATAATAAAAGACACCTAATAAGAGTTATCCATTTGCAATAACAAAAAAGTGTTGACACAGCAAGTGTGTTTTGATGGCGAATTTGTTGTGGTACGAGTTTTAATTCAAAAAATTGGTAATCAAATAGTAAATAAAAGTATTAAAAACAAGTTTTTCATTCATTTCAAATCTTACACCCTTCCCATTCAGCTAGAATCTTCAAAAATCTTGATACATATATAGTGAAGCCTTCAGAAAAGCACATTGATTCCGAACTTGAGAAAAATTAATAAAAGGCACTTGAGAAGATTTGTCAATTCGCAATAACAAAAAGTGTGGGGGCCAGCAAATGCGTAATGGTAACAAATTTGCATAAAAAATTCTGGTTAAACAGTAAATATTTGTTAAAAAACTTGTATACAGCAAGTTACTTGTGGTAGCGAGTTTTATTTTTAAAAAATGGTAAATAGTAAATAAAAGTATAAAAACATCTACATGCAGCAACTGCTTTGTTGAAAAGAGTTACAAAAATATTTCAAATCTTAATAAGCGAGTTTCCCATTCAGTTAGAAACTTGATGCATATATAGTTACGCCTTTGCAAAAGCACCCATTTATTCTGATATATTTGAAAAAAATTAATAAAAGGCACCTTAATAAGGTTTTTCTCTAATAACAAAAAAGTGTTGCCGCAGAAAGTGCGTTATGGCAGCAAATTCTCATAAAACATATTTAACGAAAATAGTAAATGTATGTCCAAATTATAATTAAAAGTTTTTGAGACCATTTCAGTTCCAACCTTATTTATCTGTCGATTTATTATTAATAACCGGACAATTAAATTTGTTATCAATGAAAATTATAAAAATGTGCAAATTGAGAAATGTTATATGTCGGGAGAACTGCCCACTGAGTTTCTAAAGAATTAAAGTATCACTAAGTATTCCAAAAACATTGAATGCGCGAAAATGCCACCAGCATAAGAAGATAAGTGTACAATCATGTGGCCAACATTCTGCTGCTCATAATAAAAAGTCTGGACGCTATGGAAGTGAGTGTTCATATAAATGACCTAAAATTTGCAACAAATAAGCATTAAAAAATAATTTAGTACAGTCTTTCCTTGTTTATTATGTACATTATTTTTTTAAAAAACATGTAAGACAGCGTTTTCCTTGTTATATATAAGGGCTGGCGCATTGAAAACTAAACAGACCAATTTGCGTCCAGAAAATTTTTATTCAAGAAACGCTGAAACACGTCAATTTTAATATTGAGGGGGACATGTTTTGACATAAAACTCAACTTTGTCACATCAACCCCTTAAGGGTGGTGATAACAACCCTATATTTTAAATGGGGAACATGAGTCGAGTGTTACATCATTTGAAAGCTCTTTCTTTTCTGAATTCAGCACACTAATTTTTTTGGAAGTTTTGTCAACTCGTTTTAAAATTATTCACAGTTGAAGATGCAAAAACGCATTTCACTCATTCCGATACGAGATGTGCTGATAGTCAATGTTTTGTTGGTTTGTAAACAAAAAATTGACTATCAGAACATTTGATATCGGAATGAGAGAAATGCGGTTTATTATTACAGTTTATCGGTCGGTTTGACACTTGATAGTACTACCGAAAATTAATTTCACAATGGTGTATTCTGTAGAAGAAAGAGTTGAAATAATTTACATACATACATTTTGGAGTTAGTTGCAAAGTTTCAACAAAGTGGTTCAGTAGCCAACAAAAAACGGGATCCTGATCGTGAATTTCCGGTTAGAAATGAGACTACTGAGATTGAAGTTTTAGGACAAATTGCTGCAGAGCCAACTTTGAGCACTAGATCTGACATGTCTAAGACTTCCACATTATCAGGCGATATGGCAGCCGTATTGGATTTTTTACTCATGTGATAGCCTGTGAAAAGAGCTTTCCAATGATGTACAACATGCTTGAGAAATTTTGTAATTGCACTGACAATTTTGGGAAAAACCATTTTGAGGATAGTAGGCTATGAAATCCAATACCAGAAAACAAATGACAAAAAAAGTGTTCAAAAAGCAGTAGGCCATGGAGTCTAACAACAGACTTCAACTTTTAACATAATTTTCGGTAATGATTCACGATAAAAAAAATAAGAACTTTGAGCACACCAATGAATCGGTCCATTATTACAAATGATATTTTACATTACAACATTATCCTAAAAAATTGTTATAATTTAATTAAATAGGTAAACCTAGTAAATAACTAAATTTACTAATAGAACTCAATAAAAAGCAGATTAATGATTTACAAAGACACCTTTGAAAATTGTTTGATTTTTAAACATAAGTCAACTGAAAAACAACAGAAGAAAGGTTGCTAACGATACAACACTATCTCAACAATTAAGAATACTGTCATTCTTAATTATCTGAACAACTTGAGGTGTATTTAACACGTTGCTTAAAATTTTGTGCTAAATGGTTTGTGTCCTGTTTATTTTAAATATTATTCAACAATATGTTCAGTAATGAAGGATATTTTGACATGTTGGAATGCTATATTCGTTCTAACCGAAATACTGAGGCAGCTGCAAATTTATATCAAAACAAATCTGTTCTGTTTTATGGTGAACAAATTGACGTTCCAAAAAGTACGGTACACCGTGTATTAAAACAAAGTCATTACCATCCATACAAACATACAATCGTACAAGGCTTAAATGTTGACGATTACCATAAGCAACTTCAATTCTGCAGATGGTATCAAAGACAATGTCAGCAAGACGAACATTTTCATTTGAAAATAATATGGACTGATAAAGCCAGATTTACAAATTGTGGTGTGTATAATCGCCATAATAGGCATTATTGGGCAAATGAAAATCCCCATCTAAAGGAAGAAAGACGATTGCAAAATAGTATTTTGGTATTAATGTTTGGTGCGGCTTATTAGGTAAAAAACTGTTATTTTTATTTGTAGATTAGATAGTTAATTTTAAAAAAATTCAGGTAACTTCATTGTTGGTTCGTTCTTTTTTGAAAATAATTTTACTGGGGAAAGGTATCTTAATCTATTGAGAAATGATATCTTACCAACAATTAGAAGAGTTCATGATAATTTAGACGAGATTTGGTACCAACGAGACGGTTGTCCAGCTCACAATGCTAGGATCGTCAAAGAATTTTTGTACCAAAATTTTAATAATTGTGTCATTTGTAACATGGGCCGGTTCATTGGTGTGCTTGAAGTCCTGATATAACACCCATGGAATTTTATTTTTGGGGTACTTTGAAGAATGATGTGCATAAATTCGATCCACCACAAAATATCAATGAATTACGAAACAGAATCACGGGAGCTATAAATCATATTAACCAAAACACCCTCACCAGAGTTTGCAGGCATGTTTCAAAAAGGTGTATAAAGTGCATTGAACAAAACGGTGGCCATATTGAACAATTTTCTATTTAGTGTATTTTTAAGTTTCTATTTTATTATTTGTTGAGTTCTGTTTCTAATTGTGTTGTTTTGTGGAGTTTAAGTTTCTATTTGATATTGCCGGGTTTCATTATTAAACTGTTTCACATAATATTACCTAGCACTATTACCTAATTAAGTATTGTAAATTAAATCACAATATTTTTTTATTGTGAATCATTACGGAAAATTATGTTAAAAGTAGAAGTCTATTGTTAGACTCCACGGCCTACTGCTTTTTAAACACTTTTTTTCCGTCATTTGTTTTCTGGTATTGGATTTCATAGCCTACTAGCCTCAAAACGGTTTTTCCCAAAATTGTCAGTCCAATTACAAGATTTCTCAAGCATGTGGTACATCATTGGAAAGCTCTTTTCACAGGCTATCACATGAGCAAAAAATCAAATATGGCTGCCATAATAAAAACAAACGTTGACACCTGTAGCTCAAAAACAAATGACAATCCACAGTTGAGAATAGCACAAGAAGATTACTCTGTAAAAAGTGTCCTGATAATGTGCAAGTCTAAGACATGTCAGATCAACGCCTACTTTGATATTGAAGAAAAAAGAAATCGACAAATTTAGTTTTTTTCAAAATAACTCGAAAACGAAAAGAGGCAGGGCAAAATACAACTCATATTTGGAATGAGCATGAAATTCTACAAAACATTGCTAATTTAACCGTCTCCCGATCTCTAATAATAACGGAGATAGCAATACATTCCCATCCAGTTTGGGACATACTGTATATTGATAGATTGTCAATTTCATAGCAGTCTCAGGCAACTTTTACAGATACCGCTGAATTTAAGAAAGTTAGGGTTAGGGGAGAACCTTTATAATTTAAAAAAGGGAATCCTTTATTTGAAGGAGCTACATTATTATACAAAAAGTTGATATAATACAACGTATATAACTGATGATATAATGACTACTGCACAGCTGTCAGATGTAGGGCTAATGACTTTAGATTTTGAGGCCCGAAAAAAAAATACATTACACATTTACTGTTTGACTAATCATTTTAAAGGGAGAACAGTGTCACAAAAATCCATGATCATAACGCACTGCTTCTTGGCGACTTTGTAAAAAATACACGAGATTAAGTACTAAAACAATATGAACTTCACAATTTTATTTTATTGCCACATTTAAATTTAATTACAAAATTAAAAATTGTTACTTTGGAAATTCTTCCATTAGATCATCAACAATTCAAATAAACGAAAATAAATACATAAAAAACTCAGGTTACCACCACTGGTAAAATATAAAGTGTCTATAAATAAGGAACACATAAAATTACATTAATAATTGGAACAAAGTAAACAGTCTAGTTTGGGGTCATCAAATACTAATACAAAAGGAAATTGAGAAAAACTCTTAGATTTTTAATTTGTAATTGTTTTCAGAACTTAAAAATAAATTTATTATTTATGTATTTTTGAGATTTTAACAGATTATTACAGTCATTATAATAGGTAGATCTTGAGTTCCAACTTATATGATTTTAAGGCATTATAGGAGGGTCACTTCTCCAACTCAAGTCCTACCTACATAACTTTTAGGATTCATAAGTATCTTTGATATACTTAAAAATAACTTAATTCTAAAACAATTAAGTTAACTAAATGTAACAGATTCTTAACAAAAACAATAACAAATTAACAGTTTTTGTTTGTATAAACAATTTAACAAAACTACCATTCTAATATATAGTAAAGCACAAGCTGCCATAATCACAACTTTTTATTGATTTGCACTAACTAAAAACAGTCTTCTGAACAAAAATATCAATAGCTGCTGCCTGTTATGTTGGGTAAAAATTTCTTATAGGTTTTCCAATATATGCTTACAAAACTTTAGTCAAATGACAGTATATAATGCTACAATGTACATAGTCCTTTTACTCATTTGTTTTTTAACAGACTATAATATTAATAAGAAAATCTGTAGTCTTTCATCATCTGTTTATTAACAGACTATAATGTTATAAAGAAAAGCTGTAGTCTTTCATCTTCATCTGTTTATTAACAGACAGTAATCTTATTAAGCAAATCTGTAGTCTTTTGTCTTCATCTGTTTATTAACAGACTATAATGTTATAAAGAACATCTGTAGTCTTTGGCTTCATTTGTTTATTAACACATTATAATTGTAGTCTTTTGTCTTCATATGTTTATTAACAGACCATAACGTTACATATAAAGTGTATTTGTAGCTCGTTTCTTCATCTGTTTATTAAGAAAATGTAGAATGGCCACAAGGTGAACATATTTATAATTTTGATGTTGACTCAAAATTATACTAATTTTGAATTTAAAGATCAAATCATACATAATTTAGCGCTTAAATTTTTACCTGAAAATCCTGTCAATTGTGTATTTAAACTCAAAATCAGTACATATACTTTTGAGCTTAAACATGATATTATTCTTAATTTTATTTTAAAGGTACGTGAACTTTACAGCCTATAAAACAGAAAAGGATGTATTATTTCATGTTTAAACTCAAAATCATACACAATTTGGTGTTTCACTTCAAAATTATACAAAATTTACAGCTTAAAATCATAATTTAATACTATTTTCGAGGCGTGTCCATAAAATAAGGTCTAACACTTATGCAAGATCTGATAACACTAGCTTGCAGCTTGGTTCCCTTCTTACAAATCCTGATCACTCCGAGCTGTCTGCAAAGGTTAGTCTTAGTTTTGCAGACGATCGCAATGGAGCTTCCACTCACCGCTCCTGCCAGGTGTGAGTTACATTGTGTGCTAAGGACACTACGCCTATAGAAATTGATCGTCAACTATGTGAAGTATGTGGACAACAAAAAAAGTACGAAAATGGTGCAGAGTGTTTGAAGACGGAGGTACAGACATCCATGAAGAACAACCTGCCAGACAAACATCAGTTTCGGACGAAACAATTTCAAAAATGGACAGTGCAATGCCTGAAGATCGTGCCAATTGATCCCTGATGTCAGTAAGACTACTATTGACAAGATTTTGACATAACATTTGCATTAACATAAGGTGTTTGGAAGGTGGGTCCCCAAAATGCTCACCTAAAATCATAAAACGGCAACAGGTTGAAGCGGCTCGCAAATGCAATGCACACGAGTGCGAGGAATTTTTGGGTGCGATTTTCACTGGCGACGAACCCTTGGTACACTACACGACACCAGAAACAAAAGAACAGGCCCGTCAGTGGCGGCGTTCAAACTCGCCGAAGCTAAAAAAGTTTAAACAAACATTGTCTGCCGGCAAAGTAATGGCGAATGTGTTTTGGGACAGGAAGGGGGCATTGTTGTGCGAGTTTATGCCGACTGGGACAACAATAAACGCTGATCGCTACTGTCAGACTTTGAAGAACGTTCTTCGTGCAATTTAAAACAGAAGGAGGAGAATACTGAAGAAGGGAGTGTTTTTCATCAGGATAACGCCCGTCCCCACACTGCTCATGCAACAACTGTGCTCCATAACCAATTTGTATGGGACAACGTCACCCCATCCCGGACTTAGTACCAAGTGATTATCATCTCTTTCCTGCATAACTCGACATCTTACACAATTTGGTGTTTCATTTCAAAAGTATACAAAATTTACAGCTTAAAATCATAATCCAATATTATCTACGAGGCGTGCCTGTAAAATAAGGTCTTCGAGGCGCTGGAGTGGCAAGATCCGGTAACACTAGCTTGCAGCTTGGTTCCCTTCTTACAAATCCCTACTACTCCGAGCTGTCTGCAACGGTTAGTCTTGGTTTGGCAGACTATCGCAATGAAGCTTCCGCTCGTCGCTCCTGCCAGGTGCGAGTTACGTTGTGATTTGTTTTTTGTGAAGGTACAAACGGAGGTATAACTGGCTGGAACAAATTTCAAGACCCGCAAAGAGTTGGAATAAGAAGTTTTATGCTAGCTGCGTGATGCGGCGGGAGGGTTCTATGACAAGGGCATATGAATAATGCCACACCGCATGCAAATATGCATCGATCGTAACAGGGAGTATGTAGAAAAATAGTAGAAAGTCCACGCTTTCCAATGATATATAATCAACTGAAAATAAAGTTGTTTTTCTCTCTGAAAAACAACTGGACACCTTATTTTACAAACATGCCTCGTATAAGAATTTTGAGTTTAAACATGAAATTATACATAATTTCACATGTAAACTTAAAACTATTCATACTTTACATCTTAAATTCATGAATCAAAATTATATATAATATCGTGTTTGAAGAATAATTAAATTGATGGAAGATAGTGACAATTGCCTAGGGGAACAAGACAAGGGAAAGGGAAAATAATGGAAAGAAAAATTTTTTTACAAGTTCAAGTGACAAACAAAAGGAAGGGATGCCAAAATTAAAATGAATATATCTTAAAAGAAGATAATAGTATGTAAATAATCTGATAGAGAGGACAATATAGATGGAGCAGAAAAGAGGGAAAGATGATAGTACATAAAAAATCTATTAGAGATAAGGACAATATTGATGGAGCAAAAAAGGAAAACCCCAAAGGACACAAGCTAAAGTGAAAATATACAAAGAAACGTTAGAAAAAAAAGTGTAAAATTAATTAATAGAAAAATTCGACCTAATATGGACAAAAGCCTTCGTAAACTGTTTAAAAAATAAAGTGAGACAAAGCTTATTAAAGTATTTGTTTGTAAACATGATATTAGGGTTGCAGTGCTATCGGGGCGGCAAGGCCGCGGACGAGCCCTGAGGGAAGAAAAAAAAACATGATATTGATACACTGTTTACTATTTATAAAACAGCACATAAAGAACCTGATAAGAGAGGAGACAATTATAAAGCAAGAAAAAAACGTTGAAAAAGAAAAGCCCAAAGAATAAAAATGAACAAAAGTTAAACTGAAAATAAAAACAAAACATTAGAAAAAGAAAGTGTAATAATAATAATCAAATTAAACTTAATATAGACAATACGCGAATGTAAACTGTTTAAAAAATAAAGTGAAATAAAGTTTATTTGAATATTTTGTTAACCATGATATTCATATACTGCTTATTATTTATAAAATACCACATAAATAACCCGATAGAGAAAAAGACAATTATAGATAGACAAAAAAAAAAGAAAATTCCATGGAATAAATATGAACATGGTAAACATAAAAAAGCAAACATTAGAAAAAAGGTGTGTACAAAACAATTAATAATAAAACTAAACTTAATATGGACAATAGCCTAAAGGTATAAATTGAAACAAACTTTATGAAAAGATTTTGTTGGAAAGAAATAGAAAAAAACATAAATAATTATATGATAAATACAAAATGGACAGTTCCAGTATTCAGAACAATAAATAATTACGAATAAAATTTTAAAAACAAAATACAGCAAACTCAAACTGTAAATATTCTGGAAAAGAAGACACATACATATAATAAAACAAAGCAATCTGGGGTACAACAAAAACTAAACAAGCATTTAAAAAAGATGTATAATGTTGAGTTCGAAGTGAAACTTATGTATGTGTAATGTTGAGTTGAAGTGAAATTTGTGTATGTGTAATGTTGAGTTTGAAGTGAAATTTGTGTATGTATAATGTTAAGTTTGAAGTGAAATTTGTGTATGTATAATGTTGAGTTTGAAGTGAAATTTGTTTATGTATAATGTTGAGTTTCAAGTAAGATTTGTGTATGTATAATGCTGAGTTTGAAGTGAAATTTGTACATGTATAATGTGGGGTTGAAGTGAAATTTGTGTATGCATAGTGTTGTTTGAAGTGAAATTTATGAAGGTATAATTTTGAGTTTGAAGTGAAATTTATGTAAGTATAATGTTGAGTTTGAAGTGAAATTTGTGTCAGTATAATGCTGAGTTTGAAGTGAAATTTATACATGTATAATGTGGGGTTGAAGTGAAATTTGTGTATGCATAGTGTTGTTTGAAGTGAAATTTATGAAGGTATAATGTTGAGTTTGAAGTGAAATTTATGTAAGTATAATGTTGAGTTTGAAGTGAAATTTGTGTCAGTATAATGTTGAGTTTGAAGTGAAATTTATACATGTATAATGTAGGGTTGAAGTGAAATTTGTGTATATATAATGTGGGGTTGAAGTGAAATTTGTGTATGTATAATGTTGAGTTTGAAGTGAAATTTGTGTATGTATAATGTTGAGTTTGAAGTGAAATTTGTGTATGTATAATGTTGAGTTTGAAGTGAAATTTGTGTGTGTATAATGTTGAGTTTGAAGTGAAATTTGTGTATGTATAATGTTGAGTTTGAAGTGAAATTTGTGTATGTATAATGTTGAGTTTGAAGTAAAATTTTATTTTAATGTTTAAATCGAAATTAGTTGAACATTGTGTTTAAAGCCAAAATAATAAATAATTTCACCTTGTGGTCATGCTACACATTTGTTGTTTAGTATCAGAGATTATGGTATTTTTTAAACTCGGCGAGTCAAGCTATTGTTAGTAAAGTTTCGCAATTCAGCCAGCTGATAATCATAAAATGCAAACTTTAAAATTATTTTCAAGAAAATAAAAAAATAAAATTTAAACTGTTCACTGGACCACCTCACCTATTAAAGAGTGGCTGCGTCAAAAATGGCGATATAGTATAAAAAGACAGCCCTTTATTTTAATACTATTTGTATTCCGTATGTAAAAATAATGTAATTGTATTACATTTGTGATAAAGAAATTTTGAAGTAATAATTTTTACCAAGCCTAAATATCTCAGGCATGGTTAATTTAAGCAAACCAATTTTCTGTTACTTGACAAAGTTTTGTAGCGATATATTGAAATGCCCAATACACTCATACAAACCAAAAGCTTAATAATCATTAGGGTCACGATTATATTTACATTCAGGACTTCCACAAAAACAGTTGGCGTTTTTCACATCCCAAAACTTTTTGCCATAATCAAAACTGAAAATATAAAACTGTTATATATTTTGTTAAATAACTGAAGGAAGAAAGTTTACCATAGTTCTTCATCGATTTCAATGTTTCTACATGAGAAAAGTGCAATTCTTGGAAAACGTAAGTCTTGATGTTCCACAAACAACTTGATTGGTACCAAATTTGGTACACAGCTGTGGTTAATGAATCTTGCTACATTTCCATAGTAATTTGCATCTATACAAAAAGAACCATTTTCCTATAAGAAAATGGAGAGGTCACACAAACTATTATTATTATTATATATTAAAAATATACACAAGAGTCCCACTTAAGCTCGCATACAATGGGGATCTTTAGAAGTAGAAGAGATACAACTTCAGTTAAATTATGAAAAAGTTTCGCTTTTTTTGAACATCTTTTTTTTTCAAAAAAGTAAGTAATATTCGCAGCCGTTTCCAAAATATTTTGAAAAATACTATTTTTTTAGATCTGTGATTTAAGTTTTAGTGAATTTATATATATATATATATATATATATATATATATATATATATATATATATATATATATATATATATATATATATATATATATATATATATATATATATATATATATATATATATATATATATATATATATATATATATATATATATATAAAGGGTTCTTCAACTGACAAAGCAATATAGCGATTTGCACGCAAATTTTTAAATGCTCAAATCTTGGCTTCTCTAGTTAAGTACACTTGGAGAACCCAAATCACCACAACACATTAAAAAAAACCTGACGATCGTTTTACCAACCAAGTTAGCGTTAGGAGATGAAAAATTATCTCTTATGTGGTTATTTTAGAGCAAAATTGTATTTGACTTTTTTAAAAAGCATCACATTAGAAGTCTATTGCCCTATTTTGTTTTATATATATGTAAAGGAAAAATATTCCTTTAGTTTTGAATGCAGAATCGAGGCCGTGCCTTCCCGAGCGCCGGCGCAGTGGAACACAACAGCAAACAGAATAACAATAATCAGCTACAGATTGCACGCTGGTAAATAAAGTGGACAAAATATTTGTAGTAATTACTTGTGGTTAGGGATTGACACTGTAATAATTAGCATTAAATGTCGTTTTATATTGTATCTTATATAGTTTCGAGAATTGACATCAATAATCAAAACAACGCTGAGTTTCTCTGTAATAAAAGATTTATATTTATTATTTACATGTTTGTTGATAATTACACTATTTACAAAAATCTCACCTGTAATAAAAGAAACGACATTTAATGCTAATTATTACAGTGTCAATCTGTAACCACAAGTAATTACTACAAATATTTTGTCCACTTTATTTACCAGTGTGCAATCTGTAGCTGATTATTAAGTTATTCTGTTTGCTGCTGTGTTCCACTGCGCCGGCGCTCGTGAAGGCACGGCTGCGATTCTGCATTCAAATATATATATATATATATATATATATATATATATATATATATATATATATATATATATATATATATATATATCTGTGTGTGTGTATTCACTTATTTTGTTAGTGATTTGGATGAGTTCGTTCATCAGATCATAACGCCCATTTTTTCTTAACAGAAAATTAAGAAATATTTTTTTAAACGCAATATCTTTCAAATTGTTCAAATTGTTTAACTGAACAAATTTACAACTCAAAAGAACATGGGTAGATGTGGTTGTGTACCAATTTTCAAGTCTTTTGATCAAAGAAAAATAAAGTTATTTCTAATTAATAATACAATAATCCTCGACATCACTCCCAATTCTGTAATGCATACCTACAGTGTTAGACAAAGACAGATGACGTCACATTACTGCTATGGTATTTAAACAAATCATAGATAAAAATCTAAACAATGGAAGTTACAATCATTGCAAGATGTCAAAATGTAGCTGTTTCTTATCGGGGTTGCCAGATCTTCAGAAATTTCATGTAGTTAAACCTTTCATGTATAAACATTTCTAATTTTCACTGCAATTAGTTAAAGAATACTGTAATTCATAGCTGTATTAGATGCAAATTTCGAATTACCCATTTCTGTTGATTTTTAATTTATCCCTCCAATCCTAATTTACTCTATCTGACAACGTTGTTAAACTGTGTCCGTGCTGGAGCTCCCCTGTTATTTGTCATTCTGTGGTTATGTCATTTATTGTCAATTGTCAATATCAAATTGGAAGTGTATCCACAAATTTAGGTTTTGGACATGACACAATTATTACTAGAGAGATATGATAATGGAGATCCTCTGTCAAAATTTGTTGGACATTGGTTATGGACAATTGTACTTGTTGAGCACGATGTCGAATAGAGGTTCTTGGATTCTCAACAATACTCTCTGACCCTATGTCTAAGTTTTCCTGAGAACCATCACTGCGAATATGCACAGGTCTCTTCACATTACAAACTAAACCCTTTTCTTGAAATTTCTTAACCAAAGCTTCAATCGTGGGACCAGAAGGACGATGATGGCGACCAAAATAATTGTAGAGTTTGTGATAGGTTCGCGTGAAATTTGTCTCATTTTCATACTGAGTTTTAATAATGAAAATGCGTTGCTTAATTGAATAGTGCTCCATAACTTCAAATGGCAATGATTACCGATAGTAATGTAAAGTTTTGACAACTGTCAGTTTGGCAAAAAGAAAATGATGCCAACTTTAAATTCAACCTCTCACTGGGACATGCTCATATTAAAACTGGAGTATATATTATTATTCATACAATAATCCAATTTAAAAAGTATTGGATAAGCAAGTGTTCGATTCTCAAAAGTACTACATACTGCTCATCACTATATTTACTTGCAACTTTAATCTAGGTGTAACAAACATTGATTTAATTACCTTATTGTCCAAGTCAAAGAAATAATCATCATCATCTCTCAGGATAGTATCACCTGTAGTCAAAATCTCTCCTATATACTCACAAACAAACGTGCCTTTCGGGATGTAACGTATTGTGCGAAGACCCCAGCCTTTATAGGGCGTGTCAAATAACTGGAACCTCTGAGTCAACCCTCTTTGCACCACTCTGTTGGGGCATGTTATTGCATTACAGGGGCATTTGTCATTGCATTCAAATATAGAAGGTGGATCTAAAAAAATAAAATTAACCTATTATTACATATTTTTATCAAATTAATTCAAAATTATAATAATACTAGCTGCTGTATCCTACTTCGCCAGGGTTAATGATGGAATGCAACGCTGCTTACTTTAACAACAATAGAAGAGAAATATCATTTTTTGAGAACTTAGGATAAGATTAAATCTGTTATTTTACATCTAATATTTTGTCAAAACAAAAACCAAAATCAGAATAACTCTAAAAAATCTCGGGACGCAGCAAGTGCGTTATGGTAGTGAATTTTCATAAAACTATTTTTTAATAGCAATAATGTGTTTTTTTAAGAAAGCAGGCATCAAATTTGGTTACCAGTATAATCTATATAGTAAAAACAATGTGCCATGTATCATCAAAATAACTTTATTGTTTGAAAATGTACAAAAAATTCCGAAAGTAAACTTAAAGTGTTCCCGAAAAAACTCGTTTTTTGGTCAACCTTATAGGTTAATAGCAAATTGAGCAATTCAAATATTAAGCATTTGATCAAAATTGGCTACCATAACGCACTTACTGCGTCCAGAATTTTTGTTCTTACAAACATGCATTATATTTCGATGGAAAATACAAAAATGCAATAACATAAGGCGTGTTTGATTAAAAAAATTTTCATTAAAATGTTTTTAATAACAAATATGTGTGTTTTTTTAAGAAAGCAGGCATCAAATTTGGTTACCAGTATAACCTATATAGTAAAAACAATGTGGCATGTTTCATCAAAATAACTTTATTGTGTGAAAATGTACAAACATTTCCAAAAGTAAACTAAAAGTGTTCCTAAAAAAACACGTTTCTTGGTCAACCTTATAGGTTAATAGCAAATTGAGCTGTTCAAATATGAAACATTTGATAAAAATTCGCTACCATAACGCACTTGCTGCGTCCAGAATTTCTTTTCTTACAAACATGCATTATATTTCGATGGAAAATGCAAAAATGCAATAACATAAGGCATGTTTGATTTAAAAAAAAGGAAATTTGTATCACCAACGACTTATGGGCCACCCTGTGATTGTACAAATATTATTTTAAGATGTAGCTCAAGACACCCTATAATTAATATATACAATTTTTTTTCATATCTTATATAATAACGGATATATTGAGCTTTATTGATTTTCTACGAAAATTCGACAAAAATTATATACCATTAAACGGTAAACTCTATAGCTAAGGCTACTGCCAAGCATCAGCGAAAGGGGCTATTTGAAATGAATTTTCTGCAAATATTTTAGTAACATGAAGGACAATGACGGTTGAAACTAAGACTTTAGGGTTTGTAAAACATCCTTCTTGAGACATTTTATTTCTATAGCCCCTATTAGATTCAAGTTACTTGCCTAAATGTTGCCAATTTTGACATTTTAAATCGCCACTTTGACGTTTTGAGGAAAACCCCAATTAATTTTTCTTTAAATGCTTATAACTTTTTTGTCTTTTGAGCTACATAGCTAAATTTTGGTAGGTAACTTACTTATAAGGATATAAACCTGTGTGCCAAATTTGGTTGTCCTTACTTTGTTAATTCCGGAGATATAAATTTTTTTCGAAAGAAAATACAAAATTTTCCGGGAAAACCTCGGCAGATTTTCCTGGCTAACGAACTTATCCAAGCCATTTGCAAAAGGAATTTTTTCACCAAATTTAATCAAAATCGGCCCATTATTTTTTGAGTTATCGGTGTGATACATATATATATAAATATATATATATATATATATATATATATATATATATATATATATATATATATATATATATATATATATATATATATATATATATATATATATATATATATAAACATATAAAAATTGAAACTGACCCCGGATATGTTTTCTGGGGGGCCTAATTAGCGCTCATTTGAAGAAATTTTTTCAAAATTCAAAAGTCGAGATCTCCTCATTAGTGAATTTTTTTTAAGAAAATTCACTAAAACGAGAAAAAATAGTGCTGTCAATTGAATCGAAACCATCACATAGCTGCGATAAGCTACTCTCCCCAAAAAGGCATGCTCATCAAATGAATTTATGGTCCATGACATGACCACAAAGAAAATATTCGTATTCCTGTACCCATAAACTTCTGAAACGATATATAACTCGAGTTTTAACGAAAAATTTCAATTTTCGCCAAATCACCCCTCATTATCCCCTACGCCATGAAACGATCTTACCCAAAAACAATTAAAAGTGTTTATTTGACTAGTACTAACTGGATACCAAATTTGAAGATGATATCTCAATTCATTCGAAAGTTATTGCGCCTACTAACAAACAGACGTACAGGCTGACAGATTGACCAACCGACACCTAAAAAAATTTCGTTCGAGAATCAAGTTTTCTATGTTGTTACACTTTAAAAATCAAACAAAAATTTATACCTAAACATTCACTCTGTTATCATTTACCTCTTTGTTTAGATTTTGTTTTGGGGAATTTGGTTGACATTTGACTATATTCATTTTTAGTGAATGTTTATTTAAAAAAATTCACGAATAGAGAGGTATCGATGGTGAGACTTTGCAAAAAAATGTTCAAATGAGTGCGAACTAGGTCCCCTAGAACCCATATCCGGGGTCAGTTTCGATTTTAATATGTTTATACATATATATGTGTGTGTATCCAACCGATAACTCAAAAAATAATTAATCGATTTAGATGAAACTCGGCAAGTACATTTCTTTTATTAATGGCTTGGATGACTTCGTTAGTTAGGAAAATCGGATAAGGTTTTCCAGGAAAATTTTGAGTCCCCTTTCGAAAAAAAAAATTTCTCTGAAAATTACAAAGCTATTTTAATGAAATATGGTGGATATGTTGCCTTGGAAAAGGCCTTACCGCATACCAAAATTGAACTTTCTAAGTTTGTAGCAAATTTAGTTATTCAAATTTGTAGCATTTAATGAAAATTCACTACCATAACGCACTTGCTGCGCCCCGAACTTTTTCTCTTTGAACATTAGTGGAATTTTTAAATTTTGATAAAAAGACATAATGATTCTTCACTTTTCTTCGTTGCATGGTCCAAGTTAGTGGATGTTGTTCTGAAAATTTTTGGTTAATCTCTTCATATGAAGGATATTTTGGACTCATTCTACATAAGCAAATGGTTATGCTCTTTTGGCAGTATATTATTTTTGGGGGAAAACCAAACCTTCATGGGAGTTGTTATCTTGGCCATGTGTGAAGTAAACTTAAAGTCATCCACTCAAAAAACATCAGTTTTTAATATCTTAGTCGCCACAAAAAGGAACAAAAACCCTCAAAGAGGTCAGTAAACTGTAGTAATTAAAACTTAGGCACATGTGCTCATTTTAAACAAAACATGTCAGGGTTTTCCCCTGTTTAGATCTTTCCTTTTCATCCTTTTTTCTTCGTATTCACCTTATCCTTTTTTTTTGTTCCCTCAGGGCTCGTCCGCGGCCTTGCCGCCCCGATAGCACCGCAACCCTTGGTTGATTGTGCATACCCCTAGTCTTACTCCACCCATTCCAAAATCACTGTGCCTTGAACTAGTCTGCACAGCGATTGGTAGGGTGAAGTTTTGTATTGCTCTGTCTCCGGTCTAGAGTGACCGTAGATCAGTTGTCTTTTCCGGTCCAGAGCTATACACTCGCACAAGATGTGCTGGGCTGATTCCTCCCCATCGCCGCAGAGTCTGCATGCGAGGTCCCCTTCGAACCGCCCCATTTTATGTAGGTGTTTCTTGACGGCCATGTGTCCCGTCAAGAGACCTGTTGTGTTTCTGAGCTGTCCTCTGCTAAGGTTTAGCAGCTCCACAGCTCTCTTTGAACTGGGTCCGTCAATTATTGACTTCCCATGTCTGAGCCCTGGACAGTCCGCCCAGTATACCTTGTGTTGGTTTCTGACCCAGGACTTAATGGCTCCCCTGGCAGTGCTCTTTGACACGCCCAGAGCCGGTTCTGGTCCCATAAATGGTTCTGCTGACCCTCTCTTCGCGAGACTGTCAGCTTCTTCATTGCCTTTGACCCCCGAGTGACCCGGCACCCAGATGAGGGTCACCTCATTCTGCCCAGCCAGGTCGCTCGTCTCGTCTCGGCACTCACTCACCAGCCAGGAATTTACCCGTGGGCTACTTAGTGCCTTAAGGGCTGCCTGGCTGTCTGTGGCTATGAGGATCCGCTTGTTGGTGTAGCCCCTCCTCTTGTTCTCCCGCACACAGTGCAGGATGGCGTACATCTCGGCCTGAAACACCGTTGCATGGGCTCCGAGGGAAATACTGTGACTTACCCTCGGTCCTTCCGAGTAAACACCTGCCCCCGTCCCACGCTCCCAGCCAGATCCGTCCGTGAACCAGACGAGCGCGTCCCGTGGTATGCCCGGCGTCTCCTCCCGCCATGCCCCGCGATCAGGGATTTCCACTGTGAAGTTGTTTTCCCTGCACATTCGCGGGCTCGCGAAGTCTGACCTCATTTCAAGCATGGGTTCCTTCACGATCTCCTGAATTTTGCAGTGGCCCCTGAAGCCTGGGTTGATCTTCAGTCTACCATTGCAGGCTAGTCTGTATAGTCCTAGCCTGGCCTCTCCCATAATAACTAAGTGTAGGGGGGGTAGATCCAGCAACACCTCCATGGCGGCTGTTGGGGTTGAAGACATGGCCCCTGTGATGCCTAGGCAAGCCATCCACGACTAGACACCAGAGCAAGGGAGACAGAACGCTCCCCTGCGGACACCCCGCCGCGACCCCCGCCAGCAGAGTCCCTCCCGCGAGTGAGGTGAACACCGCCCTGTCCCTGAGCATGGAACCGATCCACCTGCAGCAGGTCTCCTCTATTCCACGCTCCCGGGCAACTGCCAGAACCGATCCGAACGAGGTGTTGCTAAAGGCCCCCTCTATGTCTAGGAAGGCCCCCAGAGCCACCTCCTTGTTCTCCAGCGTATTCTCCAGTTTCAGCACCAGTTGGTGCAGTGCTGTTTCTGTTGAGAATCCTGCTCTGTATGCATATTGTCCGCAGTGTATGGGATATGCTTCCAGTACACCGCCCCTAATGTGCCGGTCGAGCAGTTTTTCCACTGTTTTCAGCAAGAAGGACATGAGACTTATTGGCCTCAGGGACTTTGCCTGGTCTGTTGGACGCCCAGGTTTAGGAATAAATACAACCCTGGCCAGTCTCCATGCCCTCGGAATGTACCCCAGAGCCAGGCTGGCCCTCATAATGAGGGTAAGCACCGGCGCCAGTATATCTATCCCCTGTTGGAGCATGATGGGCATTATTCCATCAAATCCCGGCGATTTGTATGGCTTAAAGCTGTTAATGGCCCATCTGATTTTGCTCCAGGTAACCACCTCTTTAGCGACTGTCCAGTCTACTCTAGATGCCCGCCTATAAGGCGCCTCTATTTCTGAGTGTTCCCAGTCCGGAGGTGATTGGTTTATTATGTTACAGCCGGGGAAGTGCGTCTGGAGTAAAATTTCCATAGTTTCCTCCCCCGAGCTTGTAAAGCCTCCCGTGGGTGTTCTAAGGGAGCCTATGTTAGTCTGAGGGCCCTTAGACAGGATCTTGTGTAGTCGAGCACTCTCGGACGTGTTTTCCACTTCTTCGCAGTGCCTCCTCCACGACTCCTTCTTGGCGTCCCTCAGTCTTTTGTTATAGGTCGATAGGGCCTGTCTATATTCATCCCATGCTCCCGACCTTTTGGCCGCGTTAAACAGCTTACGAACCTGCGTCCTCCTTTGCCTGAGGTCCTCGTTCCACCATGGGACATTCCTGGTGGACACCCTTATTTTCAGGGGGCAGTTGGCGTTATAGGCCGAGGTAATTGCGTCTCGCAATTGGACTGCTGCAATCTCGAGGTCTATTGAATCCCTTATGGCACTCTCAACCCCCCGCAGTTCCACAGCTAGGTCTGCCCTGTAGGCTTCCCAGTCCGCCTTGCGGGGGTCCCGGTACCATACCGTTTCTCTTTCGACTTTGGCGATTTCAAACCGGATGTATCTGTGGTCTGAGCTACTCACTTCCCCAGACACAGCCCAGCTTTTAACAAAGTCACCCAGAAACTGGGTGGAAACTGTTAGGTCTAAAACTTCCTCACGCCGTGTTGTGACGAATGTCGGTTTATTACCTCTATTCAATATGTCTAAATTAAATTTCATAAAGAATTGTAAAAGTGCCTCACCCCTAGAGTTTGTGTCCGAGCTACCCCACAACTCATGGTGCCCATTCGCATCCATGCCGATGATGGTCTGCCATCCACCTGCTCTGCTACCCACCATCAGCTGCTCCAATTCGTTGGGTGGAGGAGGGTCCGTGCTGTCCCCTGGCAGATAGGCTGACGCGACAGTAATGTCCCTCAGCCCATCCGCTCCACATCGGATTTTGATCGTTGCCAGGTCCCTGGAACAGAAATTCATTAGAGGGAGAAACTCTATCCCTTCCCTGACAAAAATGCAGGCACTCGGATTCTCGCTGGACCTGCTGTAGATGAGCTTTCCAGTAGCTCCGCCGAGTCCCTTGATCTCTCCTTTGTAGGAGTACGGTTCCTGGATGAGGGCCACATCCGTGTTCCTCAGAGCCATTAGTAGTCCGGCCGTGGCTACCCTACTGTGTTGGAGGTTGACCTGAAGGAACCTAAGTCCCATTAACCCTTAATTGCTTCCCCAGTGGGCGGAAGCTAACCCTTCCCATGCCCCAGAATGCCTTGAAGGAGGTTCCTTCAAGGGCTCTGTAAGATGTCGGGTCGATCGAGAAGGCGAGCGTCTGTCCTTTCTCCTCTGCCTTCCTGCTTAGAACCGACCAGTGTTGCGTCCCCAGTTCAGGGTTCTGGATCTTAAGTCTGCTGATCACCGTCTACTGCGGGACGGTGTCAGGGATCCGTACGAGGACCTTGCGTCTCTTTGGGAGTTCCTTGGGCTCGACGGCTGTCAAGTCCGCCCCCTCCCAAATCTGACCGAGGCCCCCGATCGTTTTCCGCAGCCAGTCCCGCGACTGCGGGCCGGCACAGGTTGTCCAGAGGATGCCCCCCGTCAGGCGCGTCCGGTGGAACTGAGGCGGGCTCTCCCCTTCCTGAAGAGAGTCCACTGCAGCTACCACCGCAGCCTGGAACAGGTCCGCCTTCCCCTGGTCTAGCGTGACCTCAGGATGGCGTCTGTCAATCACCGCCATCCCGAGGCCCTCCGCAGCCTCCCTGTAAGAGCCAGTCTGCGCCGGTGTTCCGGCCTTAGTTCCTTTGGGAGGTCTGTCTGTAGTAGGCGTGCTAGAGCCAGAGCGCGGCGTCTTCCGACTCGCACTCTCCTCTTGCGCCTTTACAGGCACCCTGGCCCTTTTGGAACGTCTGTCTGTAGTGGGCGTGCTAGAGTTCGAGCGCGTCCTCTTCTGACCCGCACTCCCCTCTTGCGCCTTTACAGGTTTCTCGACCGTCCAGGTCCCGGCCGCCATTTTTTGCGCCCTCCGGAGCTTCTTTCTTTGCGCCCCGGAAAGACGCTTGGACTGCCGGGGCAGTCCCTCTACTCTAACAGTAGAGTCCTCACTGGTGGAGGGGCCCCCGGAGTCCGCGGAGCTCGCCGCCCTCCGGTGGGACCCAGCCTCCAGCTTGGGTGTCGGGGACAGGTCTCTGGCCGAAGCTACCCCCTGATCCCCCGTATCTACGCCGGTCGTGGGACCTCCAGAGTCCGCTGCCGCCCCCTGGTTCGTCTCCGTTTCCGGGATAGACTCAAGGCACAAGTCTGTAGCCGGAGCCACTCCTCGAGCCTCATTGGTTTTGGTTTTATATGTATTTATAATCTTCATGTTGTTCCCACGAGAATGGGGGAAATACTGTCCACACCATCAGAACCCCCTGTGTGGTGCAAGGCGGGTTACTCTGGAGGGTTGCCTGGTACTCCAGAGGTTCCGTTCACGACACCATCGCCCTGGTGCCATCCATCCATAGGCACGGGTCATGTGACACCGTAGATTGGGGGAGTTTAGTTCGACCTCCTTGTCTAGATCCGTCATGTTTAGTTATTAGCAGGGTCACCTCGTGCAGGATGCGGATTTTTACCGCGCATGACGGTCTTGGGGAAAGCTTCATCGGGAGTTTATGTTGTTATTTCCACTTCCTCAGCTTGCCCCCTGGAGTCCTTTGGCCCGCGACTCCTTAACCCCACCTTATCCTTTACATATTCCTATTTCTTGATAAAAATAATTGAAAATTATTATGGATGCCACTGGATTATGAAACAAGCATGTCAAACTAATTTTTCGACACTGTCATCAACTTTGAAAAAAAAGGAATTCGTTATTAGGCAAACTGTATATTATTTTAAAGATTATTTTGAAATCCCTATCTTAAGAACTATCTAATTTACCTACCTGTATAATTAAAATCAGGTACTAGTCTTCCTTCATTGTCGTACCAAGATTGACTGAATATCATACAACGACAGAACTCTTTGCTACATCTGTCTCTACAGGCGCAACTGTCAGATGATGTCAGATATGAATCTATTGATAGTTTTTCTGAACCTATACAATTCTTTGTTATATATATAAAATCCCTTGGTTTTGATCCGTTCTTATTAGACATTATACACTGTATTGGATTCAGTTCTTTCCCATTAGATATGTCACTGGAAATAATTAATATTTATATAATACTAATAATAATAAAAACAATAATAATTTATTCATAATTAAAAACTTACATGGTTTGTCACAGCCTGTTCTCATTAAGGGTTTACACTTAATTCAATACAAAAGTACAAAAGCTATATAAAAAGATTTACAGTATTTTAAAAAAGTAGAAATAAAAATTAATAAAACTGTAAATCTAAAACCTATATACAGGCTATCCCGTATTGTTGTAATCAAATTTTCTAAGCATATAATAGGCTTAATTCTGAAGTTAAAAGCCCAAGAAACATTAAATAGTGCTGCAAATTGAATCATAACTTCCACATAGCTGTGATAATATACTCTCCTCAGAAAAACATTCTCATACAATAAACTTAGGGTCCATGACTTGACCACAAAGAAAATATTCGTATTCCTGTACCCATAAACTTCTGAAATGTTATATTACTCGAGTTTTAACGAAAAAATTCCAATTTTCACCAAATCACCCCTCATTTATCCTGTGCCCCTCAAAGTGGTCTTACCCAAAAACAATTCGAAGCGTTCCTTTGTTTTGTGCTAACTGGATACCAAATTTTGAACATGATAGCTCAATTCGTTCGAAAGTTATTGCGCCTACTAACATACGTACAGGCCGACGGACAAAAAAATCCTCTTACTTCCACAAGAAGGAAGATTAATGGAAGGGGTAAAGTTATAACCTCAGAATAATTTTTTAATGAAATTATAACAAAGGCTAGAGAAAAAAAGGAAAAAGAGAGAAAAAAGTTGAGGTTAAGCAAACAAAGGAATCTGATATCGTCCCTTGTGTTGAAAAAAATTAAAGTTTGGACACAGCAAGTGCGTTATAGTAGTGAATGTTCATAGAAAGGATCTGACAGCAAACATTTTTTTTTATTAAATGCTTATACTTTTTTGTTTTGTAACATAGAGATTTAAATTTTTGCAGATATACTTTTTATAACGTAAACCTAGGTATCAAGTTTGGTTACCATAGCTTTGTTATTTGTAAGTCCATAATATAACAATCATTTCATGTAGTTGCATTCGATAAGTTTTTGTGTCGACACATTATCTAGTTACGAGGATAGGATCAAATAATTTGCATCGTGATCAGCTCATTTTATTTCTGATAAATCTATTCAAATTATTGTTGAAACAAACATTTATTAAACGGAAGTAAGATCAAACAATGGAGATATAAAAACTGCTGACTTCCTTGTCAAGGAGACCTGACCTGACCTGACCTGACATTGTTCAAATGCTCTGTGCCTCATACAGTGACAATCTGACAGTACCATTATTTTTACAAACGAAACTAATTCAAACAACTATAACTGAAAAACTATCAACTATAGCTATAGGAAAACCTATACTACGTCGTTGCAGAAATTAATGGTCTACCTGACCAATACATAAAAATTTGGGTGTTCCATTTGAAAAACACAAGTTATGCCACTTTAAAATTAGATATGCTGTAACCCAAAAATAATACACCCTGTACAATAATGATAAATTATTCTTTAACTATTTTAAAGTATTAAATTTCGTCTATTGATATTTCAAATTTAAGGCAGCAAAACTCAGCCCACAGCATACATTTGAAATAACACATAAATCAGAGCTTAAAAAAAAAGAAAGTCGTAATATTTTCACAAATATCAAAGATAGCTATAGGGAATGCTACATAAACTCACACTTATTTTTTAATCGCTATCAAAAAATGCAATAAAAAGTATAGCATTCCATTTAAAACAACAAAGTTGATAGCTACTTCCGGGGTAACTGGAAGTTCCACAAAGCTGAATATATTTTCTCGATATAGCTTAGATAATCACAAGAAAATTTTGTTGAAAGTTTTTTCGGTTAGCTCTAAGGGTAAGGAATATATATAGAGGAATTACACACTATTGGGACACTCTGTATAGATATATGAAATATAAAATTGAAACTGACCCTGAATATGAGTTCTAGGGGTCCTAGTTCACGCTCATTTGAAGTAATGTTTTCAAAATTTAAAAGTAGAGATCTCCCCATTAGTGAATTTTTTTCTACGAAAATTCACTAAAAACAAAATGAAACAAATAAAAACAAAAGAGTGTAAAATCCGAAAAGAGTGTAAAATGAAAAAAGAGAGTAGTAGTGATGAAAGCAACAGTTGTTTGGAGATATCTGACAAGTCTGATGACTTGGACGACATTAATATTGTGCCTCCCACACAGTATATATATATATATATATATATATATATATATATATATATATATATATATATATATATATATATATATATATATATATATATATATATATTGCGGAGGACATGTGTTCGTTGGAAAACTCGGGAAACTATTTGTGACTTGAAAACTATGAAAAAACTTTATACTGAGTATCCAGGTTAATTGGTCGGTATTAGAACTAATATATATCGGGCACCAGTACTAATTAATCAGAATTAACACCGCGACTTGAAAAAAGTTTGGGAGCCACTGACTTAACTTGTTCAACTCCTCACCAGACCCACCACCTTAAACGAAAATTTACCCCTTTTGAGCATGCATTTTTTTTACATTTGCATGCAAGGAACACTAATCGCCAGGGTATCAGACATATCTTCATGAATCTGCTCACTATTTAAACTCTCCTAATAAAAGTCAGATCAGATCAGCTCCTGTGACCTGACCTGAGGATGGCTCAATACTCCAATTGTTTAATTTTCACTATTTCAGTCGACATTCTTTTTTTGGATTTTTACTGCACAGCTATGGTTTGACTTTTTGATGTGAAATTTGTAATTCGACATTTCTAATTAGATATTATTCATTGCTACAGTATCAAAATCTTTTGTTTGTCCATGGAAACAGTCAACGCACCTAAAGAGTATAAAATATAATGTGAATAATCTTGAACATGATTACTAATCTAAACATGAAATACATTACTACTACTACCACCTGTCACGCCATTCCCATAAAGGAATAGGCACACCACAAAGCCTATGCTATATTTATTAACAATGTTTCTCCATGCATTTCTGTCCTAACAAGCTATTTTCGCTTCTTTTACATTTATACATCTCCGCATACACACTCGCCTAATACGAAAATTTCTGAGCTCCTTCTTCTTTAATATATCGCCCACAACATCCGATTAAGTTTTCCTGGATCTTCCACAGCCTTTCTTACTCCTTACATGCTCCCTATAAATTATACTCGTCATTCTATCATTATACATTCGTTCTATGTGCCAAATCATTTAAGCATGCTGCTCTCATACTTACTTTCAATAGATTTTTCTACATTACGTTTGCTAAGAACCCATTCATTTCTAACTGTGTCTTTCCTTGATTTACCTGTTACTGATAAGTACACTTGGAGAACCCAAATCACCACAACACATATTTTTAAAGACCTGACGATAATTTCACTAACAAGGTTAGCGTCATCAGAGGATGAAAAATGCTAAACTGCCTACTAACAAACATCACCTTATATACTGAGTTTTAGGTGGAAACCGATACGGAGAGGGAGACTAAATCTCAGGCAAATTTTCTTTGTATAGTATTTTTACTGCCGGACGAGGTTTTTGAACTTCCTTTATAACTTTACGTGGAAAGTTTCGGAATATTTTATTTCATCTGTATCAGAGACAGAGGGCAAACAAAGGACTATAAATCAGTGGCGGTGCTCGGTTTAAGAAACTTTTGTTTTTTACTGCCTTAGAAATATAAGTTCTTTCGTACACATCTAGCTTCGCTGGCTGTCTAACATTTTTGATAAGTTTCAAATTTTCTTTATCAATGTAGAGTGGTTATTATCCCAAATATGTTGTGCCACGCATGACTTGTCTACACTACCGTATCTCAGATGTGCCAGATGTTCACGAAATCTAGTATCAATGGTTCTCTTAGTCTGCCCAACATATTCAAGATTACAATCTTTACAACCTATCTCATAGATACTTGACATTTCAGTGGCTTTACCTTTATCTTTCGTATTACCTAACAAATTTCTTAAATAATTTTTTGTCGAAAAGTTAGCTGCATAGGCTTTCTTAAAAATGCTCTTGAGACCCCTTGTGATACGTGGTTCAAAAGGTAGGCAAACAATTTTTTTCTCTATTTTACCTTATCATTCCCTGAATGTCCTGAATGTCGTGCGTTCTGCTAAGATTTTCTTTGTTCTGTGTCTACTCATTAATTAATTATATTAATAACATTCAGGAAAGATAAAATAGAGAAAAAATTTGTTTGCCTACGTCAGGCTGATGTTTCAGTTGAAGTGAAACATCCTATATTGTTGCCCCGCTCACATCATCTCACTGAGTTGATCATTGCACACACAAACACCATGTCAATCTTCATCCTGGTCCTCGCACATTGCTTCATTTGCTTTCACAACAGTTTTGGATTTTGTCACCTCGGAGAGCTATTCATCACGTTTTGCCAAGGTGCCATCGTTGCTTTCGAGTGAACCCTACTCCCATGGCGCAGATTATGTCTGATTTGCCAGTTGCAATGGTTTGTCAGTTAAAGCCGTATTCACACAGTGTTGATTTTGCAGGTCCAGTTTTTGTGACACAGGGCAGATATCGAGGTGTCCGAAAGGTTAAGGCCTATACTTGTTTATTTGTGTGCATGGCAACGAAAGCCCTCCATTTGGAATTAGTGACTGATCTTTCAGTCGAAGCCTTCTTGGCAGCCCTTCGGAGATTTGTGGCTCGCAGAGGAAGATGTGATAATTTGTATAGCGATCAAGGTACCAGCTTGGTCGGCTCAAATAAACAGCTCTTAAAACTATGCCAGCAGATGCTTGTGCCATTAAGTGGCATTTCAACCCCCCATCTGCCCCGCATTTTGGAGACCTTTGTGAGGCAGGAGTGCGCTCAGTCAAGACTCATTTGCTAAGGGTGATCGGTTTGCAGATTCTGACCTTTAAGGAGATGTCCACTTTGCTTTATCAAGTGGAACCAGTTTTGAATTCTCGACCATTGTGTAGTGCGAGTACTGATCCAAATAATCTGTTAGCCCTATCCCCAGGACATTTTCTCACATTGGAACCGTTAAGTGCACCTCCTGATGCTGATTTGACTTTGTTAAATGTGAATCGCTAGTCACGTTGGTAGCTGGTGCAAAAGCTCCACCTGGATTTTTGGCGCCGCTGGAACAACGAATACCTGCATACAATGCAGCAGCATAGTAAGTGGGATACTGTGCAAACATCGCCCTCGATCGGCGCTTTTGTCATGATTAAAGATGAGATTTCGTCACCTCTTGTTTGGAGGCTCGGACACATTACGCCACTATATCCGGGCCGTGATGGTATAGCTCGGGTAGCTCAAGTCTGCACTAGTAGTGGAAATTTCGATAGGCCTCTGACAAAATTATGTCTGTTGCCATCACAGTAATACGTCCGCCTTGAAATTTTGTTGTACAGTTAGTTATAAAACCAATAGCTTTAGTTGTTTTTTTTGGTGCTTATTGTAATTATTGTTTTGTTTGTTTATTTGAGAAACAACACAGATATGAAAATAAATCCTTATTTTGGTGGGCGGAATGTTCATACTTGTTGTTCTGTCACGCTTTTAAATTCAAATGTCGCGTGCTACACTGACATAAAGTAGGTGTTGCCAATGGTTTCCGCCAGAAAACCAGAGGGGGAAGAAGCCTTGGAGAGAGGAAAGAGAAGTTCTATTCCTCTGCCACTTGGTTTTGAGTTGTTGAAGAGGCAAGAGGTCTCGAAAAAACGAATCGCTTTCAACTCGTTGAAGAGACACGAGGTCTCGAAATATCCATTTTGTTTGTAAGTCCTTTGGAGACAAGAGGTCTCTAAAGGTTTTGTGTGTGAAGACAGAAAAACGAAGCTAAAAGGTAGGTGACTTAACTTATTGTCAGTGCTCTATTTGTTCTTTTTTTGTCATTCATTGTAAAATAAATGCACGTGGTATTTACACATGGTGTTTCAACATTTATTAGCAACATTTCCTGCCGTTGTGTCCCTCAAAACAAAAGTTGTATCTTCAGCGTACAGATATGCACTACACTAAGGTAAGGTTGCATTTAGGTCACTCATATATACATACATACATACACACACACACACACATACATATATATATATATATATATATATATATATATATATATATATATATATATATATATATATATATATATATATATAATAAAATAGGTCCCAAAACGGAACCTTGGGGCACTCCATGCTTAATAAAGTGTGGCCTCGACATTTTATTGTTCCACTTCACTATCTGCGGACATTCCACCAGATATGATCTTGAAGTTTTAATGGTGTACAACTAATTCCATAAAAAAAACAGCTTATTCAATAAAACCTGATGCTGAACTGTATCAAAGGCTTTTGACAGGTCGCAGCAGGCGATCATCGTTTCTTCATTTTCATCTTGAGCCTTTAAAAATACTCTGAATTACACTATGATTGTAGTGATTGTAGAATTATTTTTTCTATATCCATGTTGCTGGTTATACAATATTTTCTCTTTTTCAAAGAAGTACATTAATAGCAGGCCAAAATTTCAAAACTTTTATGTAGACTACTATCTTTTTGGGGGCTAATTTACCTATTTCCTAAGGTGTTAAGGTATTTGAGCCTTTTGCAGAACTGAGCCATACAGTCACATAGCAAGTGTTCTGTTGTTTCTGTTGCAGTTTTCACTGTCCGCCTCACCCATCTTCATAAGGTGATACCTTACTGGGGAGTATTCTTTGAAAAGTCTTGTGATTATTCTCAAGTCGTTCCTGTTAAATTCAAGGAACAGTTCATACTTCTCTATTGACATGGTGATGAACTGTTTTGCCTGCCTTAAGCCTAGTTTCCCTCCAGTATGACGGCATTTGGTTCCTCTCGCAAGTATCACGTTAATTTCTTACATGGCCTTTTGTTAGTCCACAATATGGCTCTGGACAATAGAATGGTGACGTTGCTGCCCTTTTTTCAAGCCTATCTGCCTCCTCATTTCCTTCAATGCTTTGCTGCCCTGGTACCCACCTCAAGTTACTTTGTTGTTCGTAGCCAGTTGCTGCAAAGATTTTTTGCAGTCCCAGGTCAGTTTTGAAAGATCAGAGTCTTTAGTGCTGCCTTACTGACAGGAAGAATATCTCTCTATTTCTGAGTCTTCTTTGTATGCCCTGCCATCCTTCCCCTACACCACCACCACCACCATTTGTATGCACACATGTGCAGAGATTTATAGCAAGCATTTCTGCTTTTCTCTTTAGATTCACTATACGCTGGTTCCAATAAATAAGGGTGGCTCAATAAGTCCACGACTTTTTGAATGAAACAGTTTTTTTTTACAAAAAATCATTTTATTTCTCAACATAGTCTCCTTTGAGCTGTATACACTTCCTCCAACGTTTCTCCAATTTTTTTATCCCTTCCAAAAATAAGATCTTTCGAGGTCCTCAAAATAGGTATTTGTTTGTGAGATGATTTCATCATTGGAGTCAAATCTCTTTCCGCCGAGCCATTTCTTTAAGTTTGGAAACAAGAAATAGTCACTCGGGGCTAAATGCGGAGAATAGGGCAGATGAGGGAGCAATTCGTAGCCCAATTTATGCAATTTCGCCATGGAGATTGCACCCTTGCATTGTCTTGGTGGAAAATAACTTTTTTCTTGGCCAAATGTGATTGTTTCTTCAAATCGTCATTGAATCGGTTCAAAAGTTAGTATAATATGCCCCTTTGATTGTTGTTCCCTTTTGAAGGTAATCAATGTGGATTATACTGCGTGCATCCCAAAGACACGGTCACCATGACTTTATTGGCTGACAAACCCACCCTGGCTTCTTCGGCGCCGGTTCGCACGGAGAAACCCATTGTTTTGACTGCTGCTTGGTCTCTGGTGTGTTGTGGTGAATGCATGTTTCGTCAACGGTCACGAAACGGCGCAAAAAGTTGTCCCTATTGTGGTTGAACAACGCCAAACACTCCTTCGAAGTTGTCACACGATTGTGTTTGTGGTCAATTGTGAGCAAACGCGGCATTTATCTTGCAGATAGCTTTCTCATACCCAAGTGATCATGCAAAATCGAAACCACTGAGCCACGTAATATGCCGATGGCTTCCACAATCTCCCGCACTTTCAATCTCCGATCGGCCAACACCATATCGTGAATTTTTTTAATTGTTTCGGGTGTAGTGACCTCAACTGGGCGCCCAGAACGTTCGGCGTCATTTGTGCTTGTACGGCCACAACGAAATTCAGTTTACCATGGAAATTGATGGTGCAGAGTCCCCATAGTATTTATCAAGCTTATCCTTGGTTTGAGTGATGGTTTTTTTCGAAAAAAATAGGTTTGATGAGCACACGAAATTCATTTTTTTCCATTTTCGTTATAACTCAAGAGGTTGTCTGCTTTCAATGGCTACCTAACACAAACTAAATGAAGCAGCTTGTTCAAAATTTGACAGGAGTCAACTGACAGATTGCTTGTTGACAGGAGCAGTGTTGCCCTTCCTGTAAAGAGGTGGGAAATTCAAAATGTCACGGACTTATTGACCCGCCCTCGTATATGAAGGGACTCATCCCTACCATACAAAACCAAACTATTATAGGAATTCCATAGGCAAAGAAATTTATTTTTAAGCAAGCAATATTTAGTTAAAACCGAGCAAACTTCGCTTATACATTTGTCCATGAATATGTTGAAAAATCAAGGAGATATCATACATGCTTGTTTTGACACCCTGTTCAATTCTAAAATACTCACTGAGCATTCTGTTAGTTCCCACACATGCTCTACTGCCATCATATAGCGATCTAATACCTTGAATTACTCAATCATTAAACAAGTACATCTAAACTATCTGATGAAGTGACAATAGTTGGTCAGTACAGCCTCTTTCTGTCATGAACCCACACTAAACATCCCAACTCTTTCCCTCAGTCAGCTGTCTCACTCGTTTTTATTAATATTCTGCCTCACAAGACTTAACAAACTTATCACTCGATAATTTTGCATTCACTCTTGCTTCATTTATCTTTCCATAAAGCCATCCTTTTACTTCTTGGCATGACCTACTTTTACACATGCACATTTTAAAAGCTCACATAGTCACATGGTCAAATTGGAGCATCCATACTTTAAAATTTCTCTATGGATTTTATCAATACCCGTTCTTTACTTTCTTGATCACTATTTCAACTTAATGCACTTCAACAGTGTCACATTCTGTCTGCGTGACACTGTTGAAGTGCATGAGGTTGACCTAGTATTCATATACATGAATGATAAATGCCAAATTCTAGTCTGCTGGGTATGTTACGGATATGGTGCAGAGTATCTGAAGGTAGGAAAGACATACACTTACTTTGTGATGAGGTGTTTATTTCGTTCCCATGCAGTTCCAGTAACAGATTTCAACTGGACATTAGTTTGTATTACCTTGTGGCATTCACTGCCAGGTGGGGCACAGTCTAATGGAGTTTCATTGTTTTTGTTTATAATGGACACGTCAGCTCCTCTTGCTAATAACACCATAATACAGTCGTACATGTCCTGACGTGCCCCTATATGTCTGTAAAGATAAATTAATAAATTATATTAAAATGTTATTGTCTAACAGACAAAATATAAACTGTAATAGTAAATAGATGTCAATATAAAAAAAGTCTGGACACAGTAAGTGCGTTATGGTAGTGAATCTTCATAAAAATGTTTTAAAAAGCAAATGTCTTTTTTTTAATGAAAGCAGGCATCAAATTGGGTTATCATAGTATATAGTAGAAACAGTGTACCATATTTCATCAAATAAGCTTTTCGACCAAACCCCAAAAAAGTTTTTTGCATCAGAATTTGTAATTTTTTAACGAAAATCTAAAAACTTTTTTTTTAAATAACTTATGAAACATTTATTATTATGCCCTTCACTTCTGAAACACAAAATACACACTTTTCTAATTGAAACAATCGAGTTACGACAGTTTGATTTGTATTAATTCAGTCACTCTTTGAGAGCGTCCTGTGTATGGCATCTCGATTTTTTCATGAAATAATATAAACGAAAACCTTTGTGAATGCGCTACTTGCATTAGGCTCCGATTTTTGTTGGTAAAAACGCCGTATCACAATTTTTAATATGTGCCAAAAATGTTAAAGTAGCAAAACAAATGAAATAACTCGAAAACAAACATGCATAACAATTCGATGGAAAATGCAAAAATCCATTAATATAACACGTGTTCGATTTAAAAAAGAAAATTTGTATCGCCGACGACATACGGGCCACCTGTGATTGTTGAAATAATTTTTATAAGATGTAGCTCAAATTGAGGTAGTCAAATTTGAAGCATTTAATGAAAATTAGCTACCAGAACGCACTTGCTGCGTCCCGAATTTTCTTTCTTACAAATATGCATTATATTTCGATGGAAAATACAAAAATGCAATAATATACGGAATGTTTAAAAAAAGAGAAAATTTGTATCACCAACGACTTATGGGCCACCTGTGATGGTAGAAATAATTTTTTAAGATGTAACATCCTATAGTTAAGGTATACAATTGTTTCTCATATCTTGTATAATAACAGTAATATTGAGCTTTACCATAGAAATGTGTCACCTGTATATATATATATATATATATATATATATATATATATATATATATATATATATATATATATATATATATATATATATATATATATATATAACTAGATAAAAACTGATACTAACCCGGGATGTGGGTCCTAGGGGACCTAGTTCACGCTCATTTGAAAAAATTTATTTCAAATATTTTTATTTCAAATAGACCCTTTCTCTGATGTTTTGGCAGTAGTCTTAGCTATGGAGTTTATCGTTTAAATGGTATATAATTTTTATCGAATTTTCGTAAAAAATCAATAAAGCTCAATATATCCGTTATTATACAAGATATGAAAAAAATTGTATACATTAATTATAGGGTGTCTTGAGCTACATCTTAAAAATATTTCTACAATCACAGGCTGGCCCATAAGTCGTTGGTGATACAAATTCTCTTTTTTTTTTTAATCGAACACGCCTTTTATATATATATATATATATATATATATATATATATATATATATATATATATATATATATATATATATATATATATATATATATATATATATATATATATATATATGTATAACTAGATAAAAACTGATACTAACCCGGGATGTGGGTCCTAGGGGACCTAGTTCACGCTCATTTGAAAAAATCTTTTTAAAATTCAAAATCACGGTCTCTGCAATAGCGAATTTCTTGTGCGAAAATTTGCTAAAAATTATAGAGAATTAAACCATAAACTCTATAACTAAAGCTACTGCTAAAGCATTAAAGAAAGGGTCTATTTGAAATGAATTTTCTGGAATCATTGTAGTAAAATGAAGGACAATGACCATTGAAGCTGAAACTTAAGGACTTGTAAAACACATTTCTTGCAATATTTTCTCTACACAGCCCGTATTAGCTTCAGGTGGTTTGCCTAAACGTTGCCAATTTTGACATTTCAAATCACAACTTTGACATTTTAAGAGGAAAAGTTATCAAATTTTCAAAGTAATGTTTCTGGCACTTCGTGAGCTCTTTGCGCCAAAAAAACTTATTTGTAACATACATAGGATTTTGTTATCCACACAAAATATTTTACTTTGTGCGTTTATCTGGTCATCAGTGGCACCCCAATTTTTTTCTTTAAATGCCTATAACTTTTTTCCTTTCACCCTATAGGTCTAAATTTTGGTACATAGTTTACTTTTTATGACATAAACAAGCGTACCAAATTTGGCTGCCCTTACTTTGTTATTTACGGAAATATAAGCATTTTCCGAATAACAAATTTTCCAGGAAAAACTGGGCCGATTTTCCTGACTAACGAACTTATCCAAGCCATTTGCAAAGAAGGTACCCACCAAACTTGTTCGAATAATTCGGCCCATTATTTTTTGAGTTATATAGATTAGCCTATAAAATACAGGCTGTTCCATTTGAAATTAATACAATAATCAACTTGGCATGTGTAAACAATAATAAAAGTGTGAATAGCACCAGAACTGCTGCACTTGGGTATAGGGAACCCTAGTATCATATGAAAGGGAATTATGTTCTCTATTAAATGCAGCGTGGTTCTGATGGTGTGGACAGTATCTCCCCCATTCTCGTGGGAACAACATGAAGATCATAAATACATATGGAACCAAAACTCTAGGGGTGAGGCACTTTTACAATTCTTTATGAAATTTAATTTAGACATATTGAATAGAGGTAATAAACCGACCTTCATCACAACACAGCATTAGGAAGTTTTAGATCTAACAGTTTCCACCCAGTGACTTTGTTAAGAACTGGGCTGTGTCTGGGGAAGTGAGCAGCTCAGACCACAGATACATCCTGTTTGAAATCGCCAAAGTCGAAAGACAAACAGTATTGTACCGGAACATCCGCAAGGCGTACTGGGAAGCCTACAGTGCAGAGCTAGCAGTGAAACGAGGGTGGGGGGGTCAAAAGAGTACCATAGACATAGGCGTTCAGAGCAACATAGGCTCCCGAAGAAAATCCATGGGAGGCTTTACATGCTCGGGGGAGGCAACTATGGAAATTTTACTGCAGACGTACTTCCCCGGCTGTAACATAATAAACCAATCACCTCCGGACTGGGAACACTCAGAAATAGAGGCGCCTTATAGGCGGGCATCTAGAGTAGACTGGTCAGTCGCTAAAAAGGTGGTTACTTGGAGCAAAATCAGATGGGCCATTAACAGCTTTAAGCCATACAAATCCCCGGGATTTGATGGAATAATGCCCATCATGCTCCAACAGGGGATATATATCTTGCGCCGGTGCTTACCCTCAATATGAGGGCCGGCCTGGCTCTGGGGTACATTCCGAGGGCATGGAGACTGGCCAGGATTGTATTTATTCGTAAACCTGGGCGTCTAACAGACCAGGCAAAGTCCCTGAGGCCAATTAGTCTCATGTCCTTCTTGCTAAAAACAGTGGAAAAACTGCTCGACCAGCACATTAGGGGCGGTGTACTGGAAGCATATCCCCTACACTGACAATATGCATACAGAGCAGGAGTCTCAACAGAAACAGCACTGCCCCAACTGGTGATGAAACTGGAGAATACGCTGGAGAACAGGAAGGTGTCGCTGGCGGCCTTCCTAGACATAGAGCCTTCAGCAACACCTCATTCGGATCGGTTCTGGCAGCTGTTAGTAAGCGTGGAGTAGAGGAGACCTGCTGCAGGTGGATCAGTTCTATGCTCAGGGACAGGGTGGTGTTCACTCGCGGGAGGGACTCTGCTGGCAGGGGTCGTGGCGGGGTGTCCGCAGGGGAGCGTTCTGTCTCCCTTGCTCTGGTGCCTAGTCGTGGACGGCCTGCTGGTGGGCTCTCAGGAGGGGGGGGGGGGTATGTGGTACAGGGCTATGCGGACGACATTGTCATCATAGTCTAAGGAAAGGTTACACAATCAGTGTGGGAGCGCATGCAGACAGCACTGAAAGTGGTGGAAGGGTGGACAGTTGGTCAAGGGCTCGGGATGAGCCGTAAGAAAGCAACTGTCATACCGTTAACGAGGAGGAGGAAGTGGGAGAACCACAGAACTCTCACACTATACGGTAGAAACATTCCAATGGCCAGGGAGGTAAAATATCTTGGGGTCGTATTGGACTCTAAGCTAACCTGGAATGGTCACGTTGAAAAAATACTGTGTAAGACAGTCATGACCTTAGCCGTCACTAGGCGGCTATATGGAAAAACGTGGGGACTAGGACCTAGTATGGCCCACTGGCTGTATACAAGGGTGGCCAGACCATCGTTAACATACGCGGCACTGGTCTGTTGGCCTAAGGTGTCACAATCCGGTGCAAAACAAAAACTAGGCAAGATCCAAAGGATGGCTTGCCTAGGCATCACAGGGGCCATGTCTTCAACCCCAACTGCCGCCATGGAGGTGTTGCTGGATCTGCCCCCCCCCCCCACACACACACACTTAGTTATTATGGGGGAGGCCAGGCTAGGACTATACAGACTAGCCTGCAATGGTAGACTTAAGATCAACCCAGGCTTCAGGGGCCACTGCAAAATTCAGAAGTTCGTGAAGGAGCCCATGCTTGAAATGAGGTCAGACGTCGCGAGCCCGCGAATCTGCAGGTAAAACAACTTTACAGTGGAGATCCCCGACCGTGAGGCATGGCTGGAGGAGACGGCGGGCATTTCAACTCATTGTGGTGCGTTTCTATCCTGCTGGCGAATGAACGAAGAGTATAATACTTCTTCCGTTCCAGGATATTCGTGCTGAGGGTTTCTTAGCTTTTTGGTTTTGTAACGTATTTTGAAGTAAATCTGATAGAAAAAAAAGTGTTAGTGTGCAACAAAATTAATAGAGAGTGCACATACCTACCTTTTCAATTTTTTCTAACTTTTTTGATGTCAGAAATTATTGAAGTGCCTACGCTATATTTTTGTGCTAACACGTTAGCGACTGCCCCCTTTTCTCAATTCTTCAATAATTTCAATTAATGTTTTATGCTTTCTTTTCATGAGAGCCATTGTAAGGAAACACCATAAAAACTTCCATTCAACTTGAGTAACAAAAAGAGACTGGGATATTGCTGTGTTCTATGCTGACTGCTATGGTAATGCACATCAGATCGGCTTCTCCGTAATGCAAAATATACAGATTGGCGAATTTGACATGTCAAGCATAATATGTACATTATTGGAATCTGAATTACCAAATGGCTTATGAATCCACAACATACATAATGGACATCAACTAATGATCCGGATTATCAATGAATCCAGATTACCAATAAAACCGGATTGTCAATGAATCTGGAGTACCTTAGGTCCAGATTATCATGACGGTACTGTAATATAAATGTTAACATTCTAATAAGACGCCAAAGTGGTTGTCTTGTTAAGTTGCTCCATTTTATCACTGTTGCAACTACCTCCTGTACACTATTAACTGATTACATATACAAGTACAAGTACTAGTTTTTCATTGTCTACTGCAAACTCACAACAAATATAAAAAAGCCTGGACGCAGCAAGTGCGTTATGGTAGTGAATTTTCATAGAAATGAGGAAGGTACATGTCAAATTTTATCAAAATCGGCCCATTATTTTTCGACTTATCGGTGATATATATATATATATATATATATATATATATATATATATATATATATATATATATATATATATATATATATATATATATATATATATATATATATATATAAAAGACTGGATGCAGCAAGTGCGTTATGGTAGTGAATTTTCACAGAAATCATCTGGCACAAAATATTTTATTAAACCCAGGAAGGTACATGCCAATTTTATCAAAAACGGCCCATTATTTTTTAAGTTATCGGTGTGATATATATATATATATATATATATATATATATATATATATATATATATATATATATATATATATATATATATATATATATATATATATATATATATAAAAACATATACAAATTGAAACTGACCCCGGATATGGGTTCTAGGGGTTCTAGTTCGAGCTCATTTGCAAATTTTTTTTTCAAAAGTTAGGATATCCCCATTAGTGAATTTTTTCTACAAAAATTCACTAATATATATATATATATATATATATATATATATATATATATATATATATATATATATATATATATATATATATATATATATATATATATATATATATATATATATATATATATTGAAACTGACCCCGGATATGGGTTCTAGGGGTCCTAGTTCGTGCTCGTTTGCAAAATTTTTAAAAAAATTCAAAAGTCGGGATCTCCCGATTTGTGAATTTTTTCTACGAAAATTCACTAAAACAAAAAAATATTACTTACAGAGGCGTATCTCCGTGAACATTGACGGTATTTACATCACAGCCACTGTTCAATAACAGTTCAGCAACGTTAGTGCTTCCACTGAAAGCAGCCCAGTGGAGGGCTATATTGTGCTCCACATCTCTCATCAACGGATCTGCCCCCTTTTCGATCAGGTACTTGGCTACATTCACAAATCCATGTTCACTTGCCCAAACCAGAGGCGTCCATCCACCATCATCTCGACCATTGACAAAACTCACATGGGATAACATGGAGTTCAAAATAAACTCGCATGCCTGAAGGTTGCCACATTTTGCAGCTAAATGAAGAGATGTCATGCCGTCTGTGCCCTGGGTGTAAGAAAATTTGCTATTTAAGAAATATAAATCATATTTGGTATTGGTATCCTAAACCTAAAAATTATCGATAGTCTGACAGAGGACAGCACCCCATCGATCGTGAGCTACCGATAGCTTGCGTGGATGATCCTAGTCGCTCACATCCCATTTTCATAATGATAAATATAAGCAGTGCTAACTGTGACTGCAGCTTCTGCATGTCAGACTGTTACGGATTATGGCCCGATCAGTCCATTGTTGACATTATGTCAGCCGCTGGCTGACTGCACGGTTAGGTAAAAAATGTTATCTAACGAGTTAGCGTGCATAGAGCGTTGGAGAACAATATGGGTTGCTTTCAGCGAGATATATAGATATGCACAACAACGTTGGGTTCGGTTTGATCTTGATTAGCCGGATGGCTTAGAATTTACTGACAAATTGCCAGAGCTAACATAACTACAAGAATTATAGCAAACATTAGTAAAAAAGTAAATATAAACCATTTACATTCAGAGTAGGAGGAACAATAAGAAATTAAAGGCATATAGCAGTAGGTACTATCCAATCACTACAATTTTGTTTAAGGCCAAAAATTCTGCTAATAGAAAGAGGCAAAGTATATTTATTATTGTTTTTATTGAATTAATAACCAACTAATGAAATTACAACAAAAATTCAACAAAACTTAGGGATTCAGCGATATTTTTGCCTATTTTAATCATCTTCAAACATAAAGTAAGGTGACTTGAAGGATATTCCAAGATCACTGGTGAAAATTTTCAATAGAAGTGGCCCAAGGTGTGAACCTTGTGGAACCCCAGAAGTAACATATAAGATCAGAGTAAGACCTAGTAACCGTAACTCGGATGGTTGTGCCTTCAAGATACAAATGGAGCCATGACATCTCTGATGCCATATGCATATAATTTCTGAATTAGCAGAGAATCCTTTACAGAATCAAAAGCTTTGCTAAAATCAGTATAGACAAAGTGTACTTCATCACCACTTTCTAATGATTAAATTATATAACTAGTAAAATAAAACAAGTTTGTTGTAGTTGACCTACCATTAGAGGAACCATGCAGTTGTTCGACATTGGCATGTTTGAAGGAAAATTTGAGGACTAGCATCACAGTCATCTCAAACACTTTTGATAAGAGAGAACTTATACAAAGATGCCTATAATTTATGACATGTGATCGACTACCTGACTTAAATACAGGAATAGCATCAGATATTTTAAAGACCTCTGGAAAAAAGTGAAAGATTGAAGATGGGACTGAGAGGTCTTGCAAGAGCATAAGAACATTACCTGAAGAGAACAGGAGATATCTGTTCTGGAGCAGCACTTTTATTGACATTTAGATTTACTAAGGCAGACAAAATTTCCTCCTCAGAAAGGATGATGTGGTCAATGTCAGCTGTAAATTCAGGTTCCAAAGATGATGTCAGAATTGTAGGATCCTTATAAATTGTCTTTATGGAAAATGCAAAATGGTTTCCGATATCTTGTGAGTTACTAGCAGATGAGTCATTATAGAGCATAAGAGATGAAAAAAAAATCAAAACTATAAAAAATTCACTAAAAAAAAAAACCTTAAAGTTAAAAAGATCATTGTTAACAAAAACCTTTAGCTCTTTATTCGCTCCTGCTCTTATTAAATATTGTACGACATCATTTTTCTCAGCAAGAATTGCCAACATGAGTGCTGTATTTTGCTCCTTATCGAAAATGTCTAGTTCCATTCCAACTATAACTAATAAATGAACTACTGAGATCAATCCATTTTGAGCTGCAAAATGCAACACGGTACCATCATCATATTGAGCTAATTTTGTTAAGAGATTCACACTTCTTGAGCCTGAAAAAATATAGTTTATCATCGTGATGTGTGTCAAAATTCAATTAAGCTAATACTAAGCATGCATTATAATAATAATAAATTCTCTATTAAAAAAGTAAACATACAAAACATAACACAAATATTATTACAAGGGCATTATTAAATAATTATAAAGGTAAAAAAAAAAACACAATATTGATGACACCATACCGAAGCCCCGGCGAAGTCTAGCCACAATGGCTACTCCTACTCAACCGTGGCCAAGGCATGTCATCACCCTTGCCAGCAAACCACCCAACCCCAACCACACACCCAAGAGAGAGAGAGGGAGGGAGGGAGAGAGGGGGGAGAGAGGGAGAGAGAGTCACACACAAACAGTTAATACATAACTATTACCAATGCAGCTACGTACGACCTTCTCAGGTTGATGCTTCCAGTTTCTCAAAATGTATGCATTAAATCAGGACGTACCGATGCGAAGTGTTCTCAGGATGACGATCATTAAAGATCTGTGCTGCCTGTCGTGCACAGTTGTCATTCTTGTAGAACAAACTAATTTATTGCTCTGCCACTGACACATATCTTTAATCTCTGCATCACGCAGGGTTATTTCCCTGCATTGATGAAGTGTGCAAAGGTACTTGCGTTTTTCAAGAAGGGGGACTGCAACGATCCTGGCAATTTTCGGTTTTGCCGATACTCTCAAAAATCTTATTTCTTATTTTCCAACAACTTTATAGTTACTTTGAAGATAACCATCTATTCTATGAACATCAGTATGGTTTCCGCAAGAGATGCAGCACCATGGATGCGATATCGTATTTTCTAGAGATCGTAAATTGTGCTTTTGAACAGAGAAAACAGTTCTGTATGTGAGAAATACTTATATAACATCAATTACAATCACAATGTTAATTCGATAATTTCCAATACCAATAACTTACGCGAATTGAGTCGCGGCCCAGCGCAGTCTGTTTACCATCGAACGGGCCGACTGGGGTACCGCGGAGTGCAACCAGTGTTGTTCCCGCTAGCACGATCGTGCCAGATTTAGCACTGTGTCTTCAGATTTGACACTTTAGCACCCCTTTACACTTTTCTGGCACATTAAAAAAATGTCAAACTACGCTCCATTCTCAAGTCGGCACAGATATAAAACATACACACATTAACACATGCATGAACCGCATTCGTAGTTTCCGTTTTCCGCATGCGCATTACCCGTCTACCCGTTACTCGATGGTTAGATTCATTATTATAGGTTGGCATTTTTAGTGCAATGACAGGAACAACACTGACCCTTTCTGACATGTTGTAATGTTGATGTTAAACTCAAAGTCAAGATAGACTCAAAATGGGTTCTAAACAAAATAAATAGATTAAACCTGAGTCAGAAACTGTCGACAACAGTGCATCAAAACATCAACAACAATTTTTCGCTCCCGTTAATAATGATGAAAAGAAATATAAAGTGCGAAGTGTTAAATTTAAATGTTACCAAGTCTAAAAAGAAAAATAAAGTTGTTGAACAACCACTAGTGGATACTATTGAGCAGGAGCAGCCTCCTGAAGAAAAACCTAAAAAGGCTAGGCAGAAAAAACGAAGCAAAGCTAAACAAACCATAATTTCAAGTGAAGCTAAAGAAACTATTGTGCCAAGTGAAGATGAGCAAACTGTTACTTCAATTGAACCTGTTAATTTATCTGGAAGTTATGAGAGCATGAACAATATTAGCGCAATTCCACAATCACCTACTGCAAAGAAAAAAGGCAAAAGCAAGAAAACAACTGTGGTAAAGACTGTTAGTGATCCTGTAAATATTGATACTGTAAATAAAATAAACATTTTACAAGACATTGTAATCTCTGACTGGCCATAGGGGACGAACGTTGTCCCCCAGTACATATTTCAGTTGAGTTGATGCCTTGTCGGTTGTGGTACATAGGTTGGCATACCTTTTCAACTTTTGCGTGTTGCGCAAATATAGAAATGTTTTGCATTTTTATTTTATTTTGTAAAAGAATATATTTGTTTTTATTTATTTCAAAGAAACTTATTTCTTATTTTTTCGTTTAATTATCGTTTTATCATCATAAATATGAATAATTTCCCCCTCTTTCATGAGACCTTTTAGGGTCTTTAGAAGTCTGGGCATATTTTAGCACTCAAACCGCAAATTTAGTACCGCAACATCCCTAAATTCAGCACTTATAATTTCATGACAGGAACAACACTTGAGTGCAACAGATTGCGACGTCCTACTAGGGAAGAAGTGCACGCGTTCGGCGGCATCTAACGTGAAACGAAATGCGCGACGGACACATAATGGCCAGTCGTCTATCGAACGATCTGTGTAGTTGACGAGACGGGAATGAATCTCCCCCTTTTCGGCTTTCTCTGGTTTACCCCTAAACGGTTTCACGTACAATTGTACTCTCTCTTCAAAGTTCTTCAGTCGATGAGATGGGAATGAATCTCCCCCTTTTCGGCTTTCTCTGGTTTACCCCTGAACGGTTTCACGTGCAATTGTACTCTCTCTTCAAAGTTCTTTTTAACTTTTCCTCACAGTACGTTTGACTATTTCTGCAGACTTGTGCACCCGTACTTTCCTACAATCGCAGACGAGTCACCGTTCGAGGCCACTTATATTAATTCCTCTACCCCACCTTTGATCTTACTCCATATCCGCATCCTTTACTCAGATTATAATCTGAGATCGGGCAGCACGAAGTGGAGTTCTTATGGGTAAACGCCGTGAGGTCTGCACTGATACTAACCTTGGATAACTAGTCGTATGTCAGCAACAGGTTCGGGGTCTTCTAGCGAGGCACTTTCCAGTATCCCACCGAATAGCTGCACTACCGTGTTGACTGTCTGATCCGCACCCAGTTCACCTAGTCTTACCAGCCAGGATTGATTCTGCCCACCTCGTGCAGTGTTTCTCGTACAGGTCTTGCGTCTTTTTAAACCTACTACATCTCGGGCTGGACCATGTGTTCGTCTGACCATAGTGTTATCTTTGGACGCCCTGTTTCTGCGATAGGGAGCGGCTTGGCTGTTGGTGTCCGAAAACATTTCCAGCCATCGGTCCACTACATTCAATAATATGTTGCTCTGGTGGCTGTATAGACAAGCCTCGGTGCACTCTCTGACCAGGTCTGCATTGGGGACGTCTGGGAAATCGTCAAGTCATCCCCAGGGGAATGTCTCGACAGTCACTGCGCCTCAGTTACTTTTGAATATGTTACATTGTTTTTACTGTATACATTATACTGGTAACCAAATTTTATGCTGTTTTCATTAATATATATATATATATATATATATATATATATATATATATATATATATATATATATATATATATATATATATATATATATATATATATATATATATATATATTTGCTATTAAAAACATTTTTATGAAAATACACTACCATAAGACACTTGCTTCATCCAGACTTTTATTTCTATGCGTTTGTGGAAAATATTGCTTTATTATATGAGAATATTTAAAACATCAGCTAATTTACTTGAATAATTTGTCTCTTAAGTAACTTCTATTGATAATAAGTAGCGTTTTCTGCCTCTGTCGCTGGACATAGGTAATAGTGGTTGACATATCTGCTAGGTCTACTACCGACTGCCAACGCTGAAGTTCCTGAATACCATTGGGACCTGATTCTCTATTATTTCTCTCTTTTTTCACCATGGCTACCTTGTATCGTTTCCTTTTACTCTTTCATTTTTTGGTTACACCCTTTTAGTTAATTTTCTTAGAAAAAATTCACTAATGAGGAGATCTCGACTTTTGAATTTTGAAAAAATTTCTTCAAATGAGCGCGATCTAGGACCCCTAGAACCCATATCCGGGGTCAGTTTCAATTTTTATATGTTTATATATATATATATATATATATATATATATATATATATATATATATATATATATATATATATATATATATATATATATATATATATATATATATATATATATATATATATATATATATATATATATATATATATATATATATATATATATATATATATATATATATATGTGTATCACACCGATAACTCAAAAAATAATGGGCCGATTTTGATAAAATTTGGCATGTACCTTCCCTTTGTAAATGGCTTTGACATGTTTGTTAGTCAGGAAAATCTGACAAGGTTTTCCGGGAAAATTTTGAGTTTTCATTTGAAAAAAAATTTTATCTTAAAAAATAAATAATCTATGATAACCAAATTTGGTAGGTAGGTTTACGATATAAAAAGTAAACTATACACCAAAATTAAGATTTCTATGTTACAAGAAAAAAAAGTTATAATAAAATATTTTGTGCCAGATAATTTCTATGAAAATTCACTACCATAACGCACTTGCTGCGTCCAGGCTTTTTTTTAAATTGTGACGCAGGGTACCCAGCGACCTGGAAAAATCAAGGAATTTGAAATAACCCCTAAAATATCAGGGAAATTCGTGATCTTGCTCAAATATCATGTAAATCGTTCAGTAGCCCTGGAAATTATATATTTGTAAAATTGTGTCTCTAGCAGATTTTTTAAAATTTTGATTTCGTATATTTATATTATATGAATTTTTTTACATAAATATTTTCTCTCAGGGCTGCTGTTTGCTACATTAATTGAAACTGCCATTGAACATGCGACACGTCATACAGCAATATAATATCGTGCTTTCTTTATCTATCTCAAACATCTCTCATTCGTTTATCTCACTTTGAATGCTCTTCCTTAAATGCATAAAATGCAAAATGCATTCTAGCTATTGGCGGCATAAAGCTGCATAAATTTGTTTATTATATTTTAACCTTTATCATCATGTAACATAGAATTGAAGTTGAGTGTAAATATTTGGCATTTGTATATCAGCATTTGTATTGTAATCCAGAAGAGAAAAGTTTATCATTGCAACCCATTGTTTATGATAGTGTAAAGAATTTATGATAATAATAATAATAATATTACTTTATTCGTTCCATAAATACCCTATTGGGTGTAGAACATGTCATTTGCAAATATAAAATAAATATAAACATATATACACACATATATAACAATATAACAAACAATAACAAATGTATACACAAAATCTAAACATAAAATAAAATATCGTCAATGCAGCAGTATTAATTCGATAATATAAAAACTTAGACTTAACAAAGCAGCCACACACCCGCATATACACCCCACAAATATTGTATTAACCCCCTCAGAGAAAGCATGCAATGGTGAATGTTGCCATGCTAAAGTGACAGCAATTAATCTTGATCTTGGAGTGGTAGCCATATGTCTCCGTTTCTGAAGAATTCATTGCAGGAATAGTAACATTTTCTCAGTAGAATATCCTTTAGTTCTTTTTTCAGTGTTTTTACGTCCATATTTTTCCAACAGAGAGGTAGGTGATTGAATATTTTTATCATCTGATATTCTGCATTTCTCTGCACTTTTGTTAATGGTATTTTTGGAAGTAGGAGTTTCTGATTCAATCTGAACCTTGTATGATGCTCATGCTCAGGCAGGTATTTTGAGAAAAACGACATATTTTGCTTGACAAACAGGACGCATTCCAATATGTATACACAATGTAGGGTCAGTATCTTCTTCTCTATGAAATACTGCCTGCATGATTCTCGAGCTTTCAGCCCATACATGGACCTGACAAGACTTCTGCAGTATGAATATGCGGTCCACATCCACAGAGTTTCCCCAGAACACTATGCCATACTTAAGTATTGCATAAACATACGCATAATAGACTATAAGAGATGTGCCCTCATCCACCCTTCTCTGCAGCACTCTTAAGGCATATGAAGAACTAGAGATCTTGGGAGCAATATACTCTGTGTTTCCTCCAGCTCACATTAGTGTCTATAATCGCGCCAAGAAACTTGCAGCTTTGTGAAGTCTGCAACTGAGTATTACCACAATTTATCGTCATTGCTTCTCCTCCAACAGCAGAAAATTTAATTAGCGGTGTCTTTTCAGCATTCATCTTCATTTGATTTGCGCTAAACCAAGCGTCAAGGTCTCTCATGACAGAAATCATCTTATATTCTAGTTCATCTATCTGTCGCATGCGTAGGATGATCGAAGTGTCATTTGCATATAAGACTGTTTTGTCATTGAGATGTGTAGGCAAGTCATTAATGTAAATTATAAACAGCAGTGGGCCCAGCACTGACCCCTGTGGTACCCCTCTCTTAACTGTCTCTACTGAAGAATAGATGTTTTTACCTGTAGTTGTGTGTTTACTACGGATACACTGTTTTCTGTGGGTCAGATATGATTTTATCAACTCCAGCACCGTTCCCCTTACACCAATCATCTCCAATTTTTCATAAAGTATCTGACAGTCTATGCTGTCAAAAGCCTTGGACAGATCCGCGAAAACACCAACAGCCTCCTCTCCAGGAGTCATAGCCTGAAGAACTTCTGAAATGAATTGGTAAATTGCGCTTGTCGTGCTTCTTTCTCTTATGTAAGCATTCTGCAAATCACTAATTATATTGTATCTTTTAAGATGTTCCACAATTCTGGTGACAATAACTCTCTCGTATACATTTGCTATAACTGGGGTTAGGTAATAATAGCTAATAAGCCTGTAATTTGAGAATGAGAAGTGGGTAATATAGAAATCAACGATAATCTGATGTGAACTTTCAATAATTCGTATCATGATTTTCTTAAGTAGTTCAGTAATTTGACAGGTAGAAATTTATCACGATTCTGTATTTGTTAACAGAATTAACCATATATGTTTTTAATAATAATTTTTAAAAAATTCAGTATTTTGGTTGTTATTTTTTTAATAAAAAAGTATTCAGAGATGTGTGTTGTTCGTTACAAGTATTATGAAAAAATCACTTTGGCCTGGAAATGTCAGGGAATTTCATTTTTTATTACTGCTGGGTACCCTGTGACGGGTGAGAAACCATGCAAAGTATTCTTTATTGGGTTCCCGAGGAAACCCTTCACAACTTTATGGAACTTAAGCTGATAGTGGGATGGGGGAAGATTATATATAAATATTTAAAGATCTCATGTAAATTTCTCACATAGAGAATATAAAAAATGCTAGCAGTTGTGTATCCTATGTAAATTCAAATACTTTAAATTGTACTTATTCAAGCAGAATCGTCCTGAAAACCATGCTGTGTTGACTCATTTTCTGTACAAAATTCAAGTAAGTGGAGGTTTTTAGTCTGAAGTTTCACTGATTCTAATATTAGTGATCTACGTAAAGAAATGTCAGATGCAATGTACTCATAATACTTGCAAATTTTAGTGCTGAATTCCATAATAACTATATCAATTTAGTTAAATTAACTATTCACAAAAGAAAACAAACATTCCTGGAGGCTTTTTGAATGTTTTTGAATTTAATTTTGTATATTAAATTTAAGTTTCTATATTTAAAGCAGTATTAATTGAAACTTTTTGTCTCATTAAAATGTATTTGATATTGTTAGAAAAAGACTTAAGTATCGAGTATACAGTATGTCCTAAATTGGTGGCATCAATGTTACAGTCTTTGTTTTAAATAACTGAATTACTAGCAAAATTTTGCAGAATTAAATAGTTTATTTGAATTTTGTGGTACTTTATGGGTTATACTCCATATATTGCAGAATCGAACAAGTTTTCGGTCAACAATATACTTTTTTTTTTTTTAAATTCCGATATTTTCCGGGTGGGAAGTTTTGATTGGCACTCCCCCTGTACATATCAACGTTATAATTTATACTCTTAACCATTAACTGTTGGTAAAATTAAATAAAATTAAAAAATAATTTATAAATGATCAAGGTTTTAAGTCTCCCGGGGGATTAAATGCCACTACTATCCCTTATATCTTTTTTTTTGTGTATGTTCTGGCCTCCGGGTGAACTCATTCAGCCATGGTCATTTTTATTTTCTTTGGCTTCTTTTCCCCTATATTTGTCTATCTAAGAAGAAATAAAACATTGGGGCCATTGATTTGGGACCAAATGTATAATTTTCTTACTGCTCAATTTGAACTGATTTTATTTGTAAAAATTTGTAATTAAGCTTGTAATTAATTATGTTAAATATATGTTGTATGAATTATGTGTTAATATTGCAATAATTAAATTGTATTTATTAAGTGAAACGTTGAATGCAGTGTATTTTTATACAGTATCATATGTTTGCTAAGTTTTAGTTCTTAAGTTGTATAGTGCGTTGAGTCAATTATTTTGATATTTTGTTGTGTTAAGTAACTAAAAATGAGAAACTCTAAAACTAAAATAAGGCTACACATGTTTTTGTAAGCACCCATGTTGATGTTCAAAATTATGTATAAGTATAACATATGCTTTATTATCTTGAAAATGAATTTGCACTGATAGAAGCTGTGTTTGTGTGTGTGTGTGTGTTTTTGTTTCTTTTACGTCGGCCTATTTCCGCGACTATGGCCAATCACCGACGTCAGGGAGCAGTTTCACCTCACTATCCTGGAAATTTTGCTGAACCTCTGCCTTTCTGTAAGGAGGGTAGGGATCTTTAACGTGCCCAATATAGCGTGGACACGGGACCTACGGCTTTACGCCCCCTCCGAAGGGCGGAACTTGCTCAAATACAATGCCAGAACCTCGGTTGATGTTAATTTTACAGTTTGTACTGAAAAAGTGAAAGGAGTACGCTGGGATCGAACCCAGTACCCTTCGGTTCAGAGGCACACGTTCTTACCCCCTGAACCACTGAGCTTCTTCTGATAGAAGCTTGTTTACAAGTTGTTAATTTGTCCAGCCATAACTATACATGCCCCTGTAGAGGGGGTGCCTGAACTTGATGCCAGTAGTTAGTATTTACTTGATTATAGATGCAATCGGAATACCATGGGCATAATCTCAAGGTAATTTTTCAAGATAAATTGAATAGGGCTAATCAAACCCTGTCATCATCTCTTGTAAAAAGCAATTAATTTTACACATTATTATACAGGTGTATATAGTGAGACAGCTAATAGAGGTATTGATGGTGAGACATGCAAAAAAATTCAAATGTTTGCGAATTTAAGCCCCTAGAACCCGAAACCAAGGCCCTTTTGAATTTTTATATGTTATATATATATATATATATATATATATATATATATATATATATATATATATATATATATATATATATATATATATATATATATATATATGACATAATTGGTTCTCGGGTTGAACCGCATCCAGAATTTATTGAAACTTGACGTTTCGGCTCCTGTTTTGGAGCCATTTTCATGAACTCTAAGGTCTTAATCTGCCTACTCATTAGAGCGGTTGACAAAGGTGGGTTGGGTTGCTGTAACTCGATTACGGGGCCTCAATCTGCCTACACCCCAATTCTTGCCGGAGATCGTCTGTAAGGTCTCAGTGTGTTCAACCCTAGGCCTAAGAACCGAAACTTCGACTCTCTTAACGTACGTGGTGGAGAGCAGACATGTGCTTCCAAACAGCAGCCGTTTGAAGTAACTGAACATAACCTGCTACACATGGGGCAAAGCTCTAACCATATAGCTAGTGCTCCTCTTCGGGTTTTCTGCGTGTCGTGCGGGGGCCGCGGCCCCGCTTGTGCTGGTGCGATTTTCTGGTTTGGAGACCACTGCGCGCGCATGGGAGCCCAATGGTAGTGCAGATTTAGTGCCTGGTGTGCAGCTTTATCTGCTCTCCTTGACTATACTTCCTACGAGAATATTCCCTGAAAATTTCATGGGAATCGGCCGGTAAATAACGTCGTTACGGCACTTTAAAGGACGCCATCTGATCTCTAGGTATCAGGAGAGCAGAAGTGAAGAAGAGGTGTTGGAAATACAGACCAGAGTCAATGTGAGTCTATACAGTTGATGCGACGCTAGTAACATATATATATATATATATATATATATATATATATATATATATATATATATATATATATATATATATATATATATATATATATATATATATATATATATATATATATATATATATATATATATATATATATATATATATATATATGCACCGGTACTGGCACAGTGCAACGGGCGGACACAATACCGAAGCTCCATCTGCACAAAGCTTAAAGCTCACCGAGATTTTTGTCCTGCTGGTCGACTGGGCTTAAAAGCTTTGAAAGCGCAGTGGTCCGCTGGAAGTTCCGCGACTCGACTCGTTCAAAAACCGTCGAGCTTTTAAGATACGAAGCGGCAGCCCGAAACTACAACACAATAACCGGAGCTTTGGGAAGCAGAAAATTTTCCATTTTGACGGAGACTCCAACGGGAGATCAGGCGACGAACCTTCACATCTTCCGCCGTATCCCTGAACGGGTTGACCGATCCGCCTGAGATTTTCGGAGCACACTTGGGTGCCATCGGGCCAGCCGCTGGTGGTGACTGATGCCCTAGTTAGGGCTAAAGAGGGGCCTGATAGAAAAACTTCTGGAGAATGGAGCCCCCTGCGAGGCGGGTCATGACTCGCAGGGCATTCGCTGAGGTTGCCTCCGCAAACGCGGCTGCCGGCAGATCTACAACCACAAGGACCCTCCCGTCAGCGATGATTAAACAGAAGGGAACTATTGGTGGTGGTACCAAAGCCAACCCGGTGCCGCTGCTTCGGCGCCGCGGACCCAGCAGAGACATGGAGTAGTTTTGACCACGGGGTCCTAGGATCCCGCGGCCCGGTTTCCCACCTTTCGGTTTTAACCACGGTCCACATGACTGACGTCCACCCACTATCGGGCGAAAACACTGACGGGAAGAACGCCATCCCAACTCCGCCTTCCTAAAAAGAGCGGGGAAAGAAGACCTCTTTATTTTCTATTTTTTCGAATATGAAATACAATGTGTTCTTATGCTACTACAACTTCTAGTGTACTTAACCTACTTTCGATTTGTCCTAACTTCTACTATTCTTATCCTGATTTTACGTTGACCTTTCTTGTCTACAATGTCTTCCCTTCCTATGTCCGGCCCAACGTCACATACTGTTACTACCTAATCTAATTTGTGATCTTAGTCTACTTTGCACTTCCATGTATTGCTACCTGCGTCCTACCGCTCTAAACACCCAGCTTTTAGCTGTCCCTCTCCGCGTACCACCTGTCTGTTCCGTCACACTATCTTAAACCTACACTTAACCTAAACTTAACCTACACTTTCCCTAATGTCCCTATCTTACAACTTTTTATCTTAGCCTAATGTTTCATCTAATGTTCCTGTTTTTGCAACTTTTTATCTTATCCTAATGTTCTTAATGTTCTGATGTTCCCATGTTTCTATGTTCCTGTCGTTTCTCGGGAGGTCAGGGAGACGATCTTCTTCGTTCCTATCCCTGCTTCTCGGTTATGTTCGTCCGTCGAACTCTTTCGTGTCCAGTGCCTCTTCTGCCCATGTCGTCAGTTTATTCACGTCCCGTTGGTTCGTCTGGTTGTCTATTCTCAGCTGTATGTCGAGGTGTCCGTATTCCTGTATTATTTTTCTTCTGATGTTCGCCCTCTTTTCGTGCGTACATGTCTCCCTTATGTGAGTCACGTCCTCAGTCTCTTCCCTGTCACAGTCGCATTTGTCCGTGGTGTCTCTCAGTCTGAATCTGTGTATGTATTGTTTCGTGTTTCCGTGTCCCGTTGTCATTTGGCACGCCTTGAATGTCAGGGGTAGTCTGTCCGTCCCGACTTGTCTGCAGTTTTTGTAAAATTCTCGTCCGTTTCGTTCTTCGTCCCAGTTTGTCTGCCATCTTGTCATGAGTTTCTCCTGTCTGTGCTTTCTTCGTGTGTTCCTTGTTTTGTATATGTATTTGTCGTATCGTTCGTTAATCGTCTCCGTGTCTGCAGCTTTTGCGGCCAGTTCGTGTGCTGTTTTGTTGCCTGTGTTATTGTTTGTGTGTCCTTTTTTCCATGTTACTCTTGTCGTCAATTTGTTTTCCAGTCTGTCTTCTATTTTCTTTAAAATATGTCCGGTTAGTGGTGCCCGTATTTTGTTTTCTTCTATTGCCTGTATTGTCCCTTTCCTGTCTGTTATTATGTTTACGTTCTTCAGTTTCATGTCCGTTGCTGTCGTTATGCCGATGTAGATGGCCAGTAATTCCGCCATGTTCGTGGTCATGTTGTTTCCTACCCTTGTCATTCTTTCTGTTGTGTGTCCGTCTTTCTTGTGTATGTATACTCCTATTCCTGTTCGTCCGTCTTGTTTGCAGCTTGCGTCTACGTATATTCTGTCTTAATAATAATAATAATAATAATTTATTAACGGTCTGAGCCAATTTACAGATTAATTTACAACCAAAAATCAAATTAACTATAAACAAGCTAATAATATAAACCTAAAAAATATTTTCTAACACACTTTTAAATTCAGCAAGGCTTACAAAAAAATATCCGTTTTTTCACAATATTTGTTAGCATTTCTACAGATTCTTGGAACTGCAGAATGAAAAGTATAATTAACACGATAGAAACTCTCATTAAATAGACCATGGTGTCTTAAGGTTCTGAATGGAACACTAAGCTTAATCATAGCTAGTAAGTCAGGAGAATCTACAACACCATTCAGCAATTTATATAAAAAGCAAAGGTCAAAATTAACCCTTCGTTGTTCGAGAGTAATCAAATTTAATTGAGTATAAAGTTGTAAGTAGTCAATTTGGTCAGTTACGATACCCATCTTATATGCCACAAACCTAAGAAATCTTTTTTGGACTCTTTCAAGTAGATCTTTATGTATCTGATAGAATGGTGACCAAACAATGCTGCTGTATTCAAGCACAGATCTGACATATGCACAGTACACAGATTTTAAACAGTCTTCCTCGTCCTCCGTTATAGTTCTCTTTGTCGTCTGTATTCTTCCCCTTACATCCGGGTAGCGTTTGTCACTTGTTCTCGTTCTTGTCTTGTCTATGTCTTTTCTTTCTGTCGTCCATTCGTTGTGCCTTTCCGTCACTTCCAGCCACAGCGGGGGTATTCCCGCCATGACGTGAAGCGTGCTGGTCGGTGTTGTCGCGTACGTCCTGTTTATAAGTAACAGTAGTGGTCTCATTGTTGCGTCCAGATGTCGTCTGATAAACGTTTGATCCCCAAACCTCGCTGGCATACAACACTGCTGGTTTTATGACCCTTTCAGCGATAAGCTTGAAGATCTGTCTGTCGTGTCCCCATTGTCTTGACACCTGTCCGATGATTTTCATCGATGTCTGTCCCGTTTTCTGTCTTATGTCCTTGACGTGTTGTATGTATTGTAGTTTTTTGTCTATTGTCATGCCTAAGTATCTCATTTCGTCTTTGTGTTGTAATGCCTGTCCGTCTATTTTCACTGTCGGCGGTCTTATTCGTCCCGTTCGTTCAATAAACATTGTTTCAGTTTTGTCCCTGTTATAGTCCACCGCGCTTTCCGTCTGCCATTTCTGGCAGGCGTCCCACACGTGTGTACATTTGTGTTCTATTTCTTTCGCGGACTTTCCAGCTATTATAAGTAGCTGATCATCCGCGAAAGCCTGTATGTCTGTCGGTCTGGTCAATGTCTTGTTGCCGTTTGTCCGCTTCCTGTCGTCTCCAGGTGTCGTCCGCCTGGTCCATTGTCCGGAACCAGCCCTGCATCACCAATAGCCACAGGGTCGGTCCCAGACTGGAGCCCTGCGGGCAGCCTCTGGTCATCTGTTTTGTCACCTGTCCCGCCGTGATTTGTCTGTCCGTTAGGAAGTCCTCGCAGATTTTCCTTAATTGTCCTCCCACTTCTGCCTGTTCCAGCTCGTGACTGACGTACGGCCCCCAGGCACTGTTGAAGGCATTCCTGAGGTCCAACGCCACCAAGAGCTGGTGTTTGTCTTGTCGTTTGTTGTCTTGTATTTTCTTTGTCAGTGCGTCTAGTGCATTGATGGTGCCGATGCCCTCCCTGAAACCGTATTGTCTTTGGTCTATTTTGTTTTTTCGTTTCAGTTGTGTCTGCAGTCTCTTGTTCAGTAGCCTGTCTAGTATCTTCCCCAGTGTCGGGAGGAGACTGATCGGTCTGGGTGTGCCGTCTTTTTTAGGTATCCATACTATCTTTGATCTCTTCCAGACCTTTGGGAAGATCCCTTCCGTTATACATTTGTTGTATATGTCCGTTAGTATGTGTCCTGCCGTATCCGTGATGTATTGCAGAGTCTCGTTCGGTATCTTGTCTGTGCTTGTGGCTTTTCCTGGTTTCATCGTTTTAATCGCGTTGTTTATTTCCGTTATGTTTATTTTAGGTTCGTCTTGTGTTTTGTATTCTCTTTGTCTGTTCCTGTAGTATGTCATGTTTTCGTTATCGTTTTCAATTTCGTCGTCTGGGAAGTATTTGTTCAATAGGTATGTGTTCTTGTCGTCCTCGTCTGTTGTGAATGTCCCGTCTTCTTTCTGTATGTTGCTGTTTGTTGCCGTGTTTGGTTTGTCCAGAAATTGCCACACCTTGTGCCAAGGGTCTTCTTCAATTATTGTATTTATTTTTTGTTCTATTGTCTTTAGTTTTGTCTGTTTTATTAGTTTTTTGTAGCAATTTCTGTGGTCCTTGTATATTTGTCGTTTTCTGTCCCTCTCTTCTGTATCTGTTTCCGTTTGGTAGTTTCTTCTTAGTGTTTTTAGGGTTCATTTTGTCTTTTCTAGTTCGTCTGTCCAACATAAGTGGTTTGTGTCGTCCGTTATTTGTCTCTTTTTTATGTTAGTCCTGCATGTCCTACTGCATGCGTTTTGTATTTCTTCTGCCTTTTTTTCTATGTCTTTGTTTGTCATTGTCCAGTCTATTGTGTCAATTTCTGTTTTTAGTTTGTCTTTAAATTTGTTCCAGTCTGTGTGTATGAAGTCATATGTCTGTTTCTTTCTTCTGTTTGTTACGTTCCAGTCTCCGATTTTGTATGTTATGTACTTGTGTGCGCTTAGTGTCTCGTCTTCATTGACTTGCCAGTCTGTTATCTGCAAGCTTTTCGTCATGGTCATGTCTATGTAGCTCTGTCCCATTGGTCCGTCGAACGTTGGTTTTTGTCCGTCGTTATTTATGTCGTATCCGTACGTGAGTGCCCAGTCTAGTAATTTCTCCACTCTTGACGTATGTCTTCCTGCCGCCCCACGCTTCATTGTGTGCGTTCATGTCTCCTCCAATCAGGTGTTTCGTATGTATGTTGGTCATTCTGTTCGTGATTTCGTTCAGTCTCTTGTTTTCTCGTCCTCCCGGTTCATCGTACATTGACGTGATGTATATTTTTTCTTTTTTTCTGTTTGTTATTTGTATTGTTGTCACGTTGTCGTTTGTTAAGTCTTTTCTGAGTTCCACCCCTTGCATGTCTCGTCTTGTCCAGATTTGTGTTTTGGATCTCTCCGTCGACTTGTGTACGTCGTAGTTGTTGTGTCCTGTCGCCCGTGCGTACGGTTCTTGTATCAGTGCTATGTCTATGTCTTCGTCCGTCATCTTCTTTTCAAGTAGTGTCTCTTTCCGTGCGTAAATTGGACAGAGCCTGTCGCGTGCCGAGTGTATCCTCTCGTCTCGTCTGTAGCCTTGCTTCCTGCAATTCGGGCAGTCCAGTCTGGTCGATGTGCAGCCGTCCCCCCTGTGTTCTCCGCCACACTTGTGACACCTCGCCTGCCCGTGCAGTATTTCGCGACGTGTCCGTATGTGTGACAGTTGTAACAGAGGGCCACGCTTACAGCTTCCTCAATGTATACTGTCATGACGTCAAGGTAGATTTTGGCCCTTTTAACCATATGTTTAAATAAGTCCGTCGATCTGGTCTCCAGTATAATGTTTTCCTTATATCCGTTCCGGCATGTCTTTCTGGCTACTACCCGCGTTTCTTCTTTCAGTGTCCGTCCGTATTTCTCTCTTATGTCCGTGTTCTCCTCCAGTATCATGTCGGTTATTTCGTCGTTCGTATATCCCTTTGTCACCCCTGTTATTGTGAACTTTGGGTGTATCTTCGGTTTGTCGTTAATTGTTATTTCTTGTCTGTTCCTTAACTTGTTTGTTATTACGTCTTTTTGTGCTTCGTCTCTGTACTGCAGTATGACCCTTCCCCCTGTCGTTGGAATGACGTTCCTCAGTCCTCCTTTGCCCTGTATTTCGTCCCTTGTTAGTTCCCTCACTTTCTGTATTATTTCTTTCGGGTTCGTCTGGTCCTTCATTGTTATTGTCGTTTGTAGCCTGTCTCTTTGTTCTGGTGTCTTCCACCCTTCCGCTTTTGTCTGTCTAGTTGTAGCCTGCGCGTAGGTCTTTTGTTGTCTTTTTCGTCTCACGTTTAGTGTCCATTGTTGTTCCGTTTCGGTTTCAGTTTCCGTATCGTGTTCTGTGTCTATCCGTTTGTTTGGATGTGTTTCATCTTCTGTATCTGTTGTTAGTGTGTGTGCTGTTGCTAGTCTTTGTTTTTGTCTCTTGTCTCTTGTCTGCTTTTGTCTGTTTTTGTCTTTTCTTTTTGTTCAGCGATAGGTTTGTTTTTTTGTGACTCACCTGTCCTGGTCCTGTTCGCCCCTCTGACTTCCCTCAGGATTTCTTCCATTTTCATCTCCTGGGCCTTGAGGTGTCTTTCCATGGTTTCTCTTGCCTGGCACCTTCCCAGCTCATAGAACAACTCTATCATCTCCGCCGCCATGTACTCGGTTTGATCGAGTACCTCGGCTTGTTGTCCTCTATTGAATGTCAATTTTCCGTTCACTATGTTGGTGACCGCTTTATGGATGCGGTTCTTTGCTTCCCTTAGTCGTTTTATTTTTTGTCTTATGTTAATTTCTTGGTCTTGTTCTTCTTCTTCTTCTTGTCTCTTTTCCGTTTTTCTTTCGTCTGTTTCCTTTCTGGTCGTATGTGCTTGTCTGTCCTTTTGCTGTTGTCCTGTTGTTGCTGCTACTTCTTCTTCTTCTTCCTCTATTTCGTCTTCTTCCGAATCATCTGTTATTTCTGTCTCCGCTTCTTCTTCGTCTTGTCTATTCCGTCTCCATTCTTCCTCTTCTGTCTGGTTCAGTTTTGTTCGTCGTTGTTTCTTAGTGTTTTTGGGTGTTTTTGGTACCTTCGGTACCGCTCCCGTTTCTACCATTTTCTTGTACTGGTCCGACATACTGACTTTCCCGTCTTGAACTTAGATGGAGAGAAAAAAAATTTTTTTTTTCCAGAATTTTTCTGTCTCGCCTTTTTTGTTTTTCCTCTAACTTCTTTGTCTTGCCTTTATGGCTCCTCGGATTAGGGGCGCTCTGCGTTTCCGCTGCCCCCGGCTCCTTTAGCGTAAAAAAAATTTTTTTTTTTTGAAAATTGAGTCCCTACTCCAAAGGATTTTGTTGAGGCGTCGCAGGGCGTCGATTCTTTATCTTACGCCGTATCGGCGCGGGGTTTGGGGCGCTGGACGTCTCGTCGCTTCCCCTTTAATTTTGACTTGCCGTCGATTTTTATCGGGGCGTCGCGACGCTCTCCCCCAGATCGGCGCCTATCCCGAATCTCGTTCCCCTACGACGTCTATTCCCGTTGACGAATTTTTCTGTTCCTTGTCTTCCCTTGGACCTTTCGACTGCACAAAAATATTCTTCCACTTGTCTTTTTCTTCTCACGCGGAGGCTGACGTCACCCGCGTGATGCGATCAGACAAAGCCCTCCTACACAAAGGGCTTGACGTCACGCTGTGGCAACAAAGGACTTGCAGCCTCTTTGTCATACGTTTTCACTAATTCTATTGTTATTTCTTTTGTTTATATTTCGCTTAGCGTTCATTCTACCGTTCTCTCACTGTCACCGTCGGTGCACTACCTCTCTGCCGACGTTTCTGCGGCGGCAGATTTTTCTTAAAGCTACTACTTGTCTGTTTATCACTACTTTTGTCCTATCACTTAACCCTAACCCACGCTTTTCGCATTCATCCAATTTTCCGCTTTCCGTCTTGTCCGATTTTCACACCAACATTCACACCTATACACTAAACTATTATCTAACTTTTGGTCCAAACCGCGTCTATATATTCCTATTATGTCCAGAGTTATCACTGAATTTGTCGGAGCGCTTTTAAACACGACTCTCGTTAATGCGTTCATGTGCGTCACTCACCCAGCAGAGACAGGAAAAGCGGCCTTTCACCTCACGGTATTGGCCTCATGTCCCCCATCGCTGTCGCTCACCCACCATCTGTCGACACCACCGTCGCAGGAACCCCTGCCAACACCTCGCTCCAAAAATTAGCGGGGAGACTTTTTTTTTTTTAATTCATAATTACAATCTTCCTTAATACTAGATACAATTTGGACCTTATATACTTTTTTATTCCTAACACTCTATTATCTCCCAATTATTCTACAGTTTCCCTAATAATTTAAACTCAAAATTACACTTAAAAATTAAATTAACATTAAATCAAATTAAAATTAAACACAGTATACTCTCTTATTGTCTACGTTATAGCCTTTTCCCACCACCTCTTAACTAAGCTGAATTTAGTTCCCTACGAATAGGTCGGGTTCTTTCATTGACCTTCCGATTATTCCTAACACTCTAATTATCTCCCAATGGTTCTACAGTTTCCCTAATAATGCAAACTCAGAATTACACTTAAAAATTAAAATAGAATTAAATTAAATTAAAATTAAACACTGTATACTCTCTTATTGTCTACATTATAGCCTTTTCCCACCACTTCTTAACTGAGCTGAAATTTAGTTCCTTACGAATAGGTCGGGTTCTTTCATTGACCTTCCGAGTGCGTAACACTTCCTATCACCCTTCACTCTTTGTCTTTGCCTATACACCGCGCGGTTGTGGCAGCGACTGATCTTTGTCCTTTTACCCTGGTCGGTTTTGCCTTGCTCAGGTCACGGCTAGTCCGTGTCTGTCTGCGTGTCCTGGTTGTAGTCGTCGTCTTGTATTGCCTCTTGTGCCCATGTGTTTGTCTTAGTCAGGTCCGTTATGTTCGTCTTATTGGCTGTCCGTAGTTGTATTGTCAGGTCCCCGTACTTGTTAAGTATCTTGTTTCGTGCCGTAATACGTGTCGTCCTTGTACATCTTTGTCTAATATGTGTTGGGTCTTCTGGTTCGGTGATGTCACAGTCGCCCGTTATGTCTTGTAGTCTAAATCTCTGTATGTATTGTCCGAAGTTTCCATGTCCCGTCGTCAATTGCGTCCCTTTGAATGTGAGTGGCAGCCTGTCTGTCCCGACCTGTTTGCAGTTGTTGTAAAAGGTCCGTCCTTTGTCGTTGTCCCAGTATGTCTGCCAGTCGCTTAGTATCGTTGTCAGTCTTCTTCTTTTTCGTATTGTCTTGGTTTCGTATTTGTACTCGTCCATGTCCTGATCAATGATGCTCCTTTCTCTGGCCGAGTTGGCTAGAGCGTGTGCCGTTTCGTTGCCTTCAGTGTGTGCGTGTCCTTTTGTCCATGTTATGTCTGTCTCCACGCCCCTTCCCTGTCTGTATTCGATTTCTATCAATATGTGTCCCACCAGTCTTGTCTTGATTCTGTCTCGTTGTATGAGGTCTATTGTCGCTTGTCTGTCCACTATTACGTTAATGTTTGTCAGTCCTTGTCTTGTTGCCGTCCTTGTCCCCAGTAATATTGCTATGAGCTCTGCTCTGTGAATGTCAATGTCGTCGTTTATTATTATCTCGTGTCTCGTCCATATATTTGCGTCTGTCTGTATATATATGCCTATTCCCACTTGTCCGTTCTCCCCCACACTCGCGTCTACGTATAAATCAGTCCGCGTCATCCTGAGTGAATTGTGTCGTATCATTCGTCCCCTTGTCGCTGGGTGCGGTTTGTCCGTCGTTATGACTGTGCTTTTGTGTGTCTCTTCTCGTTCCGTCTGTCTCGTATTGTATCGTACCCCCGCCTCAAGCCATAGCGGAGGGATTCCCGCCATCACCTGCAGCGTGGAGTTTGCGGTTGTCCTGTACGTCCTGTTAATCGTCAATAGCATAGGTCGTATAGTCGCGTCTAAGTGTCTTTTTACTATTTGTCTATTCTTGTTACGTCCCCAAATCTCCGAACTATAGAGTATGGCCGGTTTTAGTACTCTTTCCGTTATTATTTTAAATGTTTCTTTGTCATGTCCGTATGTCCTGCTTATTAGTCCCGTAATTTTCATAATTGTCTCTGTCGCTTTCTGTCTCACGTCCTTTATGTGTTCTATGAATGTCAGTCCTCTGTCTATTGTGAGTCCTAAGTATCTTATTTTGTCTTTGTAAGTTAGCGTCGTCCCGTCCATTGTCAGTCTCGGTGCCTGCCAGCAGAGACAGTGAGGAAGCAGGCCAGGGACGGTGGTGCCAGGAAACATGCGGCGCCGCCGCCCAAGCTGACGAGGCCGGGCACGGCGAGTAGGGCGGAAACTCCGCCGCAGTTGAGAGGGACCAACCCAGTAAAACCCGCCAAGAGCGGTGAAGTACACAAGGTCGGGGGTAAAACAATGGAACAAGCAAAGGCTGCGAAGCTAAGTACTGGCATGTCTCCCCCGATCACTTTACTCAGGTGCGTCACATGTTTTAGAACGCAAGTTCTGTGGGCTGGTGGGCTGGGGTGCGCCAGCGTGAGCGCTGCAAGCACGCCCTTGAATACCACAGAGACTTAAAAGAACAGCTACCATCGTCAGAGTCCCCCCTCCTCACAAATATTGTGTTTTGTACAGTGTGTAAAAACAATTTGTTTTATCAAAATTCAGAAACAATTTATTACCACAAAACCATGTATATAATTTTTTCATGGTATCACTGGTCATAGAATCTAGTGAAGATTGATTAGGTGGAAGTCGAAGCATTGACATGTCATCTGTATACATTGTAATTGATGCTTTAATGAAAGATGGTAAGTCATTTATATAAAGAATGATACAGGGCCCAGCACAGATTCCTGTGGGGCTCCTCATGTAACTGATAATGTGGTAGACCTATATGAGCACTTACCAGCGCCAGTATTAATGATTTCCACATGCTGTTTTCTGTCACACAAATAAGTAAACCATTCAAGAAGTATTCCTCTCTAATAGTCTAATACCATAACACGACAGCTTATGTAGAAGTAATTCATGGTAGACAGAATCAACTGCTCTGCTCAAGTCACACAAGATACCTAGTGTTAGATGTTTTTGGTCCACACTCTGGATAAGTTCATTGTAGAAGTTTTCTATAGCTGTAATTGTTGATTTAGATTTGCTTGAATCACGTTGCCTATTAGTAATTTTATCAAAAGCAGAGGGATAATGCAATTGTAAGAGCATCGCATATTCAAAAATCTTATATATTGTGGATATTAATGAACTTGGCCTATAGTTGTTCATATATCTTCAGTCTCCTTTCTTGTGTAGAGCTCTCAAGACTGCAGTCTTCAAAATTTCCGGGCCTGTCGCTAATGAGGCATTATATGTGTGGTTTACCAATTTCCAACTTGTCTTCATTAACAAAAAGCATTTGAAAATCACATGAGCCAGTTGAGTGTTTATTTTTTAAGTTTTGTATAATTTGCGAAACTTAATCTTCAGAAAAGTGATATTTTATTATTACAATTATTATGGCTGTTATTATGTTATTGCTATTAATTGATTATATTTTTTTGTTAAATATTGACACAGCACATAGACATTTTAAAGATGTCATCTGCCATTTTTATTATATTTGTTTTCTTCTCTTTAGACTTTGTTATTAAAACACCATAATATAGCAACGAGTTTTTGCTTATAGTTGTCAGGAATACATATAAATAAATTGAATTTCCTCCTGTCTGATGATGAAACCGGTTACAGAGTAGAAAACCAACACACAATTAATAAAATTAATAAACTAAATGCGGAACGATAAATCTTCGATGCAACATTTGAATATCAAACATGATGTCTGCAAAATTGTTGTTGTGCAGTTTTCATAATTTTAAATAAAAGTTGATGTCTGATCGCATTCCGTGATATATTTGATACAAGCCGCCGTGACTACAATTAAAATTGTTTTAATATAACAAAACCACTGGACGGCGGCATTCTTAAGTTTTATTGACATTGACAATATTGCCGGCAGTTATATAGCCTGTGCGATATTTTTGTTGGGATGGGAAAAGGACTTCTTATTATTTTACCAAGTAGGATGAAAAAAAGTTTGTTATTCCAGCAAGTGGTATTTAATTACATATTTGTGGTATTTTGATAATTTCCGATCATGTTAAATGCATATGTTGTATTTATACTTTTGTATTTTTATGGTCTCATATATTTTATTTAGAAAATAATCCTAAGTTTGTAAGAGCTGTATATGTATAATGTCTGAGTATTAAAATTATCTATTCTTTTAAGTATATTTTTGTCATATAATTTGTGTACAAACTAGAAAATCTCGAATAATGGTAACTGAGCTACTGGTTAAAAGGCTGCTAAATATTAATATTTAAGTTTGTATCTTTTGTAAATAATTTTTTAATTCCTGCCGGTTTTGGTATTATTTCTTATTTTCAATTGTTTATTACTTTCATCATAAAGTAGGGTAAAGCACAAAACTTGTAAAGCAAGCTACCTTATCTAGTTTGTAGCATTTATCAGGACAATTTATTTGCAATTATAATAATACATTGCAGACTGTTTTTAAGTAGCCTATAAAATGATAGATGCGGCTTTAACAGCTGATTTTCTCAGATACTAGAGGTTCATTGTATAGGACACTTAGTGAATCAATTGATTTTTTTTTTGCTGATTTACGGCGATTCTAATGTTTCGTTATTTACTTTTATAGGATCTATCAATTCAATAGGGACCTGAGAACTTTTTTTATAAAATATCAACCATGTGAGATACAATAGAAATGTCTTTTTTTATTTGAAGCTCTCAAATATACAATATTCTAGGTGTGTCTAGTCCAATTAGATGAGGATAACAGACTCATGGAGCGTTCTGTCTGTAGATCTCAAAATATATTAGACTGGGGAAGTAAAAATCTTGTACAATTCAACCCCACCAAATCTCAGTCTTGCTTTCTACCTCATAAGAGATACACCAGCCCTAGACCCATCACAATGAACAACCAAGTTATTCAAAGTAATGAATCCTTTTCACTTGTTGGCATTTCTGTAGATCGAAATCTTAATTGCCACCAACATGTCACATCAATTGCAGAAGCGGCTGGTAAGAAATTAGGTTTCCTCTTCCGGTCTCGCAGATACTTTTCACCAGCTAATCTCTATACCTTATATACTTCACAAATAAGGCGAAACCTCGAATACTGCTCCCACATCTGGGGTGCTGCTGTCGCTTCTACACTCGCTATCCTGGAGTCCATTCAGAAGAAAGCTATACATCTCATCGGTGACCCTACCCTCACCCAAAGGCTGCCATCCCTTGCCCAACGACGTGCCGTTGGTGACCTCTCTCTCTCTCTTTTATAGATATCTGCACTGGCACTTGCTCAAGGAGCTTTCTTCCATAGTTCCTCCACCTGCTGTCCCCAACATATCTACCAAGGGAACAGAGCGAATGCACCCTTTTACTGTCCAGGTCACCAGACATAGAACATTTTGTTATGCCCGCTCTTTTGTCCTGAGGACTTCCAAGTTGTCGAATTCCTTGCCGGCACATGTTTTTCCTTCTCCTCTGAACCTCCAAACCTTCAAGTCCAAAATTAACAAGTTGCTTCTTTCCTCCTTATCGACACCCACGGTATGTTAGTATTTAGGCTGTAAGCCCTTGTGGTGTGTTGTTAAAAAAAAAAGATGTGTGTCCGATTTATGTTCCAAATAATACATCACTTCAATGTCTACCTCTTCCCCATTTGCAAGTACGTATTTGATGACCTCAATTTTCAACTTTTTTTTGAAATAAAGCTGGCTGAATATCAAAAATTTGACATTCGATGTTTGTTTTCAAGTGCTCAATTGTTTGTGGTTTGCACAGTGCAAACAACGATTTCACATAACCTCAAAGAAAAAAGCCGAGTGGTGTTAAATCATACAAACAAGATGGCCAATTGACAGGCGACAGGTCCACTTCGTGAGATAATCGAACCTCCGAACTTCTCTTGCAATTAGTTCATTGTTGTGTTTGCTGTATGGCATTTTAGAATCCTTTCTATAATATCTAAAAAATTGAGGTTATGACCATTATATTAGTTTTTGGTTGAACCCACTTGTTACTGAAATAGAATGTAAAATTTGTGTCCAATTTGGTATACCGCGTACATTATGATGAATATATTTAAAATTGAGCCCATGAGTGCTACATTAAGTTTTGTCTGAAACTACCAATTACTTAGATGCCTTATAAAATATGAGTTAAAGAAACCAAGTTCATCAATTATCACTCGATTAGTCTGAATAAACAACATATCATTTTGTGGCCGGTACTTTTTTTTTTACACAATTTTACCCCACTTTATGAAACTTAAGTTTACATGCAAAAGATTTGTTTTTATGGTATAATACAAACGCTTCAGCCTTGTAATTTAGCAGGCAAAAAAACATTACTGTGCTATGATATCACCTATAGTTATGGTTCATTTTAAAGTAAATTAAACAACATATCATTAAAGAGAAACCTAATAAAGTAGGCGAACTTAATCATAGTATTGTGCCTTTGGAAACAATGCTTCACACTATTGGTATACTTGAAAAAATGTACATGCAGATTCACCAGTTTTATGCTTACTATAAAAGTTGTAAACAGATGAGTATAAACTGTTATTTTGCTTAATATTGTAGTTTTATTTCAATTTTCCCTTTTAGTTATCCAGTTTTTTTTTCAGGCGTAAATAGTTCTTTCAACTTTTTCAGGTCCGAGAATTTCAACTAGGGATGGGCACATTTCTTAAAACATCGGGATTAACATCGATGTTCAACATCGAAACCTACTATCGATGGTAGGAAAAACATCGGCTGGAAAACATCGATGTTGGGAAACATCGATGTTTTCAAAATAATAGTAAATTTACTAATTCTATGTTCTTTCGACAAAAAAAAAAAAAAGTTTATAGTTTTGTAGGCATTAGAAAATGGAAACATATTCCAATGGTGATTATGGCAGGTGCAGGTTAAAAACGGCTATTACTGGTTCTGTGTTACTGTCGGAGCCCAGCGCCATCAGTCTCCGAGCCTTAAACGTTCCTGTTTATGATGTTAATACGTCAATTAATCGGACAGGAGTGCCCATTTATGCCAGGTAGCCGGAATTTAATACTTACTGCCTTCACGTACAGACGTCGCTTAAGTCACAATGTGCAAAGAGTAAAGAATCAATTAGTAATTTGTTCAGTAAATTGATGTATTTTTAGCTACTTAAACACTTTCGAACTGAAAAACTACAGGACATTTGTGGGATACGTAACGATGTTTCGATGATTACAAATAACATCGATGTTAAAAATATAACATCGAAATTACAACATCGATGTTCAATGGAAAACATCGATATTCGAAAAACATCGATGTTAGGTGCCCATCCCTAATTTCAACGCAATAACTGAGTGCTTATTGTTCGACTGGCAGCTCCTACATGTATGCAACCCCTGCATACACCAATTCATTTAGGCGGATGTACAATAATATACTGGTTGAGTGTATTTCATCACTGAAGTATGGGAAGTTTATGCAATAGGCAATTTGCTTAACACGTTTGCGTGTTGATATAGTATACCTATGATTAAGTTAAAAGAACGCTTGTTTTGGATTTATAAGACCAATTTAAAGCAAACCTAAATCGCCAAACTGACAGATTTTTTCTGATACATGAAAAACATAATAAAAGACACCTAATAAGAGTTATCCATTTGCAATAACAAAAAAGTGTTGACACAGCAAGTGTGTTTTGATGGCGAATTTGTTGTGGTACGAGTTTTAATTCAAAAAATTGGTAATCAAATAGTAAATAAAAGTATTAAAAACAAGTTTTTCATTCATTTCAAATCTTACACCCTTCCCATTCAGCTAGAATCTTCAAAAATCTTGATACATATATAGTGAAGCCTTCAGAAAAGCACATTGATTCCGAACTTGAGAAAAATTAATAAAAGGCACTTGAGAAGTGTTCATGCTCGTTGTTCTGTCACTTTTAAATTCAAATGTCGCGCGCTACACTGACATAGAGTAAGTGTTACTAATGGTTTCCGCCAGAAGACCAGAGGGGGGGAAGAAGAATGAGAGAAGGGAGAGAAGCTTGCATCCCTCTGCCACTTGTTTTTGAGTCCTTGAAGAGGCAAGAGGTCTCGAGAGAGCGAATTGCTTTCAACCCCTTGAAGAGACACGAGGTCTCTAAATATCCATTTTGTTTGTAAGTCCTTTGGGAGACACGAGGTCCCTAGAGGTGTTGTGTGTGAATACAGAAAAACGAAGCTTATGTTCCTGCATTATTGGAGAATAAAGGTAGGTAACTTTGCTTATTGTCAGTGCCCTATTTGTTCTGTTTTTTTTTGTTATTCATTATAAAATAAATACACGTTATTTACATTTGGTCCTTCGAGCCGGATTTTTATAGTTGTTTTGTTTTGTTATTAGTTGATACAGTCCATTTTTTGAAGTAATTTTACTTGTTTCCTTTAGTCTAGTAAATTTGTAATTGTTTATTGCCGTGTTGAGTCATTTAATTTCAAGGTGACGTTATTGCTTGTATATAACTAGGTACATACTCGAATTGCATATTGTTGAAATCACGTTTGCATATTGTTTAAATCGCGTTTAGGAATTTTTTTGCGTTGAACAATGGAGTTGATTCAGCTAAAAAATAAGCGCGAAAGCGTTTATAGACGAGTAGAAGCCATATTGCACGTGGCTCAACAGGTCAAAATAGACGCAGTAGTGGATTTAGATAGGTTGAATAGATTTGAGGTTCGTTTTGAGGCGTTGAATGAGTTGGTCAATCTATTTGATTCATTGCATTTGGACATCGTGTCGGTAGTTGATCGATCAGAGTTGGAGAGCGAGCATGAAATGCAGAACAAATTCGATGAACTGCAATACTCTATAAAAACTATCTATCGAGAACTGAGAGGTTATGCAAATAAAGCCGCTGAGAATCAAGCTCGATCCGTTTTTCACGGTAGTTCGAAATCGAGTCGAGCATCGAGTAAGTCGCGGTGTTCTGTCAAATCATCGAACGCTCGATCTCTCAGTGAAAAGGAAGTAACGAACGCAAACGCGATTATGTCAACTTCAAATTTAAACAGACATTTGAGGTTACCGAAAATCGAAATGCCAAAATTCGATGGAAATTGGAAAAACTGGCCAACCTTTTATGATCTGTTTAAAACAATGATTCATGAGAACGAATCATTGTCAGATATTGAAAAGTTCCAATATTTGAGTGCTTCGTTAGTGAAGGATGCAGCTGGCCTAATCAAGAATTTACCGCTAACGGGAAGCAATTATGGGATTGCATTCAAGTCTCTGGTCTCAAGGTATCACAATACCCGGGTTTTGTTGACCAATTATTGGCAGGGTATTGTACAGGCCCCCAAAGCAAATAGTGAATCTGCTTCTTCCCTACGAACGTTGTTGTCTGTATTCAGTGAAAATTTGGAAGCGTTGAAGCAGTTTGAACATGACATGTGGGATTTCACTAAATTCAACATGTTGCTGCAAAAGGTGGATATGAGTCTTAAGCAAAAATTTGAGCTTGAGTTTTGCGAATCGGACATTCCCAGTTTTAGTAGTTTATGTAGATTCTTGGAAAAGCAGTGTAAAGCAATGGAGACAACTGCCTTAACTTCCAATTATGTGACTAATAGAAGGCAGCATGTTTCAGCAACCACTGCTAGGCCCGCTTCGTCCTTTGTTACCAGCACAAAGCTTGTATGTGCTTATTGTAAGGAGGAGCACCCCATGCTCAAGTGTGATGGATTTCTATCTTTATCCTCTCATAAACGGTATACGTTCGCAAAAAAAAAAAATCTTTGTTTTAACTGTTTATCAAACTCGCATGCCAGCAGGGAGTGCAAGTCATCAAGTTGTCGTGTATGTAATAAACACCATCATACATTATTGCACTTCCCAAAAGCACCGGCATCGGGAGATGAGAGTGACTCAAACAAGCCACCTGTGGAAGAGCCACAAGGTGCAGAGCAATTGCGTGTGTTGGCAAGTGTGGTAAAAAGGGAACAGTCCGTGTTACTGGCAACTATAATGCTATTAGTACGAGATAAAAATGGAAAGGTTAGGAGATGTCGAGCTCTCCTGGATTGTGCGAGTGAGGCTAATTTCATTTCGCAGCAGTGTGTTGAAAAATTGGGGCTCAACACCTCATCTCGTTCAGTGATGGTTCAAGGCTTGAACCAAATGAGCTCGCTTGCTAGCCAAGGCACTCTCAAATGTCGAGTAGAGTCCATTTATGAGCCAACAAAGTTAGAGTTGGACATGATTGTGATTCCGAACATTTGTTCCAAGATCCCTTCTGCTAAAATTGAGCAGTGCCACTGGCAACATATTCAGAACTTAGAGTTGGCAGATTCAGAGTTTGGTATACCAGGGGACATTGAAATTTTGTTGGGTACTGACGTTTATGCTCATGTGGTTAGACCTGGAATAAAGAGAGGGCCTCGAGGTGCACCAGTGGCCATCAATACTGTTTTTGGTTGGGTGCTTATGGGCAGTGTAGAACAGTCAAAGTCTCATTCTGTTGTGAATAGTTTATGCACGTTGGTCGACTTGGATCATACCTTGAAACAGTTTTGGAGCTTGGAACAGGTACCACAAGGTTTAGTTATGTCTCCGGAAGATAAAAAATGTGAGGAAATCTTCAAGAAGACTCAGCACCGAAATAGTGCTGGGAGATATATTTTAAATATGCCCTTTCGTGAGGGTACTCCGTGTTTGGGAGAATCTTTCAGTGTTGCATTGAGGCGGTTTTACTCCCTGGAAGCACGTCTTAGTAGGGATCCAGCGTTGCACAAGTCCTATTCGGAGTTTATCAGGGATTATTATGAGTCTGGCCATATGTCTCTGGTATCAGATGTAGCTGTGGAACCATCTGATGCATACTATATTCCCCATCATTGTGTGTTGCGTCCTCACAGCCTTTCGACCAAAGTGCGGGTGGTATTTGATGCTAGTTCCAAAAGTACGAATGGTGTATCTCTGAACGATACGTTGTTAGTGGGAGCGAAGTTGCAGACAGATATTGCCACTGTGTTGTTGAAATTTCGCTCAAACAAAATTGCATTTACTGCTGACATTCGGCAAATGTATCGACAAATTTTGGTTGTAGATAATCATAGGGATTATCAAAGAATTCTCTGGAGGTTCTCAAAGGGGGAACCTGTACAGAAATATCGCCTTAATACTGTCACATATGGGGTCTCCTCAAGCCCACACATGGCAATCCGAACAATGATGCAGCTTTGTGATGATGAGGAATCATCTTTTCCATTGGCAGCAAAGCTAGTTCGGTCCGATCTCTATGTGGATGATGTAGTCAGTGGAGTCGACTCATTGTCAGAGGCTTTCGAGTTGCAACGGCAATTGATTGGGTTGTTTGCTAAGGGGGGTTTTGAATTGAAGAAGTGGGCCAGCAATAATTCGAAACTGTTGTCCACAGTATCAGCTGATAGTCAGCAACCTCGATCGTTAGATTTAAATGATCCATCAGTGTTGAAAATTTTAGGATTGCAGTGGTGTCCCATAGGTGATACATTCTCTTTTAATGTTGAACCTATTGATCGTCCGTGCACAAAACGAAATCTTCTTTCGGAATTGGCAAGAATTTATGACCCCCTGGGTTTTTTGTCTCCTGTTACCCTGTTGGCAAAATATCTTATGCAGTGCTTGTGGGAGCAAAAAGTGGGATGGGATGATAAGCCCTCAAAGGATATTGTTGGTCAGTGGTCTCAGTATAAATCACAACTCAGTGCGCTAGCAGGTTTATCAATTCCCAGAGGCGTAAAACACGATAATATCATCAGTACAGAACTCCATGGGTTCTGTGATGCATCGGAGCGAGGGTATGCTGCAGTTGTTTACTTAAGACAAGTATCAGAGGAGGGTCAAGTTTGGATCAATTTTCTGTGTGCCAAGTCCAAGGTATCACCTTTAAAAAGAATATCGATTCCACGTCTCGAATTGTGTAGGTGTTTATTGTTGGCAAAGCTTCTGGAATTTGTGTGTCGGGTGTATGAAGGTCGTTTTGAGTTTAACTCTATGTATGCTTGGTCAGACTCTATGGTGGCACTTGCCTGGATAAAATCATCTTCCAATAGGTGGAAGACCTTTATTGGGAATCGAGTAGCAAGCATACAAGAGAAGATTCCTCCAGAGTCATGGCATCACGTAAGTGGACAAGAAAACCCAGCTGATTGTGCATCGAGAGGCATGTTACCTTCTGGGTTTTGTGAGCATCCACTATGGTGGGCGGGACCCGCCTGGCTAAAATTGGCAAGAGAAAATTGGCCCAAGTCGTTGCGTTTTGAGCCGCCAGAAGAGTGCCTGGCGGAGCAACGAACTCTCCCCGTACTAGTTACTTTGGCAAGTGAGGAGTGGCTCAGTAAACTTTTGAATCGCTTTTCGCATCTACGGAAAATTCAGGGTGTTGTTGTATATTGTCAGCGGTTTGTGCGAAATTGTAGGGTGTCTCCATCTGACCGAACTACTGCATCTCTGACAGCCACCGAATTACAGGAGGCGCTTCATATGCTTATCAAATGTGCTCAAGGTGAAGTATTTCAAAGGGAAATAGCATCCTTGGTTAAAGGTGAGAGGTGTGCGAGGGCAATAAATAAGTTAGCCCCCTTTCTGGATACAGAGGGTATCCTCAGGGTGGGCGGTCGCCTTCGTCAAGCTGATGTTCCAGTTGAAGTGAAACACCCTATATTGTTGCCCCGCTCACATCGTCTCACCGAGTTAATCATTGCACACACACACCATGTCAATCTTCATCCTGGTCCTCGCACATTGCTTCATTTGCTTTCGCAACAGTTTTGGATTTTGTCCCCTCGGAGAGCTATTCATCATGTTTTGTCAAGGTGCTATCGTTGCTTTCGAGTGAATCCTACTCCCATGGCACCGATGATGTCTGATTTGCCAGTTGCCAGGGTTTCTCAGTTGAAGCCGTTTTCACACAGCGGAGTTGATTTTGCAGGTCCAGTTTTTGTGACACAGGGCAGATATCGAGGTGTCCGAAAGGTGAAAGCATATATTTGTTTGTTTGTGTGCATGGCAACGAAGGCCCTCCATTTGGAAGTAGTGTCTGATCTTTCAGCTGAAGCCTTCTTGGCAGCTCTTCGGAGGTTTGTGGCTCGCAGAGGAAGATGTGACAATTTGTATAGCGATAGAGGTACCAACTTCGTCGGCTCAAATAAGCAGCTCTTAAACTATGCAAAGGGGGCAGCAGATGCTTGTACCATTAAGTGGCATTTCAACCCCCCATCAGCTCCGCATTTTGGAGGTCTGTGGGAGGCAGGAGTGCGCTCAGTCAAGACTCATTTGCGAAGGGTGATCGGTTTGCAGATTCTGACCTTTGAGGAAATGTCCACGTTGCTTGCTCAAGTGGAATCAGTTTTGAATTCTCGACCATTGTGTAGTGCGAGTACTGATCCAAATGATCTGTTAGCCCTATCCCCAGGACATTTTCTTACAATGGAACCGTTAGGTGCTCCTCCTGATGCTGATTTGACTTTGTTAAGTATGAATCGCTTGTCACGCTGGCAGCTGGTGCAAAGGATCCACCAGGACTTTTGGCGCCGCTGGAAGAACGAATACCTGCATACACTGCAGCAGCGTGGTAAGTGGAATACTGTGCAAACGTCCCCCCCGATCGGAGCTTTAGTTGTGATTAAAGATGAGACTTCGTCACCTCTTGTTTGGAAGCTCGGACGCATTATGCAACTATACCCAGGCCGTGATGGTATAGCTCGGGTAGCTCAAGTTCGCACTAGTAGTGGCACTTTTGATAGGCCTCTGACGAAGTTATGTCTGTTGCCATCGCAGTAATACGTCTGCCTTGAAATTTTTTTGTACAGTTAATTATAAATCCAATAGCTTCAGTTTTTTGTTTTTGTGCTTATTGTAAATTTTTGTTTTGTTTGTTTATTTGAGAAACAATATAATTGTGAAAATAAATCCTTATTTTGGTGGGCGGAATGTTCATGCTCGTTGTTCTGTCACTTTTAAATTCAAATGTCGCGCGCTACACTGACATAGAGTAAGTGTTACTAATGGTTTCCGCCAGAAGACCAGAGGGGGGGGAAGAAGAATGAGAGAAGGGAGAGAAGCTTGCATCCCTCTGCCACTTGTTTTTGAGTCCTTGAAGAGGCAAGAGGTCTCGAGAGAGCGAATTGCTTTCAACCCCTTGAAGAGACACGAGGTCTCTAAATATCCATTTTGTTTGTAAGTCCTTTGGGAGACACGAGGTCCCTAGAGGTGTTGTGTGTGAATACAGAAAAACGAAGCTTATGTTCCTGCATTATTGGAGAATAAAGGTAGGTAACTTTGCTTATTGTCAGTGCCCTATTTGTTCTGTTTTTTTTTGTTATTCATTATAAAATAAATACACGTGGTATTTACAAGAAGATTTGTCAATTCGCAATAACAAAAAGTGTGGGGGCCAGCAAATGCGTAATGGTAACAAATTTGCATAAAAAATTCTGGTTAAACAGTAAATATTTGTTAAAAAACTTGTATACAGCAAGTTACTTGTGGTAGCGAGTTTTATTTTTAAAAAATGGTAAATAGTAAATAAAAGTATAAAAACATCTACATGCAGCAACTGCTTTGTTGAAAAGAGTTACAAAAATATTTCAAATCTTAATAAGCGAGTTTCCCATTCAGTTAGAAACTTGATGCATATATAGTTACGCCTTTGCAAAAGCACCCATTTATTCTGATATATTTGAAAAAAATTAATAAAAGGCACCTTAATAAGGTTTTTCTCTAATAACAAAAAAGTGTTGCCGCAGAAAGTGCGTTATGGCAGCAAATTCTCATAAAACATATTTAACGAAAATAGTAAATGTATGTCCAAATTATAATTAAAAGTTTTTGAGACCATTTCAGTTCCAACCTTATTTATCTGTCGATTTATTATTAATAACCGGACAATTAAATTTGTTATCAATGAAAATTATAAAAATGTGCAAATTGAGAAATGTTATATGTCGGGAGAACTGCCCACTGAGTTTCTAAAGAATTAAAGTATCACTAAGTATTCCAAAAACATTGAATGCGCGAAAATGCCACCAGCATAAGAAGATAAGTGTACAATCATGTGGCCAACATTCTGCTGCTCATAATAAAAAGTCTGGACGCTATGGAAGTGAGTGTTCATATAAATGACCTAAAATTTGCAACAAATAAGCATTAAAAAATAATTTAGTACAGTCTTTCCTTGTTTATTATGTACATTATTTTTTTAAAAAACATGTAAGACAGCGTTTTCCTTGTTATATATAAGGGCTGGCGCATTGAAAACTAAACAGACCAATTTGCGTCCAGAAAATTTTTATTCAAGAAACGCTGAAACACGTCAATTTTAATATTGAGGGGGACATGTTTTGACATAAAACTCAACTTTGTCACATCAACCCCTTAAGGGTGGTGATAACAACCCTATATTTTAAATGGGGAACATGAGTCGAGTGTTACATCATTTGAAAGCTCTTTCTTTTCTGAATTCAGCACACTACTTTTTTTGGAAGTTTTGTCAACTCGTTTTAAAATTATTCACAGTTGAAGATGCAAAAACGCATTTCACTCATTCCGATACGAGATGTGCTGATAGTCAATGTTTTGTTGGTTTGTAAACAAAAAATTGACTATCAGAACATTTGATATCGGAATGAGAGAAATGCGGTTTATTATTACAGTTTGACACTTGATAGTACTACCGAAAATTAATTTCACAATGGTGTATTCTGTAGAAGAAAGAGTTGAAATAATTTACATACATACATTTTGGAGTTAGTTGCAAAGTTTCAACAAAGTGGTTCAGTAACCAACAAAAAACGGGATCCTGATCGTGAATTTCCGGTTAGAAATGAGACTACTGAGATTGAAGTTTTAGGACAAATTGCTGCAGAGCCAACTGAGCACTAGATCTGACATGTCTAAGACTTCCACATTATCAGGCGATATGGCAGCCGTATTGGATTTTTTACTCATGTGATAGCCTGTGAAAAGAGCTTTCCAATGATGTACAACATGCTTGAGAAATTTTGTAATTGCACTGACAATTTTGGGAAAAACCATTTTGAGGATAGTAGGCTATGAAATCCAATACCAGAAAACAAATGACAAAAAAAGTGTTCAAAAAGCAGTAGGCCATGGAGTCTAACAACAGACTTCAACTTTTAACATAATTTTCGGTAATGATTCACGATAAAAAAAATAAGAACTTTGAGCACACCAATGAATCGGTCCATTATTACAAATGATATTTTACATTACAACATTATCCTAAAAAATTGTTATAATTTAATTAAATAGGTAAACCTAGTAAATAACTAAATTTACTAATAGAACTCAATAAAAAGCAGATTAATGATTTACAAAGACACCTTTGAAAATTGTTTGATTTTTAAACATAAGTCAACTGAAAAACAACAGAAGAAAGGTTGCTAACGATACAACACTATCTCAACAATTAAGAATACTGTCATTCTTAATTATCTGAACAACTTGAGGTGTATTTAACACGTTGCTTAAAATTTTGTGCTAAATGGTTTGTGTCCTGTTTATTTTAAATATTATTCAACAATATGTTCAGTAATGAAGGATATTTTGACATGTTGGAATGCTATATTCGTTCTAACCGAAATACTGAGGCAGCTGCAAATTTATATCAAAACAAATCTGTTCTGTTTTATGGTGAACAAATTGACGTTCCAAAAAGTACGGTACACCGTGTATTAAAACAAAGTCATTACCATCCATACAAACATACAATCGTACAAGGCTTAAATGTTGACGATTACCATAAGCAACTTCAATTCTGCAGATGGTATCAAAGACAATGTCAGCAAGACGAACATTTTCATTTGAAAATAATATGGACTGATAAAGCCAGATTTACAAATTGTGGTGTGTATAATCGCCATAATAGGCATTATTGGGCAAATGAAAATCCCCATCTAAAGGAAGAAAGACGATTGCAAAATAGTATTTTGGTATTAATGTTTGGTGCGGCTTATTAGGTAAAAAACTGTTATTTTTATTTGTAGATTAGATAGTTAATTTAAAAAAATTTCAGGTAACTTCATTGTTGGTTCGTTCTTTTTTGAAAATAATTTTACTGGGGAAAGGTATCTTAATCTATTGAGAAATGATATCTTACCAACAATTAGAAGAGTTCATGATAATTTAGACGAGATTTGGTACCAACGAGACGGTTGTCCAGCTCACAATGCTAGGATCGTCAAAGAATTTTTGTACCAAAATTTTAATAATTGTGTCATTTGTAACATGGGCCGGTTCATTGGTGTGCTTGAAGTCCTGATATAACACCCATGGAATTTTATTTTTGGGGTACTTTGAAGAATGATGTGCATAAATTCGATCCACCACAAAATATCAATGAATTACGAAACAGAATCACGGGAGCTATAAATCATATTAACCAAAACACCCTCACCAGAGTTTGCAGGCATGTTTCAAAAAGGTGTATAAAGTGCATTGAACAAAACGGTGGCCATATTGAACAATTTTCTAGTTAGTGTATCTTTAAGTTTCTATTTTATTATTTGTTGAGTTCTGTTTCTAATTGTGTTGTTTTGTGGAGTTTAAGTTTCTATTTGATATTGCCGGGTTTCATTATTAAACTGTTTCACATAATATTACCTAGCACTATTACCTAATTAAGTATTGTAAATTAAATCACAATATTTTTTTATTGTGAATCATTACGGAAAATTATGTTAAAAGTAGAAGTCTATTGTTAGACTCCATGGCCTACTGCTTTTTAAACACTTTTTTTCCGTCATTTGTTTTCTGGTATTGGATTTCATAGCCTACTAGCCTCAAAACGGTTTTTCCCAAAATTGTCAGTCCAATTACAAGATTTCTCAAGCATGTGGTACATCATTGGAAAGCTCTTTTCACAGGCTATCACATGAGCAAAAATTCAAATATGACTGCCATAATAAAAACAAACGTTGATACCTGTAGCTCAAAACCAAATGAGAATCTAAAGTTGAGAATAGCACAAAAAGATTACTCTGTAAAAAATGTCCTGGTAATGTGCGAGTCTTAGACATGTCAGATCAACGCCTACTTAGATATTGAAAAAAAAGATATCGACAAATTTCGTTTTTTTTTCAAAATAACTCGAAAACGAAAAGAGGCAGGGCAAAATACAAGTTATATTTAGAACGAGCATGAAATTCTACAAAACATTGCTAATTTAACCGTCTCCCGATCTCTAATAATAACGGAGATAGCAATACATTCCCATCCAGTTTGGGACATACTGTATATTGATAGATTGTCAATTTCATAGCAGTCTCAGGCAACTTTTACAGATACCGCTGAATTTAAGAAAGTTAGGGTTAGGGGAGAACCTTTATAATTTAAAAAAGGGAATCCTTTATTTGAAGGAGCTACATTATTATACAAAAAGTTGATATAATACAACGTATATAACTGATGATATAATGACTACTGCACAGCTGTCAGATGTAGGGCTAATGACTTTAGATTTTGAGGCCCGAAAAAAAAATACATTACACATTTACTGTTTGACTAATCATTTTAAAGGGAGAACAGTGTCACAAAAATCCATGATCATAACGCACTGCTTCTTGGCGACTTTGTAAAAAATACACGAGATTAAGTACTAAAACAATATGAACTTCACAATTTTATTTTATTGCCACATTTAAATTTAATTACAAAATTAAAAATTGTTACTTTGGAAATTCTTCCATTAGATCATCAACAATTCAAATAAACGAAAATAAATACATAAAAAACTCAGGTTACCACCACTGGTAAAATATAGTGTCTATAAATAAGGAACACATAAAATTACATTAATAATTGGAACAAAGTAAACAGTCTAGTTTGGGGTCATCAAATACTAATACAAAAGGAAATTGAGAAAAACTCTTAGATTTTTAATTTGTAATTGTTTTCAGAACTTAAAAATAAATTTATTATTTATGTATTTTTGAGATTTTAACAGATTATTACAGTCATTATAATAGGTAGATCTTGAGTTCCAACTTATATGATTTTAAGGCATTATAGGAGGGTCACTTCTCCAACTCAAGTCCTACCAACATAACTTTTAGGATTCATAAGTATCTTTGATATACTTAAAAATAACTTAATTCTAAAACAATTAAGTTAACTAAATGTAACAGATTCTTAACAAAAACAATAACAAATTAACAGTTTTTGTTTGTATAAACAATTTAACAAAACTACCATTCTAATATATAGTAAAGCACAAGCTGCCATAATCACAACTTTTTATTGATTTGCACTAACTAAAAACAGTCTTCTGAACAAAAATATCAATAGCTGCTGCCTGTTATGTTGGGTAAAAATTTCTTATAGGTTTTCCAATATATGCTTTAGTCAAATGACAGAATATAATGCTACAATGTACATAGTCCTTTTACTCATTTGTTTTTTAACAGACTATAATATTAATAAGAAAATCTGTAGTCTTTCATCATCTGTTTATTAACAGACTATAATGTTATAAAGAAAATCTGTAGTCTTTCATCTTCATCTGTTTATTAACAGACAGTAATCTTATTAAGCAAATCTGTAGTCTTTTGTCTTCATCTGTTTATTAACAGACTATAATGTTATAAAGAACATCTGTAGTCTTTGGCTTCATTTGTTTATTAACACATTATAATTGTAGTCTTTTGTCTTCATATGTTTATTAACAGACCATAACGTTACATATAAAGTGTATTTGTAGCTCGTTTCTTCATCTGTTTATTAAGAAAATGTAGAATGGCCACAAGGTGAACATATTTATAATTTTGATGTTGACTCAAAATTATACTAATTTTGAATTTAAAGATCAAATCATACATAATTTAGCGCTTAAATTTTTACCTGAAAATCCTGTTAATTGTGTATTTAAACTCAAAATCAATACATATACTTTTGAGCTTAAACATGATATTATTCTTAATTTTATTTTAAAGGTACGGGAACTTTACAGCTTATAAAACAGAAAAGGATGTATTACTTTATGTTTAAACTCAAAATCATACACAATTTGGTGTTTCACTTCAAAATTATACAAAATTTACAGCTTAAAATCATAATTCAATACTATTTTCGAGGCGTGTCCATAAAATAAGGTCTAACACTTATGCAAGATCTGATAACACTAGCTTGCAGCTTGGTTCCCTTCTCACAAATCCTTATCACTCCGAGCTGTCTGCAAAGGTTAGTCTTGGTTTGACAGATGATCGCAATGGAGCTTCCACTCACCGCTCCTGCCAGGTGTGAGTTACGTTGTGTGCTAAGGACACTACGCCTATAGAAATTGATCATCAACTATGTGAAGTATATGGACAACAAAAAAAGTGTGAAAATGGTGCAGAGTGTTTAAAGACGGAAGTGCAGACGTCCATGAAGACAAACATCGGTTTCGGACGAAACAATTTCAAAAGTGGACAGTGCAATGCTTCAAGATCGTGCCAATTGATCCCTGATCTCAGTAAGACTACTATTGACAAGATTTTGACAGAACATTTGCATTATCATAAGGTATTCGGAAGGTGGGTCCCCAAAATGCTCACCGAAAATCATAAAACGGCAACGGGTTGAAGCGGCTCGCGAATGCAATGCACACGAGGGCGAGGAATTTTTGGATTCAATTGTCACTGGCGACAAACCCTTGGTACACTACACAACACCAGAAACAAAAGAACAGGCCCGTCAGTGGCGGCGTTCAAACTCGCCGAAGTTAAAAAAGTTTAAACAAACATTGTCTGCCGGGAAAGTGATGGCGAATGTGTTTTGGGACAACATTGTTGTGCGAGTTTATGCCTACTGGGACAACAATAAACGCTGATCGCTACTGTCAGACCTTGAAAAACGTTTTTCGTGCAATTTAAAACAGAAGAAGGAGAATACTGAAGAAGGGAGTGTTTTTCATCAGGATAACGCCCGTCCCCACACTGCTCATGCAACAACTGCGCCCCATAACCAATTTGTATGGGACAACGTCACCCCAGCCCGGACTTAGTACCAAGTGATTATCATCTCTTTCCTGCATAACTCGACATCTTACACAATTTGGTGTTTCATTTCAAAAGTATACAAAATTTACAGCTTAAAATCATAACCCAATATTATCTACGAGGCATGTCTGTAAAATAAGGTCTTCGAGGCGCTGGAGGGGCAAGATCCGGTAACACTAGCTTGCAGCTTGGTTCCCTTCTTACAAATATCTTCTACTCCGAGCTGTCTGCAACGGTTAGTCTTGGTTTAGCAGACGATCGCATTGAAGCTTTCACTTGTCGCTCCAGCCAGGTGTGAGTTACGTTGTGATTTGTTTTTTGTGTGCTAAGGACGGAGGTACAGACGGAGGTCATAACTGGCTGGAACGAATTTCAAGACTGACAAAGAGTTGGAATAAGAAGTTTTATGCTAGCTGCGTGATGCAGCGGGAGAGTTCTATGACAAGGGCATATGAATAATGGCACACCGCATGCAAATATGCATCGATCGTAACGGGGAGTGTGTAGAAAAATAGTAGAAAGTCCACGCTTTCCAATGATATATAATCAACTGAAAATAAAGTTGTTTTTCTCTCTGAAAAACAACTGGAGACCTTATTTTACTAACATGCCTCGTATAAGAATTTTGAGTTTAAACATGAAACTATTCATACTTTACATCTTAAATTTATGAATCAAAATTATATATAATATCGTGTTTGAAGAATAATTAAATTGATGGAAGATAGTGACAATTGCCTAGGGGAACAAGTCAAGGGAAAGGGAAAATAATGGAAAGAAAAAAATTTTTACAAGTTCAAGTGACAAACAAAAGGAAGGGATGCCAAAATTAAAATGAATATATCTTAAAAGAAGATAATAGTATGTAAATAATCTGATAGAGAGGACAATATAGATGGAGCAGAAAAAAGGGAAAGATGATAGTACATAAAAAATCTATTAGAGATAAGGACAATATTGATGGAGCAAAAAAAAAGGAAAACCCCAAAGGACACAAGCTAAAGTGAAAATATACAAAGAAACGTTCGAAAAAAAGTGTAAAAGTAATTAAAAGCAAAATTCGACTTAATATGGACAAAAGCCTTCGTAAACTGTTTAAAAAATAAAGTGAGACAAAGCTTATTAAAATATTTGTTTGGAAACAGGATATTGATACACTGTTTACTATTTATAAAACAGCACATAAAGAACCTGATAAGAGAGGAGACAATTATAAAGCAAGAAAAAAACGTTGAAAAAGAAAAGCCCAAAGAATAAAAATGAACACAAGTTAAACTGAAAATAAAAACAAAACATTAGAAAAAGAAAGTGTAATAATAATAATCAAATTAAACTTAATATAGACAATACGTGAATGTAAACTGTTTAAAAAATAAAGTGAAATAAAGTTTATTGGAATATTTTCTTAAAACATGATATTCATATACCGCTTATTATTTATAAAATACCACATAAATAACCCGATAGAGAAAAAGACAATTATCTATCGACAAAAAAAAATTAAAAAAATTCCATGGAATAAATATGAACATAGTAAACATAAAAAATCAAACATTAGAAAAAAGGTGTGTACAAAACAATTAATAATAAAACTAAACTTAATATGGACAATAGCCTAAAGGTATAAATTGAAACAAACTTTATGAAAAGATTTTGTTGGAAAGAAATAAAAAAAAACATAAATAATTATATGATAAATACAAAATGGACAGTTTCAGTATTCAGAACAATAAATAATTACGAATAAAATTTAAAAAACAAAATACAGCAAACTCAAACTGTAAATATTCTGGAAAAGAAGACACATACATATAATAAAAGAAAGCAAACTGGGGTACAACAAAAACTAAACAAGCATTTAAAAAATATGTATAATGTTAAGTTTGAAGTGAAACTTATGTATGTGTAATGTTGAGTTGAAGTGAAATTTGTGTATGTATAATGTTAAGTTTGAAGTGAAATTTGTGTATGTATAATGTTGAGTTTGAAGTGAAATTTGTTTATGTATAATGTTGAGTTTCAAGTAAGATTTGTGTATGTATAATGCTGAGTTTGAAGTGAAATTTGTACATGTATAATGTGGGGTTGAAGTGAAATTTGTGTATGCATAGTGTTGTTTGAAGTGAAATTTATGAAGGTATAATTTTGAGTTTGAAGTGAAATTTATGTAAGTATAATGTTGAGTTTGAAGTGAAATTTGTGTCAGTATAATGCTGAGTTTGAAGTGAAATTTATACATGTATAATGTGGGGTTGAAGTGAAATTTGTGTATGCATAGTGTTGTTTGAAGTGAAATTTATGAAGGTATAATGTTGAGTTTGAAGTGAAATTTATGTAAGTATAATGTTGAGTTTGAAGTGAAATTTGTGTCAGTATAATGCTGAGTTTGAAATGAAATTTATACATGTATAATGTGGAGTTGAAGTGAAATTTGTGTATGTATAATGTTGAGTTTGAAGTGAAATTTGTGTATGTATAATGTTGAGTTTGAAGTGAAATTTGTGTCAGTATAATGCTGAGTTTGAAGTGAAATTTATACACGTATAATGTGGGGTTGAAGTGAAATTTGTGTATGCATAGTGTTGTTTGAAGTGAAATTTATGAAGGTATAATGTTGAGTTTGAAGTGAAATTTATGTAAGTATAATGTTGAGTTTGAAGTGAAATTTGTGTCAGTATAATGCTGAGTTTGAAATGAAATTTATACATGTATAATGTGGAGTTGAAGTGAAATTTGTGTATGTATAATGTTGAGTTTGAAGTGAAATTTGTGTATGTATAATGTTGAGTTTGAAGTGAAATTTGTGTCAGTATAATGCTGAGTTTGAAGTGAAATTTATACACGTATAATGTGGGGTTGAAGTGAAATTTGTGTATGCATAGTGTTGTTTGAAGTGAAATTTATGAAGGTATAATGTTGAGTTTGAAGTGAAATTTATGTAAGTATAATGTTGAGTTTGAAGTGAAATTTGTGTCAGTATAATGTTGAGTTTGAAGTGAAATTTATACATGTATAATGTAGGGTTGAAGTGAAATTTGTGTATATATAATGTGGGGTTGAAGTGAAATTTGTGTATGTATAATGTTGAGTTTGAAGTGAAATTTGTGTATGTATAATGTTGAGTTTGAAGTGAAATTTGTGTATGTATAATGTTGAGTTTGAAGTGAAATTTGTGTGTGTATAATGTTGAGTTTGAAGTGAAATTTGTGTATGTATAATGTTGAGTTTGAAGTGAAATTTGTGTATGTATAATGTTGAGTTTGAAGTAAAATTTTATTTTAATGTTTAAATCGAAATTAGTTGAACATTGTGTTTAAAGCCAAAATAATAAATAATTTCACCTTGTGGTCATGCTACACATTTGTTGTTTAGTATCAGAGATTATGGTATTTTTTAAACTCGGCGAGTCAAGCTATTGTTAGTAAAGTTTCGCAATTCAGCCAGCTGATAATCATAAAATGCAAACTTTAAAATTATTTTCAAGAAAACAAAAAAATAAAATTTAAACTGTTCACTGGACCACCTCACCTGTTAAAGAGTGGCTGCGTCAAAAATGGTGATATAGTGTAAAAAGACAGCCCTTTATTTTAATACTATTTGTATTCCGTATGTAAAAATAATGTAATTGTATTACATTTGTGATAAAGAAATTTTGAAGTAATAATTTTTACCAAGCCTAAATATCTCAGGCATGGTTAATTTAAGCAAACCAATTTTCTGTTACTTGACAAAGTTTTGTAGCGATATATTTAAATGCCCAATACACTCATACAAACCAAAAGCTTAATAATCATTAGGGTCACGATTATATTTACATTCAGGACTTCCACAAAAACAGTTGGCGTTTTTCACATCCCAAAACTTTTTGCCATAATCAAAACTGAAAATATAAAACTGTTATATATTTTGTTAAATAACTGAAGGAAGAAAGTTTACCATAGTTCTTCATCGATTTCAATGTTTCTACACGAGAAAAGTGCAATTCTTGGAAAACGTAAGTCTTGATGTTCCACAAACAACTTGATTGGTACCAAATTTGGTACACAGCTGTGGTTAATGAATCTTGCTACATTTCCATAGTAATTTGCATCTATACAAAAAGAACCATTTTCCTATAAGAAAATGGAGAGGTCACACAAACTATTATTATTATTATATATTAAAAATATACACAAGAGTCCCACTTAAGCTCGCATACAATGGGGATCTTTAGAAGTAGAAGAGATACAACTTCAGTTAAATTATGAAAAAGTTTCGCTTTTTTTGAGACCTTTCAACATCTTTTTTTTTTTCAAAAAAGTAAGTAATATTCGCAGCCGTTTCCAAAATATTTTGAAAAATACTATTTTTTTAGATCTGTGATTTAAGTTTTAGTGAATTTATATATATATATATATATATATATATATATATATATATATATATATATATATATATATATATATATATATATATATATATATATATATATATATAAAGGGTTCTTCAACTGCCAAAGCAATATAGCGATTTGCACGCAAATTTTTAAATGCTCAAATCTTGGCTTCTCTAGTTAAGTACACTTGGAGAACCGAAATCACCACAACACATTAAAAAAAACCTGACGATCGTTTTACCAACCAAGTTAGCGTTAGGAGATGAAAAATTATCTCTTATGTGGTTATTTTAGAGCAAAATTGTATTTGACTTTTTTAAAAAGCATCACATTAGAAGTCTATTGCCCTATTTTGTTTTATATATATGTAAAGGAAAAATATTCCTTTAGTTTTGAATGCAGAATCGAGGCCGTGCCTTCCCGAGCGCCGGCGCAGTGGAACACAACAGCAAACAGAATAACAATAATCAGCTACAGATTGCACGCTGGTAAATAAAGTGGACAAAATATTTGTAGTAATTACTTGTGGTTAGGGATTGACACTGTAATAATTAGCATTAAATGTCGTTTTATATTGTATCTTATATAGTTTCGAGAATTGACATCAATAATCAAAACAACGCTGAGTTTCTCTGTAATAAAAGATTTATATTTATTATTTACATGTTTGTTGATAATTACACTATTTACAAAAATCTCACCTGTAATAAAAGAAACGACATTTAATGCTAATTATTACAGTGTCAATCCGTAACCACAAGTAATTACTACAAATATTTTGTCTACTTTATTTACCAGTGTGCAATCTGTAGCTGATTATTAAGTTATTCTGTTTGCTGCTGTGTTCCACTGCGCCGGCGCTCGTGAAGGCACGGCTGCGATTCTGCATTCAATATATATATATATATATATATATATATATATATATATATATATATATATATATATATATATATATATATATATATATATATATCTGTGTGTGTGTATTCACTTATTTTGTTAGTGATTTGGATGAGTTTGTTCATCAGATCATAACGCCCATTTTTTCGTAACAGAAAATTAAGAAATATTTTTTTAAACGCAATATCTTTCAAATTGTTTAACTGAACAAATTTACATCTCAAAAGAACATGGATAGATGTGGTTGTGTACCAATTTTCAAGTCTTTTGATCAAAGAAAAATAAAGTTATTTCTAATTAATAATACAATAATCCTCGACATCACTCCCAATTCTGTAATGCATACCTACAGTGTTAGACAAAGACAGATGACGTCACATTACTGCTATGGTATTTAAACAAATCATAGATAAAAATCTAAACAATGGAAGTTACAATCATTGCAAGATGTCAAGATGTAGCTGTTTCTTATCGGGGTTGCCAGATCTTCAGAAATTTCATGTAGTTAAACCTTTCATGTATAAACATTTCTAATTTTCACTACAATTAGTTAAAGAATACTGTAATTCATAGCTGTATTAGATGCAAATTTCGAATTACCCATTTCTGTTGATTTTTAATTTATCCCTCCAATCCTAATTTACTCTATCTGACAACGTTGTTAAACTGTGTCCGTGCTGGAGCTCCCCTGTTATTTGTCATTCTGTGGTTATGTCATTTATTGTCAATTGTCACACAATTATTACTAGAGAGATATGATAATGGAGATCCTCTGTCAAAATTTGTTGGATATTGGTTATGGACAATTGTACTTGTTGAGCACGATGTCGAATAGAGGTTCTTGGATTCTCAACAATACTCTCTGACCCTATGTCTAAGTTTTCCTGAGAACCATCACTGCGAATATGCACAGGTCTCTTCACATTACAAACTAAACCCTTTTCTTGAAATTTCTTAACCAAAGCTTCAATCGTGGGACCAGAAGGACGATGATGGCGACCAAAATAATTGTAGAGTTTGTGATAGGTTCGCGTGAAATTTGTCTCATTTTCATACTGAGTTTTAATAATGAAAATGCGTTGCTTAATTGAATAGTGCTCCATAACTTCAAATGGCAATGATTACCGATAGTAATGTAAAGTTTTGACAACTGTCAGTTTGGCAAAAAGAAAATGATGCCAACTTTAAATTCAACCTCTCACTGGGACATGCTCATATTAAAACTGGAGTATATACTATTATTATTCATACAATAATCCAATTTAAAAAGTATTGGATAAGCAAGTGTTCGATTCTCAAAAGTACTACATACTGCTCATCACTATATTTACTTGCAACTTTAATCTAGGTGTAACAAAAATTGATTTAATTACCTTATTGTCCAAGTCAAAGAAATAATCATCATCATCTCTCAGGATAGTATCACCTGTAGTCAAAATCTCTCCTATGTACTCACAAACAAACGTGCCTTTCGGGATGTAACGTATTGTGCGAAGACCCCAGCCTTTATAGGGCGTGTCAAATAACTGGAACCTCTGAGTCAACCCTCTTTGCACCACTCTGTTGGGGCATGTTATTGCATTACAGGGACATTTGTCATTGCATTCAAATATAGAAGGTGGATCTAAAAAAATAAAATTAACCTATTATTACATATGTTATTTATCAAATTAATTCAAAATTATAATAATACTAGCTGCTGTACCCTGCTTTCCAGGGTTAATGATGGAATGCAACTTTGCTTACTTTAACAACAATAGAAGAGAAATATCATATTATTTGAGAACTTAGGATAAGATTTAATCTGTTATTCTACACCTTATATTTTGTCAAAACAAGAACCAAAATCAGAGTAACTCCAAATAAGAGTTCGGGACGCAGCAAGTGCGTTATGGTAGTGAATTTTCATAGAAAGGTTTTTAATAGCAAAGATGTGGTTTTTTTTTTCAGAAAGCAGGCATCAAATTTGATTACCAGTATAACCTATATAGTAAAAACAATGTGCCATGTTTCATCAAAATAACTTTATTGTTTAAAAACATACAAAAATTTCCGAAAGTAAACTTGAAGTGTAACTGAAAAAATCCGTTTCTTGGTCAACCTTATAGGTTAATAGCAAATTGAGCTTTTCAAATATGAAGCATTTAATCAAAATTCACTACCATAACGCACTTTCTGCATCCAGAATTTCTTTACTTACAAACATGCATTATATTTCGATGGAAAATACAAAAATGTAATAACATAAGGCGTGTTCGGCAAAAAAAAAAAATTTGTATCACCGACTTATGGGCCAGCCTGTGATTGTAGAATTTTTTTTTTAAAGATGTAGCTCAAGACGCCCTATAATTAATGTATACAATTTTTTTTTCATATCTTGTAGAATAACGGATATATTGAGCTTTATTGATTTTTTACGAAAATTTGACAAAACTTATATATCATTAAACGATAAACTCTATAGGCTAAGACTACTGCCAAGCATCAGAGAAAGGGTCTATTTGAAATGAATTTTCTGGAAACATTTTAGTAAAATGAAGGACAATGACGGTTGAAACTAAGACTTCAGGGTTTATAAAACATTCTTCTTGAGACATTTTCTTTCCATAGCCCGTATTAGTTTCAAGTTCTTTGCCTAAATGTTGCCAATTTTGACGTTTTAAATTGTCACTTTGACATTTTGAGGAACCCCCCCAATTTATTTTTCTTTAAATGCCTATAACTTTTTTGTTTTTTAACTTACAGCACTAAATTTTGGTAGCGATATAAAACGAGGTACCAAATTTGGTTGCCCTTACTTTGTTATTACCGGAGACATGAATTTTTTTCTACAGAAAACACAAAATTTTCTGGGAAAACCTCGACCGATTTTCCTGGCTAACGAACTTATCCAAGCCACTTACAAAAGGAAGGTATTCACGAAATTTTGTCAAAATCGGCCCTTTATTTTTTGATCTATCGGTGTGATATATATATATATATATATATATATATATATATATATATATATATATATATATATATATATATATATATATATATATATATATATATATATATATATATATATATATATATATATATATATATAAAAACTGACCTCGGATATGTGTTCTAGGGGGCCTAATTAGCACCCACTTGAAGAAATTTTTTCAAAATTTAAGTCGGGATCTCCTCATTAGTGATTTCTTTTTAAAGAAAATTCAGTGCATGCAATTGAATTGAAACTTCCACATAGCTGCGATAATCTACTCTCCCCAAAAAGGCATTCTCATCAAATCAATTTATGGTCCATGACTTGACCACAAAGAAAATATTCGTATTCCTGTACCCATAAACTTCTGAAACGATATATTACTCGAGTTTTAACGAAAAAATGTCAATTTTCGCCAAATCACCTCTCATTTATCCCCTATGCCATGAAGCAATCTTACCCAAAAACGACTAGAAGCGTTTCTTTGACTAGTACTAACTGGATACCAAATTTGAAGATGATATCTCAATTCATTCGAAAGTTATTGTGCCTACTAACAAACAGACATACATGCTGACAGATTGACCAACCGACAGCTAAAAAAATTTCGTTCAAGAATCAAGTTTTCTATGTTGTTACACTTTAAAAATCAAACAAAAATTTATAAGTAACATTCACTCTGTTATCATTTACCTCTTTGTTTACATTTTCTTTTTGGGAATTTGGTTGACATTTGACTAATCAATTAATTGACAATAATATCCTTATCTAATATATTCATTTTTAGTGAATGTTTATTTAAAAAAATTCACGAATAGAGAGGTATCGATGGTGAGATTTTGCAAACATTTTTTCAAATGAGCGCGAACTAGGACCCCTAGAACCCATATCCGGCGTCAGTTTCGATTTTTATGTTTATACATACATACATACATATATATATATATATATATATATATATATATATATATATATATATATATATATATATATATATATATATATATATATATATATATATATATATATATATATATATATGTGTGTGTGTGTGTGTATCCAACCAATAACTCGAAGAATAATTAACCGATTGGAATGAAACTCGGCAAGTACATTTCCTTTATTAATAGCTTGGATGACTTCGTTAGTCAGGAAAATCGGACAAGGTTTTCCAGGAAAATTTTGAGTTTTCTTTCGAAAAAAATTTTTTCTTTGAAAATTACAAAGCTATTTTAATGAAATATAGGGAATATGCCTTGGGAAAGGCCTTACCGCATACCAAAATTGAACTTTCTAAGTTTGTAGAAAATTCAGTTATTCAAATTTGTATGTCTTTATTACACCGATAACCCAAAAATAATGGGCCGATTTTGATGAAATTTGGCAAGCGGCTTCATTTTGTAAGTGGCTTGGATAAGTTTCTTAGCCAGGGTTCCGGGAACATTTTGGGTTTTCTTTCCAAAAAAAGTGTATCTCCGAAAATAACAAAGCTATGGTAACCAAACTTGATCCCTAGGTTTACGTTATAAAAAGTATATCTGCAAAAATTTAAATATCTATGTTACAAAACAAAAAAGTATAAGCATTTAATAAAAAAATGTTTGCTGTCAGATCCTTTCTATGAACATTCACTACCATAACGCACTTGCTGCGTCCCGATTTTTTTTTCTCTTTGAACATTAGTGGAATTTTTAAATTTTGATAAAAAGACAGATAATGGTTCTTCACTTTTCTTCGTTGCATGGTCCAAGTTAGTAGATGTCGTTCTGAAAATTTTTGGTTAATCTCTTCATATGAAGGATATTTTGGACTCATTCTACATAATCAAATGGTTATTCTCTTTTGGTAGTATATTATTTTTGGGAGAAAACCAAACCTTCATGGGAGTTGTTATCTTGGCCATGTGTGAAGTAAACTTAAAGTCATCCACTCAAAAAACATCAGTTTTTGATATCTTAGTCGCCACAAAAAGGAACTAAAACCCTCAAAGAGGTCAGTAAACTGTAGTAATTAAAACTTAGGCACATGTGCTCATTTTAACGAAAACATTTCAGGGTTTTCCCCTGTTTAGATCTTTCCTTTTCATTCTTTTTCCTTCGTATTCACCTTATTCTTTACATATTCCTATTTCTTGATAAAAATAATTGAAAATAATTATGGATGCCACTGGATTATGAAACAAGCATGTCAAACTAATTTTTCGACACTGTCATCAACTTTGAAAAAAAAATGGAATTCATTATTAGGCAAACTGTATATTATTTTAAAGATTATTTTGAAATCGCTATCTTAAGAACTATCTAATTTACCTACCTGTATAATTAAAATCAGGTACTAGTCTTCCTTCATTGTCGTACCAAGATTGACTGAATATCATACAACGACAGAACTCTTTGCTACATCTGTCTCTACAGGCGCAACTGTCAGATGATGTCAGATATGAATCTATCGATAGTTTTTCTGAACCTATACAATTCTTTGTTATATATATAAAATCCCTTGGTTTTGATCCGTTCTTATTAGACATTATACACTGTATTGGATTCAGTTCTTTCCCATTAGATATGTCACTGGAAATAATTAATATTTATATAATACTAATAATAATAAAAACAATAATAATTTATTCATCATCAAAAACTTACATGGTTTGTCACAGCCTGTTCTCATTAAGGGTTTACACTTAATTCAATACAAAAGTACAAAAGCTATATAAAAAGATTTACAGTATTTTAAAAAGTAGAAATAAAAATTAATAAAACTGTAAATCTAAAACCTATATACAGGCTATCCCGTATTGTTGTAATCAAATTTTCTAAGCATATAATAGGCTTAATTCTGAAGTTAAAAGCCCAAGAAACATTAAATAGTGCTGCAAATTGAATCATAACTTCCACATAGCTGTGATAATATACTCTCCTCAGAAAAACATTCTCATACAATAAACTTAGGGTCCATGACTTGACCACAAAGAAAATATTCGTATTCCTGTACCCATAAACTTCTGAAATGTTATATTACTCGAGTTTTAACGAAAAAATTCCAATTTTCACCAAATCACCCATCATTTATCCTGTGCCCCTCAAAGTGGTCTTACCCAAAAACAATTCGAAGCGTTCCTTTGTTTTGTGCTAACTGGATACCAAATTTTGAACATGATAGCTCAATTCGTTCGAAAGTTATTGCGCCTACTAACATACGTACAGGCCGACGGACAAAAAAATCCTCTTAGTTCCACAAGAAGGAAGATTAATGGAAGGGGTAAAGTTATAACCTCAGAATAATTTTTTAATGAAATTATAACAAAGGCTAGAGAAAAAAAGGAAAAAGAGAGAAAAAAGTTGAGGTTAAGCAAACAAAGGAATCTGATATCGTCCCTTGTGTTGAAAAAAATTAAAGTTTGGACACAGCAAGTGCGTTATAGTAGTGAATGTTCATAGAAAGGATCTGACAGCAAACATTTTTTTTTATTAAATGCTTATACTTTTTTGTTTTGTAACATAGAGATTTAAATTTTTGCAGATATACTTTTTATAACGTAAACCTAGGTATCAAGTTTGGTTACCATAGCTTTGTTATTTGTAAGTCCATAATATAACAATCATTTCATGTAGTTGCATTCGATAAGTTTTTGTGTCGACACATTATCTAGTTACGAGGATAGGATCAAATAATTTGCATCGTGATCAGCTCATTTTATTTCTGATAAATCTATTCAAATTATTGTTGAAACAAACATTTATTAAACGGAAGTAAGGTCAAACAATGGAGATATAAAAACTGCTGACTTCCTTGTCAAGGAGACCTGACCTGACCTGACCTGACATTGTTCAAATGCTCTGTGCCTCATACAGTGACAATCTGACAGTACCATTATTTTTACAAACGAAACTAATTCAAACAACTATAACTGAAAAACTATCAACTATAGCTATAGGAAAACCTATACTACGTCGTTGCAGAAATTAATGGTCTACCTGACCAATACATAAAAATTTGGGTGTTCCATTTGAAAAACACAAGTTATGCCACTTTAAAATTAGATATGCTGTAACCCAAAAATAATACACCCTGTACAATAATGATAAATTATTCTTTAACTATTTTAAAGTATTAAATTTCGTCTATTGATATTTCAAATTTAAGGCAGCAAAACTCAAAGTTTTTTCGGCTAGCTCTAAGGGTAAGGAATATATAGAGGAATTACACACTATTGGGAAACCCTATATATATATATATATATATATATATATATATATATATATATATATATATATATATATATATATATATATATATATATATATATATATATATATATGAAATATAAAAATTGAAACTGACCCCGAATCTGGGTTCTAGGGGTCCTAGTTCACGCTCATTTGAAGTAATGTTTTCAAAATTTAAAAGTAGAGATCTCCCCATTAGTGAATTTTTTCTATGAAAATTCACTAAAAACAAAATGAAACAAATAAAAACAAAATCAAAAGAGTGTAAAATGAGAAAAGAGAGTAGTAGTGATGAAAGCAACAGTTGTTTGTAGATATCTGACAAGTCTGATGACTTGGACGACATTGATATTGCGCCTCCCACACAGTTTATATATATTGCGGAGGACTTGTGTTTGTTGGAAAACTCGGGAAACTATTTGTGACTTGAAAACTATGGAAAAACTTTATACTGAGTATCCAGATTAATTGGTCAGTATTAGAACTAATATATCTCGGGCGCCAGTACTAATTAATCAGAGTTAGCACCGCGAAAAAGTTTGGGAGCCACTGACTTAACTTGTTCAACTCCTCACCAGACCCACCACCTTAAACGAAAATGTACCCCTTTTGAGCATGCAATTAATTATTTTTTTTACATTTGCATGCAAGGAACACTAATCGCCACGGTATCAGACATATCTTCATGAATCTGCTCACTATTTAAACTCTTCAAATAGAAGTCAGATCAGGTCAGCTCCCCTGACCTGACCTGAGGATGGCTCCACATACTCCAATTGTTTAATTTTCACTATTTCAATCGACATTCTTTTTTTGGATTTTTACTGTGCAGCTATGGTTTTACTTTTTGATGTGAAATTTGTAATTCGACATTTCTAATTAGATATTATTCATTGCTACAGTATCAAAATCTTTTGTTTGTCCATGGAAACAGTTAATGCACCTAAAGAGGATAAAATATAATGTGAATAAGCTTGAACGTGATTACTAATCTAAACATGAAATACATTACTACTACTACCACCGGTCACGCCATTCCCATAAAGGGATAGGCACACCACAAAGCCTATGCTATATTTATTAACAATGTTTCTCCATGCATTTCTGCCCTAACAAGCTATTTTCGCTTCTTTTACATTTATACATCATGCTCCCTATAAATTATACTTGTCATTCTATCATTATACATTCGTTCTATGTGCCAAATCATTTAAGCATGCTGCTCTCATACTTACTTTCAATAGATTTTTCTACGTTACGTTCGCTAAGAACCCATTCATTTCTAACTCTGTCTTTCCTTGATTTACCTGTTACTGATAAGTACACTTGGACAACACATCTTTTTAAAAACCTGACGATCATTTCACTAACAAGGTTAGCGTCATCAGAGGATGAAAAATGCTAAACTGCCTACTTACAAACATCACCTTTTATACAGTTTTAGGTAGAAACCAATACGGAGAGGGAGACTAAATCTCAGGCAAATTTTCTGTGTATTGTATTTTTACTACCGGACGAGGTTCTTTAACTTCCTTTATAACTTTACGTGGCAAGTTTCGGAATATTTTATTTAATCTGTATCAGAGACAGAGGGCAAACAAAGGACTATAAATCAGTGGCGGTGCTCGGTTTAAGAAACGTTTGATTTTCATTGCCTTAGAAATAGAAGTACTTGCGTACGCATCTAGCTTCGCTGGCTGTCTAACATTTTTGATAAGTTTCAAATTTTCTTTATCAATGTAGAATGGTTATTATCCCAAATATGTTGTGCCAGGCATGACTTGTCTACACTACCGTATCTCAGATGTGCCAGATGTTCACGAAATCTAGTATCAATGGTTCTCTTAGTCTGCCTAACGTATTTAAGATTACAATCTTTACAACCTCTCTCATAGATACTTGACATTTCAGTGGCTTTACCTAACAAATTTCTTAAATAATTTTTTGTCGAAAAGTTAGCTACATAGGCTTTCTTAAAACTGCTCTTGAGACCGCTTGTAATACGTGGTTCAAAAGGTAGGCAAAAATTTTTTTCTCTATTTTACCTTATCATTCCCTGAATGTCGTGCGTTCTGCTAAGATTTTCTTTGTTCTGTGTCTACTCATTAATTAATTATATTAATAACATTCAGGAAAGATAAAATAGAAAAAAAATTGTTTTCCTACGTCTGGCTGATGTTCCAGTTGAAGTGAAACATCCTATATTGTTACCCCGCTCACATCATCTCACTGAGTTAATAATGGCACACACACACACACACCATGTCAATCTTCATCCTGGTCCTCGCACATTGCTTCATTTGCTTTCACAACAGTTTTGGATTTTGTCACCTCGGAGAGCTATTCATCACGTTTTGCCAAGGTGCCATCGTTGCTTTCGAGTGAACCCTACTCCCATGGCGCAGATTATGTCTGATTTGCCAGTTGCAATGGTTTGTCAGTTAAAGCCGTATTCACACAGTGTTGATTTTGCAGGTCCAGTTTTTGTGACACAGGGCAGATATCGAGGTGTCCGAAAGGTTAAGGCCTATACTTGTTTATTTGTGTGCATGGCAACGAAAGCCCTCCATTTGGAATTAGTGACTGATCTTTCAGTCGAAGCCTTCTTGGCAGCCCTTCGGAGATTTGTGGCTCGCAGAGGAAGATGTGATAATTTGTATAGCGATCAAGGTACCAGCTTGGTCGGCTCAAATAAACAGCTCTTAAAACTATGCCAGCAGATGCTTGTGCCATTAAGTGGCATTTCAACCCCCCATCTGCCCCGCATTTTGGAGACCTTTGTGAGGCAGGAGTGCGCTCAGTCAAGACTCATTTGCTAAGGGTGATCGGTTTGCAGATTCTGACCTTTAAGGAGATGTCCACTTTGCTTTATCAAGTGGAACCAGTTTTGAATTCTCGACCATTGTGTAGTGCGAGTACTGATCCAAATAATCTGTTAGCCCTATCCCCAGGACATTTTCTCACATTGGAACCGTTAAGTGCACCTCCTGATGCTGATTTGACTTTGTTAAATGTGAATCGCTAGTCACGTTGGTAGCTGGTGCAAAAGCTCCACCTGGATTTTTGGCGCCGCTGGAACAACGAATACCTGCATACAATGCAGCAGCATAGTAAGTGGGATACTGTGCAAACATCGCCCTCGATCGGCGCTTTTGTCATGATTAAAGATGAGATTTCGTCACCTCTTGTTTGGAGGCTCGGACACATTACGCCACTATATCCGGGCCGTGATGGTATAGCTCGGGTAGCTCAAGTCTGCACTAGTAGTGGAAATTTCGATAGGCCTCTGACAAAATTATGTCTGTTGCCATCACAGTAATACGTCCGCCTTGAAATTTTGTTGTACAGTTAGTTATAAAACCAATAGCTTTAGTTGTTTTTTTTTGGTGCTTATTGTAATTATTGTTTTGTTTGTTTATTTGAGAAACAACACAGATATGAAAATAAATCCTTATTTTGGTGGGCGGAATGTTCATACTTGTTGTTCTGTCACGCTTTTAAATTCAAATGTCGCGTGCTACACTGACATAAAGTAGGTGTTGCCAATGGTTTCCGCCAGAAAACCAGAGGGGGAAGAAGCCTTGGAGAGAGGAAAGAGAAGTTCTATTCCTCTGCCACTTGGTTTTGAGTTGTTGAAGAGGCAAGAGGTCTCGAAAAAACGAATCGCTTTCAACTCGTTGAAGAGACACGAGGTCTCGAAATATCCATTTTGTTTGTAAGTCCTTTGGAGACAAGAGGTCTCTAAAGGTTTTGTGTGTGAAGACAGAAAAACGAAGCTAAAAGGTAGGTGACTTAACTTATTGTCAGTGCTCTATTTGTTCTTTTTTTGTCATTCATTGTAAAATAAATGCACGTGGTATTTACACATGGTGTTTCAACATTTATTAGCAACATTTCCTGCCGTTGTGTCCCTCAAAACAAAAGTTGTATCTTCAGCGTACAGATATGCACTACACTAAGGTAAGGTTGCATTTAGGTCACTCATATATACATACATACATACACACACACACACACACATACATATATATATATATATATATATATATATATATATATATATATATATATATATATATATATATATATATATATATATATATATATATATATATATATATAAAATAAAATAGGTCCCAAAACGGAACCTTGGGGCACTCCATGCTTAATAAAGTGTGGCCTCGACATTTTATTGTTCCACTTCACTATCTGCGGACATTCCACCAGATATGATCTTGAAGTTTTAATGGTGTACAACTAATTCCATAAAAAAAACAGCTTATTCAATAAAACCTGATGCTGAACTGTATCAAAGGCTTTTGACAGGTCGCAGCAGGCGATCATCGTTTCTTCATTTTCATCTTGAGCCTTTAAAAATACTCTGAATTACACTATGATTGTAGTGATTGTAGAATTATTTTTTCTATATCCATGTTGCTGGTTATACAATATTTTCTCTTTTTCAAAGAAGTACATTAATAGCAGGCCAAAATTTCAAAACTTTTATGTAGACTACTATCTTTTTGGGGGCTAATTTACCTATTTCCTAAGGTGTTAAGGTATTTGAGCCTTTTGCAGAACTGAGCCATACAGTCACATAGCAAGTGTTCTGTTGTTTCTGTTGCAGTTTTCACTGTCCGCCTCACCCATCTTCATAAGGTGATACCTTACTGGGGAGTATTCTTTGAAAAGTCTTGTGATTATTCTCAAGTCGTTCCTGTTAAATTCAAGGAACAGTTCATACTTCTCTATTGACATGGTGATGAACTGTTTTGCCTGCCTTAAGCCTAGTTTCCCTCCAGTATGACGGCATTTGGTTCCTCTCGCAAGTATCACGTTAATTTCTTACATGGCCTTTTGTTAGTCCACAATATGGCTCTGGACAATAGAATGGTGACGTTGCTGCCCTTTTTTCAAGCCTATCTGCCTCCTCATTTCCTTCAATGCTTTGCTGCCCTGGTACCCACCTCAAGTTACTTTGTTGTTCGTAGCCAGTTGCTGCAAAGATTTTTTGCAGTCCCAGGTCAGTTTTGAAAGATCAGAGTCTTTAGTGCTGCCTTACTGACAGGAAGAATATCTCTCTATTTCTGAGTCTTCTTTGTATGCCCTGCCATCCTTCCCCTACACCACCACCACCACCATTTGTATGCACACATGTGCAGAGATTTATAGCAAGCATTTCTGCTTTTCTCTTTAGATTCACTATACGCTGGTTCCAATAAATAAGGGTGGCTCAATAAGTCCACGACTTTTTGAATGAAACAGTTTTTTTTTACAAAAAATCATTTTATTTCTCAACATAGTCTCCTTTGAGCTGTATACACTTCCTCCAACGTTTCTCCAATTTTTTTATCCCTTCCAAAAATAAGATCTTTCGAGGTCCTCAAAATAGGTATTTGTTTGTGAGATGATTTCATCATTGGAGTCAAATCTCTTTCCGCCGAGCCATTTCTTTAAGTTTGGAAACAAGAAATAGTCACTCGGGGCTAAATGCGGAGAATAGGGCAGATGAGGGAGCAATTCGTAGCCCAATTTATGCAATTTCGCCATGGAGATTGCACCCTTGCATTGTCTTGGTGGAAAATAACTTTTTTCTTGGCCAAATGTGGTTGTTTCTTCAAATCGTCATTGAATCGGTTCAAAAGTTAGTATAATATGCCCCTTTGATTGTTGTTCCCTTTTGAAGGTAATCAATGTGGATTATACTGCGTGCATCCCAAAGACACGGTCACCATGACTTTATTGGCTGACAAACCCACCCTGGCTTCTTCGGCGCCGGTTCGCACGGAGAAACCCATTGTTTTGACTGCTGCTTGGTCTCTGGTGTGTTGTGGTGAATGCATGTTTCGTCAACGGTCACGAAACGGCGCAAAAAGTTGTCCCTATTGTGGTTGAACAACGCCAAACACTCCTTCGAAGTTGTCACACGATTGTGTTTGTGGTCAATTGTGAGCAAACGCGGCATTTATCTTGCAGATAGCTTTCTCATACCCAAGTGATCATGCAAAATCGAAACCACTGAGCCACGTAATATGCCGATGGCTTCCACAATCTCCCGCACTTTCAATCTCCGATCGGCCAACACCATATCGTGAATTTTTTTAATTGTTTCGGGTGTAGTGACCTCAACTGGGCGCCCAGAACGTTCGGCGTCATTTGTGCTTGTACGGCCACAACGAAATTCAGTTTACCATGGAAATTGATGGTGCAGAGTCCCCATAGTATTTATCAAGCTTATCCTTGGTTTGAGTGATGGTTTTTTTCGAAAAAAATAGGTTTGATGAGCACACGAAATTCATTTTTTTCCATTTTCGTTATAACTCAAGAGGTTGTCTGCTTTCAATGGCTACCTAACACAAACTAAATGAAGCAGCTTGTTCAAAATTTGACAGGAGTCAACTGACAGATTGCTTGTTGACAGGAGCAGTGTTGCCCTTCCTGTAAAGAGGTGGGAAATTCAAAATGTCACGGACTTATTGACCTGCCCTCGTATATGAAGGGACTCATCCCTACCATACAAAACCAAACTATTATAGGAATTCCATAGGCAAAGAAATTTATTTTTAAGCAAGCAATATTTAGTTAAAACCGAGCAAACTTCGCTTATACATTTGTCCATGAATATGTTGAAAAATCAAGGAGATATCATACATGCTTGTTTTGACACCCTGTTCAATTCTAAAATACTCACTGAGCATTCTGTTAGTTCCCACACATGCTCTACTGCCATCATATAGCGATCTAATACCTTGAATTACTCAATCATTAAACAAGTACATCTAAACTATCTGATGAAGTGACAATAGTTGGTCAGTACAGCCTCTTTCTGTCATGAACCCACACTAAACATCCCAACTCTTTCCCTCAGTCAGCTGTCTCACTCGTTTTTATTAATATTCTGCCTCACAAGACTTAACAAACTTATCACTCGATAATTTTGCATTCACTCTTGCTTCATTTATCTTTCCATAAAGCCATCCTTTTACTTCTTGGCATGACCTACTTTTACACATGCACATTTTAAAAGCTCACATAGTCACATGGTCAAATTGGAGCATCCATACTTTAAAATTTCTCTATGGATTTTATCAATACCCGTTCTTTACTTTCTTGATCACTATTTCAACTTAATGCACTTCAACAGTGTCACATTCTGTCTGCGTGACACTGTTGAAGTGCATGAGGTTGACCTAGTATTCATATACATGAATGATAAATGCCAAATTCTAGTCTGCTGGGTATGTTACGGATATGGTGCAGAGTATCTGAAGGTAGGAAAGACATACACTTACTTTGTGATGAGGTGTTTATTTCGTTCCCATGCAGTTCCAGTAACAGATTTCAACTGGACATTAGTTTGTATTACCTTGTGGCATTCACTGCCAGGTGGGGCACAGTCTAATGGAGTTTCATTGTTTTTGTTTATAATGGACACGTCAGCTCCTCTTGCTAATAACACCATAATACAGTCGTACATGTCCTGACGTGCCCCTATATGTCTGTAAAGATAAATTAATAAATTATATTAAAATGTTATTGTCTAACAGACAAAATATAAACTGTAATAGTAAATAGATGTCAATATAAAAAAAGTCTGGACACAGTAAGTGCGTTATGGTAGTGAATCTTCATAAAAATGTTTTAAAAAGCAAATGTCTTTTTTTTTAATGAAAGCAGGCATCAAATTGGGTTATCATAGTATATAGTAGAAACAGTGTACCATATTTCATCAAATAAGCTTTTCGACCAAACCCCAAAAAAGTTTTTTGCATCAGAATTTGTAATTTTTTAACGAAAATCCAAAAACTTTTTTTTTAAATAACTTATGAAACATTTATTATTATGCCCTTCACTTCTGAAACACAAAATACACACTTTTCTAATTGAAACAATCGAGTTACGACAGTTTGATTTGTATTAATTCAGTCACTCTTTGAGAGCGTCCTGTGTATGGCATCTCGATTTTTTCATGAAATAATATAAACGAAAACCTTTGTGAATGCGCTACTTGCATTAGGCTCCGATTTTTGTTGGTAAAAACGCCGTATCACAATTTTTAATATGTGCCAAAAATGTTAAAGTAGCAAAACAAATGAAATAACTCGAAAACAAACATGCATAACAATTCGATGGAAAATGCAAAAATCCATTAATATAACACGTGTTCGATTTAAAAAAGAAAATTTGTATCGCCGACGACATACGGGCCACCTGTGATTGTTGAAATAATTTTTATAAGATGTAGCTCAAATTGAGGTAGTCAAATTTGAAGCATTTAATGAAAATTAGCTACCAGAACGCACTTGCTGCGTCCCGAATTTTCTTTCTTACAAATATGCATTATATTTCGATGGAAAATACAAAAATGCAATAATATACGGAATGTTTAAAAAAAGAGAAAATTTGTATCACCAACGACTTATGGGCCACCTGTGATGGTAGAAATAATTTTTTAAGATGTAACATCCTATAGTTAAGGTATACAATTGTTTCTCATATCTTGTATAATAACAGTAATATTGAGCTTTACCATAGAAATGTGTCACCTGTATATATATATATATATATATATATATATATATATATATATATATATATATATATATATATATATATATATATATATATATATATATATATATATATATATATATATATATATATATATATATATATATATATATATATATATATATATAACTAGATAAAAACTGATACTAACCCGGGATGTGGGTCCTAGGGGACCTAGTTCACGCTCATTTGAAAAAATTTATTTCAAATATTTTTATTTCAAATAGCCCCTTTCTCTGATGTTTTGGCAGTAGTCTTAGCTATGGAGTTTATCGTTTAAATGGTATATAATTTTTATCGAATTTTCGTAAAAAATCAATAAAGCTCAATATATCCGTTATTATACAAGATATGAAAAAAATTGTATACATTAATTATAGGGTGTCTTGAGCTACATCTTAAAAATATTTCTACAATCACAGGCTGGCCCATAAGTCGTTGGTGATACAAATTCTCTTTTTTTTTTAATCGAACACGCCTTTTATATATATATATATATATATATATATATATATATATATATATATATATATATATATATATATATATATATATATATATATATATGTATAACTAGATAAAAACTGATACTAACCCGGGATGTGGGTCCTAGGGGACCTAGTTCACGCTCATTTGAAAAAATCTTTTTAAAATTCAAAATCACGGTCTCTGCAATAGCGAATTTCTTGTGCGAAAATTTGCTAAAAATTATAGAGAATTAAACCATAAACTCTATAACTAAAGCTACTGCTAAAGTATTAGAGAAAGGGTCTATTTGAAATGAATTTTCTGGAATCATTGTAGTAAAATGAAGGACAATGACAATTGAAGCTGAAACTTAAGGACTTGTAAAACACATTTCTTGCAATATTTTCTCTACATAGCCCGTATTAGCTTCAGGTGGTTTGCCTAAACGTTGCCAATTTTGACATTTCAAATCACGACTTTGACATTTTAAGAGGAAAAGTTATCAAATTTTCAAAGTAATGTTTCTGGCACTTCTAGAGCTCTTTGCGCCAAAAAAACTTATTTGTAACATACATAGGATTTTGTTATCCACACAAAATATTTTACTTTGTGCGTTTATCTGGTCATCAGTGGCACCCCAATTTTTTTCTTTAAATGCGATAACTTTTTTCCTTTCACCCTATAGGTCTAAATTTAGGGAAATTGTTTACTTTTTATGACATAAACAAGCGTACCAAATTTGGCTGCCCTTACTTTGTTATTTACGGAAATATAAGCATTTTCCGAATAACAAATTTTCCAGGAAAAACTGGGCCGATTTTCCTGACTAACGAACTTATCCAAGCCATTTGCAAAGAAGGTACCCACCAAACTTGTTCGAATAATTTGGCCCATTATTTTTTGAGTTATATAGATTAGCCTATAAAATACAGGCTGTTCCATTTGAAATTAATACAATAATCAACTTGGCATGTGTAAACAATAATAAAAGTGTGAATAGCACCAGAACCGCTGCACTTGGGTATAGGGAACCCTAGTATCATATGAAAGGGAATTATGTTCTCTATTAAATGCAGCGTGGTTCTGATGGTGTGGACAGTATTTCCCCCATTCTCGTGGGAACAGCATGAAGATCATAAATACATATGGAACCAAAACTCTAGGGGTGAGGCACTTTTACAATTCTTTATGAAATTTAATTTAGACATATTGAATAGAGGTAATAAACCGACCTTCATCACAACACGGCATTAGGAAGTTTTAGATCTAACAGTTTCCACCCAGTGACTTTGTTAAGAACTGGGCTGTGTCTGGGGAAGTGAGCAGCTCAGACCACAGATACATCCTGTTTGAAATCGCCAAAGTCGAAAGACAAACAGTATGGTACCGGGACATCCGCAAGGCGTACTGGGAAGCCTACAGTGCAGAGCTAGCAGTGAAACGGGGGTGGGGGGGTCAAAAGAGTACCATAGACATAGGCGTTCAGAGCAACATAGGCTCCCGAAGAAAATCCACGGGAGGCTTTACATGCTCGGGGGAGGCAACTGTGGAAATTTTACTGCAGACGTACTTCCCCGGCTTTAACATAATAAACCAATCACCTCCGGACTGGGAACATTCAGAAATAGAGGCGCCTTATAGGCGGGCATCTAGAGTAGACTGGTCAGTCGCTAAAGAGGTGGTTACTTGGAGCAAAATCAGATGGGCCATGAACAGCTTTAAGCCATACAAATCCCCGGGATTTGATAGAATAATGCCCATCATGCTCCAACAGGGGATATATATCTGGCACCGGCGCTTACCCTCAATATGAGGGCCGGCCTGGCTCTGGGGTACATTCCGAGAGCATGGAGACTGGCCAGGATTGTATTCATTCGTAAACCTGGGCGTCTAACAGACCAGGCAAAGTCCCTGAGGTCAATTAGTCTCATGTCCTTCTTGCTAAAAACAGTGGAAAAACTGCTCGACCAGCACGTTAGGGGCGGTGTACTGGAAGCATATCCCCTACACTGACAATATGCATACAGAGCAGGAGTCTCAACAGAAACAGCACTGCCCCAACTGGTGATGAAACTGGAGAATACGCTGGAGAACAGGAAGGTGTCGCTGGCGGCCTTCCTAGACATAGAGCCTTCAGCAACACCTCATTCGGATCGGTTCTGGCAGCTGTTAGTAAGCGTGGAGTAGAGGAGACCTGCTGCAGGTGGATCAGTTCCATGCAGGGACAGGGCGGTGTTCACTCGCGGGAGGGACTCTGCTGGCAGGGGTCGCGGCGGGGTGTCCGCAGGGAAGCGTTCTGTCTCCCTTACTCTGGTGCCTAGTCGTGGACGGCCTGCTGGTGGGCTCTCAGGAGGGGGGGTATGTGGTACAGGGCTATGCGGACAACATTGTCATCATAGTCTGTGGAAAGGTTACACAATCAGTGTATGAGCGCATGCAGACAGCACTGAAAGTGGTGGAAGGGTGGACGGTTGGTCAAGGGCTCGGGGTGAGCCGTAAGAAAGCAACCGTCATACCGTTAACGAGGAGGAGGAAGTGGGAGAACCACAGAACTCTCACATTATACGGTAGGAACATTCCAATGGCCAGGGAGGTAAAATATCTTGGGGTCGTATTGGACTCTAAGCTAACCTGGAATGGTCACGTTGAAAAAATACTGTGTAAGACAGTCATGACCTTAGCCGTCACTAGGCGGCTATATGTAAAAACGTGGGGACTAGGACCTAGTATGGCCCACTGGCTGTATACAAGGGTGGCCAGACCATCGTTAACATACGCGGCACTGGTCTGGTGGCCTAAGGTGTCACAATCCGGTGCAAAACAAAAACTAGGCAAGATACAAAGGATGGCTTGCCTAGGCATCACAGGAGCCATGTCTTCAACCCTAACTGCCGCCATGGAGGTGTTGCTGGATCTGCCCCCCCTACACTTAGTTATTATGGGGGAGGCCAGGCTAGGACTATACAGACTAGCCTGCAATGCTAGACTTAAGATCAACCCAGGCTTCAGGGGCCACTGCAAAATTCAGAAGTTCGTGAAGGAGCCCATGCTTGAAATGAGGTCAGACGTCGCGAGCCCGCGAATCTGCAGGTAAAACAACTTTACAGTGGAGATCCCCGACCGTGAGGCATGGCAGGAGGAAACGGCGGGCATTTCACCTGATTGTGGTGCGTTTCTATCCTGCTGGCGAATGAACGAAGAGTATAATACTTCTTCCGTTCCAGGATATTCGTGATTTCTGAGGGTTTCTTAGCTTTTTGGTTTCGTAACGTATTTTGAAGTAAATCTGATAGAAAAAAAAGTGTTAGTATGCAACAAAATTAATAGAGAGTGCACATACCTACCTTTTCAATTTTTTCTAACTTTTTTTGATGTCAGAAATTATTGAAGTGCCTACGCTATATTTTTGTGCTAACATGTTAGCCACTGCCCCCTTTTCTCAATTCTTCAATAATTTCAATTAATGTTTTATGCTTTCTTTTAATGGGAGCCATTGTAAGGAAACACCATAAAAACTTCCATTCAACTTCAGTAACAAAAAGAGACTGGGATATTGCTGTGTTCTATGCTGACTGCTATGGTAATGCACATCAGATCGGCTTCTCCGTAATGCAAAATATACAGATTGGCGAATTTGACATGTCAAGCATAATATGTACATTATTGGAATCCGAATTACCAAATGGCTTATGAATCCACAACATACATAATGGACATCAACTAATGATCCGGATTATCAATGAATCCAGATTACCAATAAAACCGGATTGTCAATGAATCTGGAGTACCTTAGGTCCAGATTATCATGACGGTACTGTAATATAAATGTTAACATTCTAATAAGACGCCAAAGTGGTTGTCTTGTTAAGTTGCTCCATTTTATCACTGTTGCAATTACCTCCTGTACACTATTAATTTATTTATTTATTTTATTTATTTATTTATTTCCCATACATACAATAATACTTACTGACTAATATTAAGAACAGTAGCACGTAAGTTCAGAAGAACTTGTATGTGCTGAAAAACTCCTCCTACATATTCTACAGAGCAGTTGCATGCATCTTTCCAGTTACAGTGCAACAGGACGTATCACGTCCGTATGATCCGGTTCTCCAATCTTATCTCTATTATTTACCATTAAATGATCTCTACAATCAGCCGTGATTAAAGTCTACTCCCCTCTCATCACAATAAAAAGGAGGAAAGAGGAAGATCCGATATTTACAACAAATTACTAAACCACTTGTTTCCCGATTCAATATATACCTACCCAATCACAATTGAAAATAACACTCACTTACCAAGTTAAATACCCACCAAGTCTCTCACGTACGCGCACTCACACTCACACATTCTCACACATCCACACACCTTCATGCACATTCATCCTCCAAATATATACACGCAGTATGAAAACATCACTCCCTCTTTTCCCGTATCACTTGCTCAAATGTTACAAAGTTCTCAATTAAATGATTTAAAAGTTTTTTCCTAAACTTATAATTATCTTTCATTTTTTTAATCTCCAGTGGCACAAGATTAAGTAACACCGGACCAAGGTACGATACATAACGCTGTGAAATGTTCTTCCTACACGCCGCAGCCGTCATAAAATCACCCATTTTGCCCCTTGTACTGTAACCATGCGTTAACAATTTCTGAAGGCTTATAGTTGTGTGCGTGTATTGTATGAGTGCCATTATGTACAGTCCAGTGATATTAAGTACTTTGGTTGCCTGGTTGTACAACAAGTTAGTGGGATATTTAATCTCCTTGTTCAATATAGTCTTCATTATAAAGTTCTGTGTGATGCGTAGAGGATTCATGTAAGTGTCATATGCCGATCCCCAACACGATATTCCATACCTCAAAATTGACTGGACCAGGCTATCATACGTCAGAAGCAAAATCCTTTGACTTAAGATGCCTCGTAGAATATAAAAAATATGTACAAATTTCCTGAGCCTTTTGTTCAGGGTTTCAAGATGACAATTCCATTTTAGATGCTGGTCTATGATGATCCCCAGATACTTCACGTGAGTCTCGCACTTGATTATTTCATCTTTCACTCGTATTACGGGAACAATGTGCGGGAGACCCACCCTCGTAGGTGAAAAAGTGATAACCTTCGATTTCTTTGCGCTCAGATTTAGTTTGTTAGAAGCCAAAGACGCAACAAGGTCTTGAAAAATATTAGAACTGCACACAACAGCCTCGCTCCAGGTATTTGCACCATACATCATCACAATATCATCCGCATAAGCTACAAGATCGCAGCGGGTCTCAAATTTCTCAAGGATGTCATTTATGTAAATCAAAAATAGTATGGGCCCCAGTATAGATCCCTGAGGAACCCCACATTTTATTACTTGTGGATTACTTAGAACATTACCTATTTTTACTACCTGCTGTCGGTTGTTCAAGTAGTTCCCAATTAAAGTGAGGCCTACACCCCTTACACCCACCCGGTCCAGTTTTTGCATCAGTATGTCGTGGCTCACCGTATCAAATGCCTTATGAAGGTCTAAAAATATTCCAACTGTTTTTAAATCTTTATCAAAATTAGTCAACACCTTCGAGCAAAGTTTGTGTAGGGCCTGTTCGGTAGAATAGTTTTCCCTGAAGCCAAACTGATTAATAGATATTAAGTTATTTTTATTGAAATACTCAGTAAGTCGTAAATAAAGAGCTTTCTCAAATATTTTGGCCAGCGTGTTAAGTAAGCTTATGGGACGATAGTTGGCGGGGTCAATTCGACTTCCTGTTTTAAATATGGGCGAAACTACAGATATCTTAAACTGCTCGGGCACCAAACCTGTTTCAAAAATTCTGTTTATTATGTGAACGATTGGTTCAACCAAAAAAAGATGACCAACCTGGAAAAGCCTACCACCCAATCCGTCCATGCCAGGTGCAGATCTTGCCTTTAATTTACCAATTATAATAGTAATTTCACTACCAGAAACAGGGCGGAGGAAAAACGAACTGGCGCCTGATCTTGCAGTCTGATAAGGCACCGTTTGTGTACCAACATTAGAGTCCTCAGCACCCACTGACACAAAATACCTGTTGAAAATATTTGCTATTTGTTTCTTATCTCGTACCACTTCATTGTCGCTTATTCTCACGGCTTCTATTCTTCCCTGGTCTTTACCTCTGCCCAATGCAACGTCTGAAATAACATTCCATATTTTCCTGATATCTTTTCCTGCATTCACGACCCTACCTTTATAGTAATTACTCTTGGTAATCTTTATTAAATTAGTCAACTTGTTTTTATAGACTTTATATTCCAGTTCCAGTTGCCTATTATTCCTGTCATTAAGCCACTTAATTTTTAATTTGTCTCTAGTTTTAAGTGATGCAACAAGACCATTCGTTATCCATGGGCTTTTCTTTCTAGTTTTATTAATAGGTAATACAACCTTTGACTTCTGTACTATAGTACTTAGTTTATTTACAAACCCATCCACAGCACCCTGCACATCTTCACAATAAATAATATCATCCCACTCTGTTGTTTCCAAGTTTTTTAAGTATTCTACCTCATCTATTCTTTGGTACGTGCCGTTTCCATCACTCGCACTAGCAATGTTAGTTTCATCAGAGTGAAGACCACCACCCAAATCAATCGTCAGAAATACAGGGTAGTGATCGGTAACATCCGACTTTATTATGTAAGATCTTGTTGCAGACCCATCACCCTTCATCTCTTTGTCAAAATTTTTACTATACCGTAAGAACATGTGATCGATACAGCTTTCAGATCTGTCCGTAATGCGCGTGGGAGAATTAATGCAGGCAATATATCCATTTTTTTCAAGTACATTGATATAAGTGAGGCTTGAAGGATTTTGAAGATTCAACAGGTCAATATTAATGTCACCAACTATCAAGTCTATATCAGCCCTACTTTTATTTAGAATAAAAGCCTCTAGTTCATTTATGAATAGATTTAAGTCACTAGATGGGGGTCGATAAATTCCCGTAATACTGATCTTCCGATTCTGAATTCCAAATGACAAATTAATAACAGTTAACTCTGCCAGATTTAGACATTCTGAGTTTGCGTTTAGGGTAGTTTTAATGTACACTATTAATCCATCATTTTGATTATATGATCCTTCATTATAAAATGCATTATACCCTTCTATGTGGAAGTTATTCAGGTTGCTTACTGACCAAGTTTCACTTAAGATTAGACAATCAATGTTACCTCCCTCCAGCGATTTCAAAAAAATCAGTAACTCGTTAAAGTTTTTTTTTATGCTTCTAATATTTAGGTGAAGTACTGAGAGGAGAGGGAAGCTCCCTAGCTTGTGAACATTAAGTTGATCGAGCGACAATGATTCGGCCACAATATTTACATTACTTAAGTCAAGCATGTCAGCATATTCATCATACACTGCCATTATGTTTGTTCTCTTCGTTTTTTTTATGACAATATATTTTACTTCAAGCCAAAAATCAATCAGAGAACCAGATCATTCAATGAGTAACATAACAAAAAAATATTCACAAAAATCTGCACTAAATTATTAAAATAATCAGGTGTAATGAGATTACTGAGACCGACCCTGTATTTTCTGTATTTTGACAAAATATGAACAAATTGTCTTACGTATATAATTTATGAGTATAAAATTATCCTTTTCAATTCCAATCAAAATAATAAACCTCCAACAGAACCGAACAGATAGGACCCCAGTATAACTTCTCAATCAATAAGATAATTACCTCTATCAGTACAGTAAGATAGGATACTTAATACAAGACAACAATTATTATACTTAACGGAAACAATATTCAAAATTCCCTGTAGTTCTACCTCAATAATACATTAGTGGCCTCTTTTAGTATTAAACAATACAACAAATTCTTAATTGAGCAGGCCAAAAATAATCAAATAATGCTATATATGTACACACAAAAAATAAAAAATAAAAGTCTGTCTGATGAAAGAAGTTAGCAATGAATCTAAACTAATATTATGCACACACAAAAAGTTTCTAGCATACATCTGATTTTCGCCTCATGTTAACAGACTTTCAAGGTCAGCTAAAGTTCTCAATGAAATCCTGACATTATTCTTCTTTGTGTAAATGCTCCCCCTCCATACCCAAACTTGGTTGCGTCCAATTTTTTCCCTAGCTGTATATAAGAGATCAAGTTTTCGCTTTGTTAGTTCTTCATAGAAGTAGATATTGGTGTTCTTTAAGCACTTCTTGTTGCCCAAAATTTTGTTAAACATATCCTCTTGAAAACGGACCAAAACTTGTCTCGGCTTCCTGTCAACCCTATTCTTCCCAACTCTGTAGCATCTCAGGAGGTCCTTCTCCTCCAAATCAAAGCCGAAGTTATTTCTAATAAGTGAAACCACCCCACCTCTGATCTCCTCTTCAGGAACCTCATCCATGCCATGAATCCTTATTGTATTGGAGCATTTGATTTGTTGTTCTAAATAATCTATTTTATCTCTTAGTTCTTCATTTTCCTGCTTGATGAGATCTACTTGCTTTTCAACCTGTTTATATTTGACCAACATTTCATCCAGCCTCGTGTTTATTTTAGTCACTACCAACTCCGCAATTTTCTCCGTAATTACTTCCAGAGTCTTTGAGTCTTGGAGACATCCAATAGCCTCCGATTTAGCAATGGTCCTTATTTCTGTTTCTTGGGATTTGGTGAGCACCATTTTATTATACTGATACGACTATATTTCCGAACCAGTTATAGCAAAAAAGTAATAATTGTTCAAAAACTCACTTGTGCAACCCTATCCTGTTTTATGCCTTTGTTATACACTCCAGGACAACTTAACCAACACCGCTAGTATGAAATAGGGAATTATTTCACTTGTTTTACCCAAACTTTTCACTTTTTAAGCAGCGAAAATCAATACGTGTTTTACTCGTCGCTGCCCATAATATATATATTGATTACATATAACTACAAGTACTAGTTTTTCATTGTCTACTGCAAACTCACAACAAATATAAAAAAGCCTGGACGCAGCAAGTGCGTTATGGTAGTGAATTTTCATAGAAATGAGGAAGGTACATGAAACTGACCCCGGATATGGGTTCTAGGGGCTCTAGTTCGAGCTCATTTGCAAATTTTTTTTCAAAAGTTAGGATATCCCCATTAGTGAATTTTTTCTACAAAAATTCACTAATATATATATATATATATATATATATATATATATATATATATATATATATATATATATATATATATATATATATATATATATATACATACATATATATATATATTGAAACTGACCACGGATATGGGTTCTAGGGGTCCTACTTCGTGCTCATTTGCAAAATTTTTAAAAAAATTCAAAAGTCGGGATCTCCCGATTTGTGAATTTTTTCTACGAAAATTCACTAAAACAAAAAAATATTACTTACAGAGGTGTATCTCCGTGAACATTGACGGTATTTACATCACAGCCACTGTTCAATAACAGTTCAGCAACGTTAGTGCTTCCACTGAAAGCAGCCCAGTGGAGGGCTATATTGTGCTCCACATCTCTCATCAACGGATCTGCCCCCTTTTCGATCAGGTACTTGGCTACATTCACAAATCCATGTTCACTTGCCCAAACCAAAGGCGTCCATCCACCATCATCTCGACCATTGACAAAACTCACATGGGATAACATGGACTTCAAAATAAACTCGCATGCCTGAAGGTTGCCACATTTTGCAGCTAAATGAAGAGATGTCATGCCGTCTGTGCCCTGGGTATAAGAAAAGATGCTATTTAAGAAATATAAATCATATTTGGTATTGGTATCCTAAACCTAAAAATTATCGATAGTCTAAGACAGAGGTCACCACCCCATCGATCGCGAGCTACTGATAGCTTGCGTGGATGATTCTAGTCGCTCACATCCCATTTTCATAATAATAAATATAAGCAGTGCTAACCGTGACTGAAGCTTCTGCATGTCAGATTGTGGCCTGATCAGTGCATTGTTGACATTACGTCATTACTGCACTGTCAGGTTAAGAATGTTATCTAACGAGTCAGCGTGCATAGAGCGTTGGAGAACGATATGGGCTGCTTTCGGCGAGATATATAGATATACACGACATCGTTGGGTTCGGTTTGATCTTGATCAGCCAGATGGCTTAGAATTTACTCATGATTTGCCAGAGCTAATATAACTACAAGAATTATAGCAAACATTAGTAAAAAAGTAAATATAAACCATTTACATTCAGAGTAGGAAGAACAATAAGAAATTAAAGGCAAATAGCAGTAGGTACTGTCCAATCACTACAATTTTTTTTTAAGACCACAAATTCTGCTAATAGAAATAGGCAAAGTACATTTATTATTGTTGTTATTGAATTAATAACCAACTAATGAAATTACAACAAAAATTCAAAAAAATTTAGTGATTCAGCGATATTTTTGCCTATTTTAATCATCTGCAAATATAAAGTAAGGTGAGTTGAAGGACATTCCAATATCACTGGTGAACATGTTCAATAGAAGTGGCCCAAGGTGTGAACCTTGTGGAACCCCAGAAGTAACATATAAGATCAGAGTAAAGCCTAGTAACCGTAACTCGCCTTCAAGATACAAATGGAGCCATGCCAGCAGCGGATCTCTGATGCCATATGCACATAATTTTTGAATTAGCAGATAATCCTTTACAGAATCTAAAGCTTTGCTAAAATCAGTATAGACAGGGTGTACTTCATCACCACTTTCTAATGATTAAATTATATAATTAGTAAAATAAAACAAGTTTGTTGTAGTTGACCTACCATTAGAGGAACCACGCAGTTGTTCGACATTGGCATGTTTGAACGAAAATTTAAGAACCGGCATCACAGTCATGTCAAACACTTTTGATAAGACAGAACTTATACAAAGATGCCTATAATTTATGACATGTGATCGACTACCTGACTTAAATACAGGCATGTAAGTGAAATATTGAACTGCTCGAGTACAACCCATCCCCAAGAAAGGATCCAAAGCGCTTCCTAGCAACTACAGGCCTATTTCTCTTCTTTCAGTCATCTCTAAAGTGATGGAAAAGTATATAAACACCGAACTACTAAAATTCCTTGAAAAACACAGTCTAATTCACGACAGGCAGTATGGATTCCGTCAGCGCAGATCGACTGCCGACCTCCTTTCCTTTGTCACCCATTCTTGGAACAAGTCTATGGAACAACACGGTGAATCCCAGATTGTTGCTCTAGACATATCCAAAGCATTCGACCAGGTCTGGCACGCAGCGCTGCTTAATAAACTTCCGGCCTATGGCCTACCACCAAAACTTTGTACCTGGACAGCAAATTTCCTCTCCAACAGAAGCATATCTGTTGTTGTGGATGGCCATTCCTCTAAACTGTATCCAATTAATGCAGGAGTTCCTCAAGGTTCAGCTTTAGCCCCTACTTTGTTTCTTCTCCACATCAATGACCTCCTCTCTAGCACATCCAACCCAGTTCACAGTTACGCGGACGACAGCACCCTCCACTCAAACATACAATATTCTAAGCCTGTCTCTTTAGCCCAATTAGACGAGGATCGCAGACTCATGGAGGGTTCTGTCTCCGTAGACCTCCAAAAAATATTAGACTGGGGAAGTAGAAATCTTGTACAATTCAACCCCACCAAAACTAAGTCTTGCTTTCTTTCTCACAAGAGATACAGCAGCCCTAGACCCATCACAATGAACAACCAAGTTATTCAAAGTAATGAGTCCTTTTCTCTTGTTGGCATTACTGTGGATCAAAATCTTAATTGGCATCAACATGTTACATCAATTGCAGAAGCGGCTGCTAAGAAATTGGGTTTCCTCTTCCAGGCTCGCAAATTCTTTTCACCAACTAATCTCTATACCTTATACACTTCACAAATAAGGCCAAACCTCGAATACTGCTCCCACATCTGGGGTGCAGCTGCCGCATCTACACTCGCTATCCTGGACTCCATTCAAAAGAGAGCTATACGTCTCATCGGTGACCCTACCCTCACCCAAAGGCTTCCATCCCTTGCCCACCGACGTGCCGTAGGTGACCTCTCTCTCTTTTATAGATATCTGCACGGGCACTGCTCAGAGGAGCTTTCCTCCATAATTCCCCCACCTGCTGCCCCCAGCAGATCTACCAGGGGAACAGAGCGAATGCACCCTTTTAACGTCCAGGTCACCAGACATAGAACATCTTGTTATGCCCGCTCTTTTGTCCCGAGGACTTCCAAGTTGTGGAATTCCTTGCCGGCACATGTTTTTCCTTCTCCTTCAAACCTCCAAACCTTCAAGTCCAGAATTAACAAGCTGCCTCTTTCCTCCTTGTCAACACCCACGGTACGATAGTATTTAGGCTGTAAGCCCTCGTGGTGTGTTGTTGACATTAAAAAAAAAAATAAAAAAAAGATGGGATTGAGAGGTCTTGCAAGAGCATAAGAACATTCTCTGAAGAGAACAGGAGATATTTGATCTGGAGCAGCACCTTTATTGACATTTAGATTTACTAAGGCAGACAAAATTACCTCCTCAGAAAGGATGATGTGGTTAATGTCAGCTGTAAATGCAGGTTCCAAAGATGATATCAGAATTCTAGGATCCTTATAAATTGTCTTTATGTAAGATGCAAAAGGGTTTCCCATATCTTGTGAGTTACTAGCAGATGAGTCATTATAGAGCATAAATTACAGTCTTGCTTTCTTTCTCATAAGAGATACACCAGCGCTAGAGCCAAAAAATTAGGTTTCCTCTTCCAGGCTCACAAATACTTTTCACCATGATCTCTATACCTTATATACTTCACAAATAAGACCAAACCTCGAATACTGCTCCCACATCTGGGGTGCCGCTGCCGCTTCTACACTTGCTATCCTGGACTCCATTCAGAAGAGAGCTATACATCTCATCTGTGACCCTTCCCTCACCCAAAGGCTGCCATCCCTTGCCCACCGACATGCCGTTGGTGACCTCTCTCTCTCTTTTATAGATATCTGCACAGGCACTGCTCAGAGGAGCTTTCTTCCATAGTTCCTCCACCTGCTGCCCCCAACAGATCTACCAGGGGAACAGAGCGAATGCACCCTTTTACTGTCCAGGTCACAAGACAGAACAACTTGTTATGCCCGCTCTCTTGTCATGAGGACTTCCAAGTTGTGGAATTCCTTGCCGGCACATGTTTTTCCTTCTCCCCCAAACCTCAAAACCTGCAAGTCCAGAATTATCAAGTTGCCTCTTTCCTCCTTGTCGACACCCATAGTACGATAGTATTTAGGCTGTAAGCCCTCATGGTGTGTTGTTGAAATAAAAAAAAAGAGACGAAAGAAAAAGATCTAAAATGAAGATGGATTAGAAACAATATTAGATTCTATCTTGTCTAATATAAAATTGTTTGGCAAGATTTTTACATTTATTTCGAATAAACCTGAAGTCCTGGAGATCTGATAAAGAAAGAGAGTTTTCCTATTTGGTATGAGCAGCTTTCTTATTGTAATAAAGACTCTTTAACTCTTTATTAAACCAAATGGGAAAAGACAATGTATATTACACTAAGCTGAGCGAAAATTTGAAACTATGAGTAGCACAGATAAGTACAATTTAGAGAACCCAATTCACCACAACACATTTTTAAGATCTGAAGACCAAGTGAGTGGTGAGCGTGTCACCACCTAGTTGCGGAACCAAGTAGTATGTTGTCAAGCCAGCTCCAAATAACACAAAGTGTTAAAAAATAGAGACTGTATACCACCAACTAACAATTTAATAAATTGTCAGCCCTGGCCCATTTCCACCCTAATATACGGACAAAGTATGTAAGGCTAGATGCATTCTCACAACAATTAGAACCGTAGACCGGTTTCGCTCTCATTAGAGCTCGTCAGTACGGCATACTAATTGCAGCAAAAATACACCTATAAAGTAATACGGCTAAAGTAGCCAGCCTTTCAACACTAAATAAGTGGTGGGCGTGTCGCCACCTAGTTGCGGAGGGCTGACAATTTATTAAATTGTTAGTTGGTTGTATACAGTCTCTATTTTTTAACACTTTGTGAGTAGGTAATGCGGCACTTTGAGCAGACAGTGACGTCACAGGAAGTGACGTCACGGCGCCGGCGCCACGCCCTGGCGCCGGCGCCACGCCCTGGCGCCTGCCCTGGCGCCGGCGCCACGCCCGCCGGCGCCACGCCCTGGCGCCTGCCCTGGCGCCGGCGCCACGCCCTGGCGCCTAGCCACGCCCTGGCGCCTAGCCACGCCCTGGCGCCTGCCCTGGCGCCTGCCCCGGCGCCTGCCCCGGGCCCGGCGCCTAGCCACGCCCCGGGCGCCAGCCCCGGCGCCGGCGCCCAGCCACGCCCTGGGCCAGACAGTCACATCCGTGTTATTCCTAAGGTCATTGACCTGTCTTTGGCCAGCCAGTGACGTCACATGACTTGTGCCAGACAATCACATCCAGACAGTCACATTTACATTTAGCCGTGTTATTCCTAAGGCCATTGACCTGTCTAGGAAACTGTGACGTCACACGACTTGGGCCAGACAGTCACATGCAAACATTCCAAAGTGTCTAACCTATTACTTCAAATTATTATATTTTGAAAAAAACCATTTGGAGCAGGTGAGTTTCGAACCCGGGGCATTCAGATGGGAGGCAACGATGCTACCCGTTGAGCTAAGCAGACGCTTATTAATTTATTGTTTTAGGTTGGTATATATATATACGACTACAAACAAACCATACATGTAACATAATTAAAGTTTATTATTAGACAAATGGATGATTTACAAAATAATGTTTAATATTAGAGGCTGCTGAACCAAAACGGAGGAAAATGGCGGAATGAAAGATGGAAGCCTGTGATACCTTACAAACCATACATGTAACATAATTAAAGTTTATTATTAGACAAATGGATGATTTACAAAATAATGTTTAATATTAGAGGCGGAACCAAAACGGAGGAACCAAAATGGCGGAAAATGGCGGAATGAAAGATGGAAGCCTGTGATACCTTAAGCTGACATCCCTGACATTATAAAAATGGCGGCTTTCGCTGATAAAGAATGGCGGCTTTCGTTCTTAAAGATGGTGCGCTGATGAAGATGGTTGAAGACTCCATTATTTAAAGATACGTCACCCCAACCTAGCCGACAAATGAGAGTGAGGTTGATAAGCGAGAATAATGGTATTGCCGACAAATGAGAGTGAAGGTTGATAAGCGAGAATAATGGTATTGGTCGAAGACTCGGAAGATCCGTGAGATGTACGAGAGAACCAACACATGCACGGTGTTAAGGAGGCCAAATCAAATTGGAATATACAATAAAATGGCCACTTCCGGTCTAAACTTTAAATCCTTGTATCTTTTCAACGACAAGTGATAGAAATGAACCGACTTTAAAAATGTATGTTTCATAACAAGCTCTACAAGAAAATGAGATAAAAAACTTTAAACCCTTATCGCGGAAGATCCGTGAGATGTACGAGAGAACCAACACATGCACGGTGTTCAGGAGGCCAAATCAAATTGGAATATACAATAAAATGGCCACTTCCGGTCTAAACTTTAAATCCTTGTATCTTTTCAACGACAAGTGATAGAAATGAACTGACTTCAAAAATGTATGTTTCATAACAAGCTCTACAAGAAAATGAGATAAAAAACTTTAAACCCTTATCGCGGAAGATCCGTGAGATGTACGAGAGAACCAACACATGCACGGTGTTAAGGAGGCCAAATCAAATTGGAATATACAATTTTAGTACACCCTCTTAGACTTATTGAAGTTGACGGTACAGGCAGTTGTCAAGCGTAGGCAACGTCCACAAACTATAATGAGTTTAATCTAAAGTGAATAGATATTTTTATTATTTGAATCCATTGGAGGCTAGGGTCTTATAAAACGTATATAAAATTAGTAGATATCATGGGTTATTACAAATGGAAAGTTTATTCTGAATGATCATCAGGTAATAGCTTATATTTGTTAAACGTAAAAATTAAAAACTCTAATATAAAAAACTAAACACAACCTAACCAAACCCAGTTGAAAAGCTTAGATATTAACCTGAGATACCAGTGATATACACTTAACCTGAAGCTAAACAAATACGACATAACATTTAGACAAGTCTGTTAATAATATATATCCGAGTAAAAGAAGGAAAAATATGTCAACATTGCTTAAGCTAAGATAAACGGTTTTAACCCCAAACTGACAACGCTGTCTCGCATAGAACGGATGTCGGATTGATAATCAGAATTTACTGGCCTAGTTCAGGATACAAAGTTAGTTTTACAATTATTCTGGGCGCTGTCAACAAAATTTTAACGGGGTTATTTCAAAGTAGTAAGCAGTTAATTCATAATTTTTCTCCATATTCGTATGTAGACTCCTTTGATAAATTAAATGAGACTAAGCTTCCATCACAGTCTGGATTTTATGATAATCTAAGAGGTGAACACATCATGCAGTCTGATTATGAGCGTGCGTGTAAGGTGTGTGCAAACGTCTGTTTTTTTTTAGTGCAATACGTCAAGAAAAATGTATAGCTATAAACAAACCAGAGAGGACCGTTTTAAGACAAATCTTAAAATATATCTTGTAGCAAATTTTCTTATACAAACTCCTTAACTAATTTTAAAAATAGACAACAATAACATCTTTAATATTGACAAGACGTTCGACAGTGAGAAAAATCTGTGTAATCCCATAAATATTTATTTAACATTCGGTGTCTATATAACGATTTCAACAATTTATGATATTACACGCTGATATGGACGAATTAAAAAAATTAGCCTTTATGATTGCTGGTTAAATATATATTTATTACAGCTGTGTTACCTAGAATTTTAAATAGCAGTAAGCGTATAGAAACACCAGTATTGGCCTTATTTAAATCGTCTTAGCATCTAGAATTTTTAAAATATTGTGGGGGATGCAGGCGCCCAATAAATTTTTTTTCTTTAATGACTCAATCTCCACGTGATCTTACTTAAAACGTCTTGATGCCTACAATTTAAATATATTGTGAGGCGCATGCTCTTAATCAGTTTTTATTTTTTTTTTTTTTTTGTTGGTTAAAGTCCTACATGTTTGGTGTCATATCACTGGTCTAGGTAAGCAGAAACCAAATTTAACAAATGTACATGCGTACAATAAAATATCTATATTCTTAAGTCTTATTGAAATCGGTTTAATTTAAAGAATCTGTTGAAAGTAGAGCTGGCAACAATACCTCTAGTGGTAACAGCGATATCGCTTCCAACTACGGCTATACTTAGCACTTCCCGAAATTAACCTTGTTAGCCAACATATTTTGCTCACAGCTGTTGAAATAACCTTGTGAGTTGGTCTCAATGCTCCGTTAGCGGTTTTATTTTCCGTTGAATGACCTTAAAGTCATACGAAAAAAGATACAAACATCGCAAACAAAGCTTTGATTACACATGCTATATTTTATTTTGTATAAAATGATGTGAAAAATATTTCATAGGAAAAGGGTGATATTAGAAACTTAAGGGTACAATGAAAACATCGTTAATGCCAAAATAATATTTATTAATAGGTTATACTTATTGTGCTCTATATATAATCATAATCTTCAACATCTGATTGTTGATCGTTCTCTGTATAGTTGACAATCTTCTGTAATAGGAGTCTCAGTTGTTCGTACAGACTACGGCTCGGGCATTGGATACCAAATATCGATAAATCCTTTTGGCCTATGCTAACTACCTGATTGGAAAACTCATCAAATTCGTAATATTTATTTTTCCGAAACACATACAATCTACCATTTGTATACCTAAATACTCCATCTATTTTAGCAGGGAATTCGGGAGAAAAGGAGTGTATATAGCCTTCTTCTTGCCTATAAAACAGAGCTCTAGACTCACTAACGATTTCGTACATGTTATCCGAGTGAAATATTATGGTTTTTCCTGTATACGTATTTACGATCGCATTTATCTTGTCAAACTGTAAAGCACCTAAATAGTTGACATTACGGAACTTGGCAATGTGTTTTGTTTGTATGCTGGGAAAATCAACAAGGGCGAAGGTTCCATCGTTGGTAAACATAACCACTTCTCCACTAGGTCGTTGGTAAACATGTCTAATTTCTTTAAAAGAACCCTTCAAATATGGAAACCAATCTGTAAGAAGTTTTGGCTCTGTATAGGGACCTTTCATATTATCTAATGGTACAACCCAGACCCATTTCTTATAAAACAGATACATGTTATGGTTAATAATAACTAAAGGCCTGATCTTGTCTATATAATCGCACAAGTCCATATTTGATTTGGTTATTGTTTTAGGTACTGTTGTGGTCGTCTTTGGTGTCGACCTTGTGGTAGTCTTTGCCACCCTCGTTGTAGACTCTGTTGTCTTCGCTGGTGTGGGCGTCTTTGGTGTCGACCTTGTGGTAGTCTTTGCCACCCTCGTTGTAGTCTCTGTTGTCTTCGCTGTAGTTGTAGTAGAACGTTGTCCATATAATTCTTGAATCCGTTGAATATCGTCATTAGACATGCTGTTTCCATAATAAGCGAACATAAGAGAGTTTGTGTCGTAAGCATGAGTGAGTCCTAAACCGTGTCCTAGTTCATGTAAAAGCACTAAATAGTACGACGTGTCATTGCCTTCCGATGTATATGTTTGATAGTTCCATGATTTATTACTACTTAGATGGATTTCAATTGGAGTGTTGGCAGCGTTCGGAAAATAAGTATGTCCTAAAACGGAATCACCAAATGGATATCCACATGGTTGATCTTTTAACAAGTAACGATGGTTGTTGTCGCAAAAACTTATCCCTATATCAGCTTCAGAATAAATGTTTGTTCTTACAAAATTCAAATCAATATACTGCTCCCATTGTTTAAATGCTTTTTGTGTTATCAGACGTATCAAAGGATCTGAATGATGTATGTACCACTTTAATGTTTTCTTTTTCCATATAGGTTGTGAAGTTATGAAAATGTTGCCTATATCTTTTTCACCACATCGATTACGTTTCATCAGGTTAATGTCTGAAATAGTCAGGTTCTCACTTTCGGTTAAATTGTAAAGCACGCGAAACATGTTCAAAGCATCCTTGAAAGGCTGTGTATTTTGCAACATTGATAATTGACTATTGTTAAAGGCACCATTTCTTAAGTACCCATATCTGACGAGATACTTGAGAGCCAATTCTCTGTCTTTTTCACTTATATGTTCCCCCAAAGGAGACACTTAGCACACATATAATTAACAGTAACTTGAACATAACTGATTGGCTATTGTCTCTATCAAGAACTTCTATAGGATTCTCCACAACTACTGTCGCAAAACTGATCACTTCCCCTGTATTTATACCAGCCACGTCTGTATCTAGATGACTACTGTCGCAAAACCGTCCACCCCTCTTTTATACGGTAAGTAAATTTTTCCTGTTGTCTAGATTAAGTTTGCTAAAGGGCAATGCGATATCTATTTCGAAAAACATCCTCAGTGGTTAGATTATCAAAAGTGCACAATTGCTTGCGGTTTAAATTTTCGAAAACAGCCTGTCAAAGTTTATTCTCAGTGGTCAGACTATCATTTATTTTTGTCGTTTCCAAGATCTTATTTTTCAGTGGTTATCTTGCTCGTATCCTCAGGGTTATCGTTTTGAAAAGGCACAATATTTTGCTTGCGGTCTACATTCGAAGCTCCATTTGAAACCTCAGAAATATCATATCTAAAGTCATAACTTCTTAAGTTGTTTTTAATTTGGCCAGGATATTTAATTAAAACAATTGAATTATAGTGGGGCAGTCGACAGGCCCCAAAGCGTTAGTAAACAGTTTACATTGGAATTGGATCTGGATTCTACAGCTCTTATCTTTTTGAACGTTATAGACGTTATAAGTGTGTTTTATAAGTATCTTTTGTTTTGTATTATTTAAGGAAAAATTTTCCTTAATTGTTATGCTTATTGTGTGTGCTATTGTCGTTCTTATTGGTAATTTTTTTTGACGTACATGAACATCCCTGTGTCATTCAGGTAACATTGGCCTGTTTCATTGTTAATATATACATTATACATTATACAATGAGAATATAGTTTTTAGGGAAATAAATGAAAAAAACAATAGGAAAAAACTGGTAAATTCCGAGCTTATATGCACAAACAAGATTTTTTCTTACATAAAATGCTTAACTTACATGAAGGTAACGCTACTGCGCACCATCCTGTATTTTTTATTTTTAGTGACTTTATTTTTATTTTGACTTTGGAGCACATACAAACCAAACAATTCTAGATTCATTTTAACTGTATCGTGTTTGACTAAAGCAGCTTCCATCAAATGAAACAATTTATGCTTTACACTTTCCATGGCAAGACGTATATCACTACCATCCATACTAATACGATAGGTAGCCATTCTGTTTTTAAAAGCTTGAGTTAACATATAAACTTGTTCAACTTCCCACGGTTCACACACTTTAGATTTGTGAATTTCACTACGTAAAGCACTCTTTTTTCACTTGTAACGAGCACGATTCACTGTATCTCATCTTAACTACTAAACAGTTTACAACGAGAATACAGTTTAGGGGGAAAGAATGAAATCAATAGGAAAAACTGGTAAATTCCGAGCTTATATACGCAAACACGGATTTTTTTTTCTTACATAAAATGGTTAAGTTACATGTAGAGTGGAGCCACTGCTGAACGTAGTGAAATTATCTAAAAACTTAATATAACAGGGTTTTTGATATGTGTACATTTAAAGAATTTTTCATATTTGGATTTTAAATGTACACCTGTAGATAAATATGAAAAACAATTCGATAGAAATTAGGAAAACATATACTTTTTCATACCTGGTACAATCTTAGAAAATCAGTGTTTTAAAGTTAAATGACTTGATAATTAACACGCACTTAGAAGCTTTATAAGATATCATTTGTATAGTTTGAGACTTTGTGTTGAGATTTATTATATTTGGACATGCTAAAAGTATATAAGTTTAAATTGGGAGGTTATAAGGTGCCAGATCTATTTTTAATTGCTAAACAAAATAATTTTTGTCCATGTTTATCAACACGTAAAGTTACGACATCTATTGCAACATAATTTAACTGTAGCGTTTTTGGTGAACTTTCTTAGAAAAACTCACTAATAGGAGATCCTGACTTTTGGTTTAAAAAAAAAATCTCAAATGAGCGCGAGGTTGGTTTTATATATGAACCATAATGAATCGATTGTGTGTTAGCCAGAAAATTAATTTAGGAAAATCTATGATAAACAAATTTGGTAAGTTTATGATATTAAGAGGAGACTATAGAGCAAAAATGTATATTTACTCCTTAAAATAAAAATGTTTTTATGTCATATTATTTCTATAAAAATTCGCTACCAGTATTACCTTTATCTGCTTTAGTTTTGTTTACTATTTACGTCCGGACGATCTAACAATAGCTTATCTCGACTTTAACAGCTGCCGCGGTTTATATAAGTAATTGTGTGTGTGTGTGTGTGACGTCAGATTCCACTGGCTGCGGTATGGCATATAAGTAGTTAAAAGCAAACAATTAAATCTCCACATATTAAGTTATTCATAATGATTAAGTATAATAAAAATTAAAGACATGTGTTCCCTTTAAATATCTGTACGTCAACGAACCACTACTATTCAAAGAAATAAACCTATTATTTAAGATATCCTATGAGCAACACTTTAATTTCAATTGTCTGATAATGCATATATTGGCGAATTTTCATAAAGTTTTTCATTATATTAAGGTATATAATGTAAAAGCCATACTTTAACCTAATTTAATTTTTTTATTTACTATTACCTATGAAGACTAATTTCGCGCCGTCAATATCACTATATTTTAAAAAACCGACAGACACAAACTTCAATGTGAAAGTGGTGTCTTGTTAAAAATGTAATAATATAAAAGTAATAGTTTAGCAAAAGACCTCATAAGGTTTATGACATACTTAATAATAATAACGTCATTTTATTTGCATATAAGCAGAACTTTTAGCCTAGTTTAAAAATTACTTACCTTATTCATGGCAAGCTCTTTTTTTTTTTTTTTTTTTTACAGCTTCTAGCTGTATTCCTTCTTATCTTTTTATTTTGATTACAGTAAAAAAAAAATCCAAAACTACTTATGAAAAAAATAATTCATTTGTAATACAGTATGGTTTAACTTTGTTCATCAAGTTAGAACTCTAATATTAAATAGTAAAAGTGATTGCAAACGTTTCTTTAATGATATAACTTACACCAAGCATTTAAGGATTCTTCAACGAAGCTTTTATACTTTTTTCACCATTAACACTACACTTTTTTAGTTTATAATTTCCAACTGTTTAAATAAAACACTATTATTCCATATATAGCAATTTATTACCAACATTGTAATACATATATTTTGAGAACATACTATATTTTTTTTTAATAAAATTTATCAGTAATATTTTTTTTACAATACATATATTTTGACTAGGATTACACCAGTTCTTATACATACTATAATTCATCTTAACAACTAGTTACTACACAAGGTAGTTTATATTAATGTTGACAAGTGATAATAAGCTATCAACAAGTGACCTGTCTACATAGATAACTAAAACAGGTGTTATACCATGAGAGTAGGTATGAGAATAAAAACAATTACCCATAAAAAAGTGACAAGTAATTGTAAAAAAAAACATCTGACCGATGTTACTAACACAGGTTCATCAGGTTGTTACAAAAGGTACCAAAATAATATAGAGTTTACTCATTTTGGGCTGTGGTAAATAGCTATTTTTCATTTTAGCACAGAACTTCTTCAGTTATTACAAGTGGGGTACCAAATAACATAGAGTTTAATACTTTTGATTGTGATAAATGGTTATTTTCACTTTATTCACAACACTGAACATCCTAAGCTTAATTTAGCTATGAAAAATGGTTATTTTCAATCACATAACTTCTTCAGGCTGTTATATGATAACTCTACCCCAATATTTAACCTACTCATTTTGGCTGTGGTTTTTTTCAAACACAGAGCTTCTGATTATTAGGCAAAACTCTGTTTTATATATAATTTTTGAGACCAGCAATTAGGTGCCACTTCTTATGAGTTTGTTAGTACAATTACAAAACTAAAAACTGTTTAAATTTATATTTATATTAGACATTAAAATTAGTTTTTAAATGCTGAAGGCTTTTTACAAAATCTTATTATGTATCAACTTTAAATAATGACATTATATTGAACAACTCATATAAACATTTAGAGGCTTAAAGATAGTAAGGTACATGGTTTCACTATGATGATTGATATGTGATGAAGGCTTACCGGTTTTTCACCTGAGTCATTGTCATTCTAAATGTATCAGAACGAAAACCGGATCCTTTGCTCTGGTATATCTTGCTCAGTAGGTGCCAGACGTCTTCGAAAACAACATTCTTTGCTTTACGAAATGGGAGATGGGCAGCCCCCTTGTCGAAACCTTCCGAGTTAAAGGTAAAACCTACCTTGTCTTCGGGGTCGACATTCTCAACTATATGGCTCACAACATCTTTAATACGATCTTTGACCCAGTTCTCTGGATCGTTGACATCGTCAGGTATATCTTGTAGTCTAAAGCAAACACTACGTCTATCAAATTTAAACTTCTTATTGGAATTCACTGTGTCTTCAAGTATTTGGAATGCCATTGTTTCCAAGAGTTCACTTTCACAACCGAAGTTTTTCGTGTTCACTTCACGATTAAGAGACTAAAGTTTAACGGTATTTTCACTGTCTGAAGACTGAAAACCAAAACGGGTGCTTTTTTAGTCTTAATGTTCACCTTTCACTGTTACAAGAATTGAAGTTTAACCTCGTCCTATATTCAGTGGGAGTTTCTCGTGCTAATATAGTGTGTTCACCTAGGCTGTTCACCTACCTCATAGCCTTCTGCCTTATTACATATTTGACAAACAGGGTTTTTTAGCGTCTGATTGACATTCTGAACAGGAGTAGGGACCTCCGAAGAAACAACTAGGCATGTTGACTGTTTGACGGTTGGTGGTTGGCTTTGAGACCCTTTTTTTCTGCATTGAAAAGAAACGGAAACATGTGTGGATGTTACGATAAATCTTTATATCGTCAAAGCTATTGAAAGGTTGATGAAGAGGAAGCATCGGCGTTATCGTAGAGTTTACGTTTTTCTTGAAAACCATAGGGTTGCGAGCAGTATGATTCATCAAACTTACGCTTCTCAGACTTTGACCTATATATTTTAGTTTCCTCCCTTGTTACTACTTGGTGGTCTTTTGTCCTTCGTATATTCATACTGATTATCGGAATAGATTCTATCGATTCAATAGCCATAATCATGTCACTCATGCTAAATACATTCACAAGCTTCAGGGTATTATAGTTTAACCGTATACCTTTTACTTTACAAACCATAAAGTATGTGTGGTACCTGGGGCTGAATACAATATAGCTGTAGTTTTTTGGCCCTCCGGAAGCAAATACAACTATATAACTTCCAGGCCCATATTCTTCGAGTTCGTCTGTCATTTCACCCAAAGAATTTCCTGTTGGTACATCCCACTCAGCAGATCTAGAAACATATATTATGGAATCTGTATCGTAGTATAAAACCCTGTCTCCAAGCTTCTCTAGATAACTATAGAGTTTTAAGCGAGCATGTGTTGTAACGTAGGCTGCTATACAAACATTAACAGTGTTTAGAATGTCGGCGGCTTCATCCTTATAAATGTAGCTAGCGATGAGGGTATCCTCGGTGACCCCATGTATATTTGTGACTTCAATCGCTGGATTTGAGAGCAATTCTTCAAGTTGATGTGGTTGTCTAATGATGTCAACTTTTGATTGATTCTCTCTCTGTCCAAACTTGCCCCTGAAATCATACAATCATGAGTACCTACGTTACAAATTTAATTCTTAATGTATGTGTGGTTACAGGTTAAAATCTCTTAATGTGTCTGTGGTTACAAGTTCAAATCTTAATGTGTGTATTTAGATGTTCAGAAAACTGGAAATTTAAGTCGATCTGATTAAATCAATTTAAATTTAATTAATAAGTAATAAATATATACCACTTGTCAAAGGTAGCTAATATGTGTATTAAATTTGATCAATATAATTAATATAAATCACTTGTATGTATAATGAAAAATTAGGTCGATCTGATTAAATCAATTTAAATTTAATTAATAAGTAATAAATATATACCACTTGTCAAAGGTAGCTAATATGTGTATTAAATTTGACCAATATAATTAATATAAATCATTTGTATGTATAATGAAAAATTAGGTCGATCTGATTAAATCAATTTAAATTTAATTAATAAGTAATAAATATATACCACTTGTCAAAGGTAGCTAATATGTGTATTAAATTTGATCAATATAATTAATATAAATCATTTGTATGTATAATGAAAAATTAGGTCGATTTTTACACCACCTATCGAGCCTGCTGATGGTGTGAATAGAAAATTTGTCGATGTGTGGGCAGATGAGTATAAGAAGAATAAAGATGAAGTATCACAGAGTCTTGTCGCTATAACCCTTGAAGCTGTACATAAATCAGAACTAGCTGCTCTTAAAAGCGAGTTTGAAAACAAATTGAAAAATTTAGACAAGACGATAGCTGCTCAAGTTTTAAAAGATATTGATGTGTTAAAGAATAACAAGTTGAAAAAGAAGCTAGGTGAGATAGACAGCAAACTAAAAGATTTACATGATAAGTGGATACTTTTAAATCCAACATCGCCATGAGACGCAAAACAGTTGAACCATCTGATACCAAAAAACAAATTATTGATGAGTTATATAAACCGGCAAGAATCAATTTTAAACGTAGACGTACAATAATCAAAGGTTTAAATGATTTGTGGCAGATTGATTTAGCAGAATTTACAGACTACTACAAAGACAACTCTGGTTACAAGTATATTTTAGTGGTTATTAATTGTTTTTCAAAGTACGTGTGGACTCGCCCTCTTAAATCTAAAACTGCTGGAGAGGTGACTAAAGCTATGGCTGATATTTTATCTACTAGTACAGCGCCCTCTAACATCCAGTCTGATCTTGGTCGCGAGTTCTATAACGCTAAATTTAACGCCTTAATGAAAAAATACAACATTAATCACTACAGCACTTATAGCGTGAAGAAGGCTGCAATAGTGGAAAGAGTCATACGTACCTTAAAAGAGAAGATATATAAAAATTTCAACTTGATTGGCTCCTACAAGTGGGTTAATACACTACCTGATGTCACTGCTACTTACAACGCTACTGTTCATCGAACAACTGGTGTAAAACCTCAAGATGTTAACAAGAAAAATGAAGAAGCTATCCTGAAACAAGTTTACTCGAATCTGAAAGTGTTTAACAAAAATAAATTTAAAGTGGGTGATGTTGTACGTCTAAGTAAAGCTAAAACATTATTTGAGAAAGGTTATACACCGCGTTGGTCAACGGAGCTGTTTAAAATCACTAAAGTTCACTGCACTAATCCAACCACCTATTTAATAGAAGACATGCAAGGCAAACCAATCAGTGGTGGATTTTATGAAGAGGAGCTACAAAAGACTGCAACCCCTGATTATTATTTAGTTGAAAGAGTAATCAGAAAGAAAGGCGCCAAGTCGTATGTGAAATGGCTTGGTTTTGATAAATCTCATAACTCATGGATAACTAGCAAAGATATAAAATAATTTGTATTACAATACTTTATAATAAAACAAACGTTGTAAAATATATGCTTTTATTAAAATAAACATTGTAAAATATGTGTTTTTTTTTTATTTCAACAACCTACTCAACACAAAGCTAAACGTAAAGTTTTCGTTATTAGCAAATTTATGACAAGTCGCTTAAATATAAGCAGTATTACAATTGATTTTCAATTTCTACAATCACTTTAGACGTTATAACACGTCTTTAAACTAAATATTTTCACAAGGAAATCTTGAAAGAGTATAGAAACTAATATTAGGAACGTTTGACTAGATAAGTACATAAAGAAGTAAATAAATAACTATATAGATAAGTACATAAAGAAGTAAATAAATAAGCCTAACCTAAATGAGCTGCCTTATGAAGACGAATTGGATTTTTTACAGGTATTGGCGAGCTGGATAAATATTTTAGATCGTAAAAAAAAAAAGTAGTCCTCGTTACTTTTTCACGATCTGTGTATGAAACCTCATAGCTGACGCAAGTTTTTGTGAAATTAACCGTTAACCACTATCTACATCCTCCGGAAACTCTGTAGGATGTAGATAGTGGTTAATTAGTTGTTGGAAACATCCTATAGAGTTTCCGGAGGATGTAGATAGCGGTTAATTAGTCGCCGGAAACATCTGGTTCTAATGTGTTTTCCGGAGGATGTAGATAGTGTTCTCAGATTTTTTATTTTTAAACAGTGTTGACACATATCCTTGTAAAAATTATTCAATAAAACGAATATATTTTTTACAATTTCTTTATTACAATTTATACATTTAAAATTTGCGATAGTTTACAATATCATTAAGTACGTGTTGGTATTTTGTAACAAATTCACATACCATGCTTAAAGTATCACTATATCTTTCTCTAGCTACGAAAAAGGCACATCTAATTAGGGAAATGTCTCTAAATTTAGCTAATTCGGTCCTTAAATCATTAGCAAACATCTTCAAATTAAAGAAACTTTTACAGCTTAGTTCTAACAATAAATCCTTAGCTACACATCCGATATCTTCTAGTATTTTAAGTGATTGAATTGACAAGTTAAAATTAATTACATATTCCTTACCACAGAGTTTCAGCTTAAAACTTACAGTTTTTCTTTGTGATTTAACAAGATAATTGGTTAAAGTATATGTTTCACTAGTTTCTATAGATTTGTTTTCCAAATTGTAAATTATCGTAGGTAATACGTTTAAAAATTCTTCAAATGTCCACACATCAAAAAACACAGGTATATTAGAGTTTTTCTGAGATAATTTAATTAACGGCAAAAAATTTAAAACTGGATTAACGCCAATGCTAAGCAGCTTCTCGCCGTTCGACGTAAGAGAAAAAGTTGTTTGACACATCAGTTCACAGTCTTCTGTTTTCAATTTTTTCTCGATGTTTTTATTATTGATTTCCACCAGCTTCTGATTGAAAATATCTTCTTGCGTAGGCTGATAGGGTGTTTGTAGGTTTGTTGGATATGCTGCATTAATTATATTTTCTATAGCCTGATTCTGCTGCTCATCAACTTCTGCTGTTGGATATAATGTACAAAGTTCACTTATCATGTTTTCCAACGTTTTTGGTTCTTCTTTTGGAATAATACTTTCTATTGCATCACCCAGTAAGACGTCTTGTAGCACTTTAAGTTTTTTACCACCACTATTTTCTGCTTTAGCAGATTTTCGTTTTCTACCGTTGTTCACCATATTATACTCGGTCTGCTTCAGTTTTCAACTAAATGCTCCGTTTGAAATTATCAACTTTTATACTTATCTAATTATTATTATTACTCTTACAGCTGAGCTTTGTTGCCGTGTTGAGTTTTATTGCTTTTAACTTACTATGTGAATCAAGACGATTCATTTAATACCAAACACGTAGGACTTTAATAAACAAATTACTTGTACGCATGCTCTAGCCGCCATATTTACACACGTCATTTAAATGGTGATCTTCGTTTAAGAATAGATGCATAGATGTGAAACCGTGATCGATACACAAGGCTTTTTTTTTTTTTCACTTAGCACCTTTGAATAGGTTATGTGACAGTAATTAAGATGATGCACTATAAAGCTATTTTGGCTCGTCTTCACCTTTAAGATATTTCCTATACAGCTCACGTATGTTGTCTAGGAAATCGTAAAAATCCCACTCTTCCAATGCCAAATATTGGTTTTCTTCATTCAACGCCAACGGATTGACAAATTTCACAACATTTGCAAAGTCGTTTCTTGCACTGATGCCGGATGTTGTTCCCTCCACCACAAACGTCGGTTGAATGGTTCTGAGTGGTTTCCTGGTAAATTTTACAAATCTATTGCGATCACTAAATACTTTAACATATTTCGTGCTACACTGCATGATCATCCAGATATTTCTGCCAGACTTTAACAAACTTGTCTACAACAACACAATCTTTGTTCTCATATCTATCCCAATCAGCATTGGTTGGAAGACTGTCGAAATATTCGTTACAAATTGTATATAACATGTCGGTGACGTCTGTACGGTGAAGTTTTCGTGTTAGAAAATTAATGGATTTAGTACGTTCAGCATCATCATCATTTAAATTAGAACTGTGCTTTAATATATCGTTTAGGTGGTCTGCAACCTTGTGGATGTCATCACAGCTTGAAAACTCAAATTCTTTATTAAACCCTTCTCTCATCGTTTCGAGTGTTTCTTGTTTGAGTTCTTCCTCGCAGGGCGGTTCAATTTCAATGTTCGTTGTTTCGAGTGTGACCTCATCAGCATCATAATAATATTTGTATTGATTTTTTGCTTCTTCGGGTAAATATTTAAAAAATGGTTCACTTAACAGGGCCCCCGGTTGGTGTTGAATGAGTGCCACAGCAAAATATTGTGTTGAACAAAATCCACTTAAATATAAGTCACACAACTCTACCATATGTCTATTTTCATATTCTTCGGCTTCGGACTTACGCCCGTCTCGATAAGCTTGTTTTTGTATCTGTAACACTAACAGTCTAACTTTTGTGGTGTCGTTCTCACTATTCATTCTTGTTTCATCTGTATACCACTGGGCTTTTGTATAAACTAAATAGCCTCTGTGTGGACGGTTTGTTTATCGTAATAACGTATGTATTGATGTTTTGCTTCTTCGGGTAAATACTTGAAAAACGGTTCACTTAACGGGGCCCCCGGTTGGTATCGAATGAGTGCCAAAGCAAAAAATTGTGTAGAGCAGAACCCACTTAAATATATGTCACACAACTCGACTATATGTCCGGCTTCATAATTTTCTCCTTCAGAATCACGTTCGTCGATAAAGGCTTCTTCTTGTATCTTTAACACCAACTGTTTTAATTCAAATTCACAGTCTTCTTCAAACAATCTATTTTTGTGTCCATACCATAAGACACTGTTAAACGACATGGTACAACAACTAATAAGATAACCGAACTTGCTCACTTATTTATATAATAAGCTAAAATACATGGATGATGTCATCCTTTCGGTTTGTACTAGACAAGCTCAAACACGAGTAATGGGGGTGATTGAACAGATATAACACAAGATAACATTCACCAAGGTCATCAACTGACACGTTATTTACCCTAAGCGGGCCTCTCTCTTGCGTATATTAAACAGATACACAGACAAGTTCAAACACAAATAATGGGGTGATGTCATTCAACGGAAATTACACTAGATAACGACCGTACAGACAAAGCTCAAACAGGTTTGTGGAACAGGTTTGTGGATGATGTCATACTTCTAACGGCTGTATTCTAGACAAGCTCAAACACGAATACCATTTACCCATCAAGGGGCCCCCCCTACAGTATGTTTCTGAACTTCATGCGAAATCTAATAGTCTAATATTAAACATATTAATTATTATGTCTTATGTCTAATAACAAAAGCTTTATGAATGGTTTGTTTTAATGGGGGGCGTAACTTTAAATCATTTTATCTCATTTTCTTGTAGACCTTGTTACGAAACGATATATTTTTAAAGTCAGTTCATTTCTATCACTTTCCATTGAAAAGATATAACGATTTAAAGTTTAGACCGGAAGTGGTCATTTTATTGTATATTCCAATTTGATTTGGCCTCCTTAACACCGTGCATGTGTTGGTTCTCTCGTACATCTCACGGATCTTCCGCGATAAGGGTTTAAAGTTTTTTATCTCGGTTTCTTGTAGACCTTGTTACGAAACGATACATTTTTGAAGTCAGTTCCTTTCTATCACTTGTCGTTGAAAAGATATAACGATTTAAAGTTTAGACCGGAAGTGGCCATTTTATTGTATATTCCAATTTGATTTGGCCTCCTTAACACCGTGCATGTGTTGGTTCTCTCGTACATCTCACGGATCTTCCGCGATAAGGGTTTAAAGTTTTTTATCTCATTTTCTTGTAGACCTTGTTACGAAACGATATATTTTTAAAGTCGGTTCATTTCTATCACTTGTCGTTGAAAAGATACAAGGATTTAAAGTTTAGACCGGAAGTGGCCATTTTATTGTATATTCCAATTTGATTTGGCCTCCTGAACACCGTGCATGTGTTGGTTCTCTCGTACATCTCACGGATCTTCCGCGATAAGGGTTTAAAGTTTTTTATCTCATTTTCTTGTAGAGCTTGTTATGAAACATACATTTTTGAAGTTAGTTCATTTCTATCACTTTCCGCTGAAAAGATACAAGGATTTAAAGTTTAGACCGGAAGTGGTCATTTTATTGTATATTCCAATTTGATTTGGCCTCCTTAACACCGTGCATGTGTTGGTTCCAGCGTACATCTCACGGATCTTCCGCGATAAGGGTTTAAAGTTTTTTTATCTCAGTTTCTTGTAGAGCTTGTTACGAAACGATACATTTTTAAAGTCGGTTCATTTCTATCACTTGTCGTTGAAAAGATACAAGGATTTAAAGTTTAGACCGGAAGTGGCCATTTTATTGTATATTCCAATTTGATTTGGCCTCCTTAACACCGTGCATGTATTGGTTCCATCGTACATCTCACGGATCTTCCGAGTCTTCGACCAATACCATTATTCTCGCTTATCAACCTTCACTCTCATTTGTCGGCAATACCATTATTCTCGCTTATCAACCTCACTCTCATTTGTCGGCTAGGTTGGGGTGACGTATCTTTAAATAATGGAGTCTTCAACCATCTTTATCAACAAAAGGCACCATCTTTAAGAACGAAAGCCGCCATTCTTTATCAGCGAAAGCCGCCATTTTTATAATGTCAGGGATGTCAGCTTAAGGTATCACAGGCTTCCATCTTTCATTCCGCCATTTTCCGCCATTTTGGTTCCTCCGTTTTGGTTCCGCCTCTAATATTAAACATTATTTTGTAAATCATCCATTTGTCTACTAATAAACTTTAATTATGTTACATGTATGGTTTGTAAGGTATCACAGGCTTCCATCTTTCATTCCGCCATTTTCCTCCGTTTTGGTTCAGCAGCCTCTAATATTAAACATTATTTTGTAAATCATCCATTTGTCTAATAATAAACTTTAATTATGTTACATGTATGGTTTGTTTGTAGTCGTATATATATATACCAACCTAAAACAATAAATTAATAAGCGTCTGCTTAGCTCAACGGGTAGCATCGTTGCCTCCCATCTGAATGCCCCGGGTTCGAAACTCACCTGCACCAAATGGTTTTTTTCAAAATATAATAATTTGAAGTAATAGGTTAGACACTTTGGAATGTTTGCATGTGACTGTCTGGCCCAAGTCGTGTGACGTCACAGTTTCCTAGACAGGTCAATGGCCTTAGGAATAACACGGCTAAATGTAAATGTGACTGTCTGGATGTGATTGTCTGGCACAAGTCGTGTGACGTCACTGTCTGGCCAAAGACAGGTCAATGACCTTAGGAATAACACGGATGTGACTGTCTGGCCCAGGGCGTGGCTGGGCGCCGGCGCCGGGGCGTGGCTAGGCGCCGGGGCCGGGGCAGGCGCCGGCGCCAGGGCGTGGCTAGGCGCCAGGGCGTGGCGCCAGGGCGTGGCGCCAGGGCGTGGCGCCGGCGCCAGGGCGTGGCGCCGGCGCCGTGACGTCACTTCCTGTGACGTCACTGTCTGCTCAAAGTGCCGCATTACCTACTTTTGTGTTATTTGGAGCTGGCGTGACAACATACTACTTGGTTCCGCAACTAAGTGGCGACACGCTCACCACTCACTTAGTGTTGAAAGGCTGGCTACTTTAGCCGTATTACTTTATAGGGGTATTTTCGCTGCAATTCGTATGCCGTACTGAAGAGCTCTAATGAGAGCGAAACAGGTCTAGGGTTATAATTGTTGTGAGAATGCATCTAGCCTTACATACTTTGTCCCTATATTAGGGTAGAAATGGGCCAGGACTGACAATTTATTAAATTGTTAGTTGGCTGTATACAGTCTTTATTTTTTAACACTTTGTGTTATTTGGAGCTGGCGTAACAACATACTACTTGGTTCCGCAACTAGGTGGCGACATGCTCATCACTCACTTAGTGTAGAAAGGCTCGCTACTTTAGCCGTATTACTTTATAGGTGTATTTTCGCTGCAATTCGTATGCCGTACTGATGAGCTCTAATGAGAGCGAAACCGGTCTACGGTTTTGCTAACAACGTTGGCATCATCAGAGGGATGAATAATCTGATTAGAAATCTCTCTGATGCTATCGTTGTTATCTAATTAGGAATTCCTCTAATGGCGTTAATGTTGTGGGAAAAACAATCGTTAGGTCTTAAAAATTTAATAGGGTTTTCCTAAGTGTATTTATTACTCTAAGAAAGAGGTTTTCGAATGAACCCCTGGATAGGACTCCCAAGCGGTTACCCATTCAAGTACTGGCTGCATCCAATATTATTTAATATTATTATTATAAATCTTAGACTATAAAATCAAAACTATAAAAAATTCACTAAAAAAAACTTAAAGTTAAAAAGATCATCGTTAACACAAACCTTTAGCTCTTTATTCGCTCCTGCTCTTATTAAATATTGTACGACATCATTTTTCTCAGCAAGAATTGCCAACATGAGTGCTGTATTTTGCTCCTTATCGAAAATGTCTAGTTCCATTCCAACTATAACTAATAAATGAACTACTGAGATCAATCCATTTTGAGCTGCAAAATGCAACACGGTACCATCATCATATTGAGCTAATTTTGTTAAGAGATTCACACTTCTTGAGCCTGAAAAAATATAGTTTATTATCGTGATGTGTGTCAAAATTCAATTAAGCTAGTACTAAGCATGCATTATAATAATAATAATAATAAATTCTCTATTAAAAAAGTAAACATACAAAACATAACACAAAGATTATTACATGTGCATTATTAAATAATTATAAAGGTTTAAAAAAAACACAATATTGATGACACCATACCGAAGCCCTGGCAAAGTCTAGCCACAATGACTACTCCTACTCACCCGTGGCGAAGGCATGTCATCACCCTTGCCAGTAAACCACCCAACCCCAACCACACACCCAAGAGAGAGAGAGAGAGAGAGAGAGAGGGGGGGGGGGGAAGGAGAGAGGGAGAGAGGGAGATAGAGGGAGAGGGAGATAGAGGGAGAGAGAGAGAGAGAGAGAGAGAGAGAGGAGAGGGAGAGAGAGTCACACACAAACAGTTAATACATAACTATTAACAATGCAGCTATGTACGACCTGCTCACGTTGATGCTTCCAGTTTCTCAAAATGTATTAAATCAGGACGTACCGATGCGAAGTGTTCTCAGGATGACGATCATTAAAGATCTGTGCTGCTGTCGTGCACAGTTGTCATTCTTGTAGAACAAACTAATTTATTGCTCTGCCACTGACACATATCTTTAATCTCTGCATCACGCAGGGTTGTTTCCCTGCATTGATGAAGTGTGCGAAGGTACTTGCGTTTTTCAAGAAGGGGGACTGCAACGATCCTGGCAATTTTAGGCAGGTTTCGGTTTTGCCGATACTCTCAAAAATCTTCGAATTCCTTATTTTCCAACAACTTTATAGTTACTTTGAAGATAACCATCTATTCTATGAACATCAGTATGGTTTTCGCAAGAGATGCAGCACCATTGATGCGATATCGTATCTTCTAGAGAACGTAAATTGTGCTTTTGAACAGAAAAAACAGTGCTGTGCAGTTTTGCAGACTTAACAAAGGCATTTGATTGTGTCTCGCACGAAATATGTTTGACAAAGTTGAGTCATTATGGTATTAGGGGAGCCTGTCTGGAGTTGCTAGGTCATACCTTAATAATAGAACACAGAGTGTTTTTCATGGTGGAAAATACAGTGAAGTGGGATACATTCGTAGAGGGATGCCTCAGGGTTCTGTACTAGGGCCACTTCTCTTTCTCATATATATAAATGATCTTCCTCCTAACATTCCTGATGGAATCCAACAGAGCAGGATAGCAACGGCCCTCTTTGCAGATGACACAACTTTTATTATCACTGGTAATGCTGGTAGTGATGTCAATAAGACTGTGGACAGTGTTGTTCATGAGGCGTGAGCTTGGTTTAATTAAAATAAACTGTTCCTCAATGAGGATAAGACAGCTTTAATCAGTTTTCATGCCAGAGTCACTTCTAATGAGTCGAACACTGCTAGGAATTTTCTTGGTCTCAACATCGACCCTGCTCTTGTATGGAGGAGCCAAATAGACTCGTTGGCTGGTAGACTAGCCTCATCAGTGTATGCAGTGCATAAGATTTCTGCAGTGGCTGGACCTGAGGCAGCTTTGATCATCTATTATGGGTTGTTTTACTCACGTCTGAATTACTGTTTGCTTGCATGGGGAAATGCAGCGAAGGTGCACTTGGATAGATAGATAGATAGATAGATAGGTGCTTTATTGTCCAAAGATAAAAATCTTATTGACAAGCAAAGTGTTAACATATAAAAGTAAAAGTTGTCAAAAGATAAAAACACAAAAATATATAAGTTCACAACAAATAGTAATATAAGTGCATATGTAACTAGTATAACTATATATAAATAACAATATAAAAAACAATATAAACATAAATACACAGCTGACTAACAATATAATAAAAACACACAATATATAGAAAGCAGCTCAAATGAAAACAACCAATTGAATCTGTCACAGTAGTGCATCATTACAAAATTCATCTATTGAATAATAACTCTTTGTGTTGCAGAAAGCAGCTGTCAGTGGTGTTGTCGGGGCCGGTTACTGTGCTCACTGTAAACACATCTTTCAGGAACTTAACATAATGTCACTATACTCACTGGTGGTTTACAGACAATTGTTGGTGGTAATAGAGAACAGGAGAAATTTTGACACACATGCTGAAGTGCATAGTTATAACACCAGACATAAAGATAATTTAATCCAACCGAGGCATCGGATAAATAAAACTAAAACGGTTAGGGTCGACTTCTTCAATGCACTCCCAAGGTGGTTGAGAAATGAACCTATTAATAAATTCCGAACAATTATTAGAGATTTTTTAATACAAGCTTGTCTATACAGAACAGATGAATATTTTAGTGTAGTGCCGCAGTTGAGATTCTCGATGGCCAGGTGATCCACTGTTTTAGTGATAAGCAGATATTGTGGGTTTTAGATGTGTATGTATTTTTGTTAATTTTTAGTTTCACATTTACATGTATAATTTTTTATCTTGACTGGCCAATTTCATTTTTTGTGAGATCTTGTGGCTAGTAAAGTTATTCTATTCTATTATTTTCACTTTTTCAGCAATTGTATAGACCATTTTCATGAATTGGAAATCAATAGAGTTTATGATGATTTTACGGGATATTTTTTTGTCTCGTTTAAAGTAAAACAGGTAAGAAAGTTGAATTGGTAAAGTTTATTAAGAGATAAACGAAAAATCATAGCAAATAATTTTATCGAGAAATTGTTAAAAAAGTCGGCAGCGAACGCCCAAAATGCTTTGAATTGTTCAAAAGTACAGCAAAGATTTTATAATTGTATGGAAGTAGAGAGAAAACAATTTGAACATCTAATTAAATAAGACTCTTTCATTCATCGATATTTTGTCTTATTCTATCCAAACCAAAATGTATAAAGTCATATGCTGTCCTGAGCAGCATGGAGAAACCTTTAAAATGAGGTGTCACTGAACATAGGGTACCGTTTAAAATGTAAGTGTACTTTACGCCCTTGTCAAAGGGGTAGGATCATGCAACACCCGCTATGAAACAGACTAAGCGGAGAACAGTCCATGTACGTCGCATGGACCATTCTTCCACTCAGTATGGAGTATGTGTTCTGACTGTTCAATTGTGTCAGTTGTGTCGTCGTTTTTTAGAGGTTATTTAGTATTATTTATCAAGGCGGTTAGCAAGTGAGAAAAACGAGGAACAAAGACCTTATAATTTTATTAAAATTAAAATGGAAAGTTCAGATAGTGAAGATGAGAGTGACCAGATTAATAAATCGCAAGGCAGAAAGAGGGCTATGACCATAGAAAAGTGGAAGGCCACAAAACATAAACATGCATGTCCGGTAGGTGACGTTACCAGCAGTACATCGGGAATTATTAAAGAAGCCAAGAAAACAGTTTCCCCTGTCTGTAAATACCATAATTGATATATTTTTTACTTGATGTAAAATATTTGCCCACTATACTTTGAGAAATTTACAGTGCGAATGACCTACCTATGTGTGCACTTATTTACAGTGTATTTGAAAAGTATGTTTCAGATGGACGCTGGAGTGTGCAGAAAAATTTTCCGAAGAAGTTAAAAGCAATATTATTGCCGAGTTATACACTGGTCAACCAAGGAACAAGCAAGATACATTCTTAATGAGTCTGATAGAAGTAAAAACTTCTAAACAACATAAGCCCACCGAAAATAATACATAAAAAAAAGAAACACATTCTAATTTTTTGCAATTAATAGTGACAATCAACACGAAATTGTTTGCAAGAAAGCATTTACATTTATGCACGATCACATCATCATGTTCAACGTTTAAGTGCTTTAGTCGAAGCAGTAAAATTTCCTTATGACATGAGAGGAAAACGTAATACAAAACCTTATGTATTGCCCCTGAATATTCTTATTAAGATTAACGAAAACATAGACTCATTTCCAAAAACAACAAGCACATGACAGTTCAAAAACAATATTTTACTTGGACGCAACACTAATCGTAAAGGCAATGCATTCCCTATTTCTTAAAAAATATCCTGAATCACGAAATAAAGTAAAATATAAATGTTACTTAACTCTAGTGGCTGAAATAACATTCAATTACATGCAAAACCTACCACTTCCTAATATCCCAGTACAAGAAATTTTTTACTACAAGCAGCTATGGGTAAACTTATTTGAGATCCACAATCTAACAGACTTAGTAAATACTTTTATACTTATCATGAAGGAAAGGCTAAAAAAACGCGAAATTAAGTGTACGACTATATACAAAATCACATACAGAAGAGCTTCAAGAATTGCATATTTTTTTGGACGGTTGCCCTGGACAGAACCAAAATAATACTATGGTTAGATTATCATTGGCTTTTCAAACCGGACGCTTTTCAAAGATTTACCATTATTTCCCAATTTGACGACATTCTTTTTTCCGTGTGACCGTGACTTTGGTACGTTCTCCAACCGGAGCATATCTGTTGTCATAGATGGCAATTCCTCTAAACTGTATCCAAATAAAACAGGAGTCCCTCAGGGTTCAGCTTTGGCCCCTACTTTGTTTCTTCTCCACATCAATGACCTCCTCTCTAGCACATCCAACCCAGTTCACAGTTACACGGACGACAGCACCCTCCACTCAAATATACAATATTCTAAGCCTGTCTCTTTAGCCCAATTAAATGAGGATCGCAGACTCATGGAGGGTTCTGTCTCTGTGGATCTCCAAAAAAAAAAAGGGGGGGGGGTAGAAATCTTGAACAATTCAACTCCAGCAAGTGTTAGTCTTGCCTTCTATCTCATAAGGGATACACCAGCCCTAGACCCATCACAATGAACAACCAAGATATTCAAAGTAGTGAGTCCTTTTCACTTGTTGGCATTTCTGTGGATCGAAATCTCAATTGGCACCAACATGTCACATGAATTGCAGATGCGGCTGCTAAGAAATTAGGTTTCCTTCTCCGGGCTCGCAAATACTTTTCACCAGCTAATCTCTATACCTTATATACTTCACAAATATGGCCAAACCTCGAATACTGCTCCCACATCTGGGGTGCCCCTGCCGCTTCTACACTGGCTATCCTGGACTTCATTCAGAAGAGAGCTATACGCCTCATCGGTGACCCTACCCTCATCCAAAGGCTGCCATCCCTTGCCACCGACGTGCCATTGGTGACCTCTCTCTCTTTTACAGATATCTACAAGGGCACTGCTCGGAGGAGCTTTCTTCCATAGTTCCTCCACCTGCTGCCCCCAACAGATCTACCAGGGGAACAGAGCGAATGCACCCTTTCACTGTCCAGGTCACCAGACATAGAACATCTTGTTATGCCCGCTCTTTTGTCCCGAGGACTTCCAAGTTGTGGAATTCCTTGTCGGCATATGTTTTTCCTTCTCCCCCGAACCTCCAAACCTTCAAGTCCAGAAATAACAAGTTGCCTCTTTCCTCCTTGTCGACACCCACGGTACGATAGTATTTAGGCTGTAAGCCCTCGTGGTGTGTTGTTGAAATAAATGAAAATAAAAAAACTTACTTTTTGATGATCCCATATTGGACAAAATCAAAATTGATTTTATTGAATGTGCCTTTGATCTTTAAATATATTTTGGACTCTGCTAATCTAAATTGTATTGCATACAAGCACAAGCTCAGCTGTTCTGTATAGCAATTGTACAATTATTAATATAAACGATCATATAAAAAGAAAAATCTATCTACCCATCTAGTTAAATTAATAATATTCTTACCTAAAATAATTGCCAGTCTTTCTAAGTCATTATTTGTAATTGCGTCAAGCAGTTCAGTTATATTAAATACTTGTCCTTCCAGTTCAGAAGCATCTAGTAATTCTAATGCCCCATTTGGCAGGAATGGTGTAATACTTGATTTTTCAGTCTCATTATTCTCACAGGTACCAGTGAACTGCATTATTGCCCTAAAGAGTAAATAGCAACACTTAAAAATTATAAGATAAAAAAATAAATTAACTAATAAATCAATTAGATTATGGTTCTTTCTATTTTACAGGGTGTTTCCTAACCTTTCTGACAAAATAATGAAGACGTATCCTCACCCCTCACCTAATTTTGAGACGCAAATGTGGTATAAAACTTTTTTGAATGTTGCTTCATTTTCGAAATACAGGGTGTTAAAAAAGTTCATTTTTTTTATTAGTTACTTCATTGATGCCTAGAAACCTCTAGTAAATACTTTCTTTAAGCGTTAAATTTAAAAATTCGCTACAAACTAATTCGATCATTTTATCCATGAAATATTATTTGGAATAATATTTTGCCTCAGAAGCATTTTAAATAGAATTGCGTTTAATGCTTGTAAAAAAACAATAAATACATAGAGCATACAAGGCAGGTAGAGACGTTTTAAGAAACAAGTCTTGAGAGGGTTTTTGTGTGGGAATGACGCTTTGTGTCGACCATGTGAACATCGTCAACACTTACAAGAAGTTAGAACAAACGTTTGAAATAAGTGTCTCGACAAATCGAGCTTGTGAATAAACCGATCAATATCTTAAAACCCCATTGGTGACTTCCGTGACCACAACCGCGCGTGATAAATTTAAAGCGTCGAATCAATATTTGACTGTAAAATAGGTCAAACTTATCTTTGAGGTACTTGGTTAAGTATCCGTATTATTACCAATGGTGCTAGAAACTCATGGGAAACGGTGAGTCTTAAAGTAACCATTTTCATTGTTGCAAGTAACTACGAGAAATCTCTCTTTTGAACTGGTAGGGTTTTTGGTATGGAGCTTCATATCGTTAACATATGCGGCACTGGTCTGGTGGCCTAAGGTGACACAATCCAGTGCCAAACAAAAACTAGGCAAGATCCAAAGGATGGCTTGCCTAGGCATCAAAGGGGCCATGTCTTCAACCCCAACAGTCGCCATGGAGGTGTTGCTGTATCTGACCCCCCCCCCCCCCCCCACACACACACACTTACTTATTATGGGGGAGGCCAGGTTAGGACTATACAGACTAGCCTGCAATGGTAGACTGAAGATCAGCCCAGGCTTCAGGGGCCACTGCAAAATTCAGGAGATCGTGAAGGAGTCCATGCTTGAAATGAGGTCAGACTTCGCGAGCCCGCGAATGTGCAGGGAAAACAACTTTACAGTGGAAATCACCGACCGCGATGCATGGCGGGAGGAGATGCCGGGCATACCACGGGACGCGCTCGTCTGGTTCACGGACGGATCCGGCGGGGAGCGTGGGACGGGGGCAGGTGTTTGCTCGGAAGGACCAAGGGTATGTCATAGTATTTCCCTCGGAGCCCATGCAACGGTGTTTCAGGCCGAGATGTACGCCATCCTGCACTGTGTGCGGGAGAACAAGAGGAGGGGCTACACCAACAAGCGGATCCTCATAGCCACATACAGCCCTTAAGGCACTAAGTAGCCCACGGGTAAATTCCTGGCTGGTGAGTGAGTGCCGAGACGAGACGAGCGACCTGGCTGGGCAGAATGAGATGACCCTTATCTGGGTGCCGGGTCACTCCGGGGTCAAAGGCAATGAAGAAGCTGACAGTCTCGCGAAGAGGGGGTCAGCAGAACCATTTATGGGACCAGAACCGGCTCTGGGCGTGTCAAAGAGCACTGCCAGGGGAGCCATTAAGTCCTGGGTCAGAAACCAACACAAGGTGTACTGGGCAGACTGTCCAGGGCTTAGACATGGGAAGTCATTAATTGACGGACCCAGTTCAAAGAGAGCTGTAGAGCTGCTAAATCTTAGCAGAGGACAGCTTAGAAACACAACAGGTCTCTTGACGGGACACATGGTCGTCAAAAAACACCTGCATAAAATGGGGCGGTTCAAAGGGAACCTCGCATGCAGACTCTGCGGCGAGGGGGAGGAATCAGCCCAGCACATCTTGTACGAGGGTAAAGCTCTGGACCGCAAAAGAAAACTGATCTACGGTCAGTCTAGACCGGAGACAGAGCAATATAAAACTTCACCCTACCAATTGCTGTGCAGACTAGTTCAAGGCACAGTGATTTTGGAATGGGTGGAGTAAGACTAAGGGTATGCGCAATCAACCAAAGGTTGCAGTGCTGCCGGGGCGGCAAGGCCGCGGACGAGCCCCGAGGGGAAAAAAATGGAGCTTCATTGCAAGTGCCGAGTTTCATTGTCGGTACCTCAGTGCTCTTACCACGCTCTATTTAACGGCTGCCACTGCCGAGTTTTATTGTCAGTACTGGGCCTCATTGGCTGTACCATACTTAATTTGACAATACGCCTTAGGGCCTCATTAATTAGTATCGAGTTTTACTTGGTATTGGATTGGAACCGGCGTTAATGGCTTAGTCCATTAGAATCTACATATAGTAGGGCATACTACCATACCTTGGCGTTCAACCAACTACCGAGGTTCTTTTCTTGTCCTGAAAATCTGAAGGCTGCATGAACAAGATTACTTTTGAGGTAGGTAAGTACTTTGCAATGACAGTGTGATCTTGTTGCATAAATATTCTGTATATTGCATATACAGTCAGACCATAAATAATAACACCTTTTAAAAGAGTCAATAACCTTTTAAATTTTATTAAAAGCACTTTTTATCAGTACTGCCTTCACCTTGTAATTTTTCCTGGTACAACTTGCTCAGATGTAATGCCATAACCTCTGTTAATGTTAATGTACAGTATGTACTAACAAACCATTTGACGTTTCTACACGGGGGTCGGAAATTTTTTGATTTGAGTATTCGAATATTTGTTCACAATTTTATTCACATATTCGAATAATTCAGTATTCGACCACATTTAGAGATTCGAATATTTGGATATTCGTATAAATATTCGAATATTTAGATATTTGTATAAACATTAGAATATTTAGATATTCGAATATTTAGATATTGGAGAATGTCTTTTTTCAACTATTCGAGTATTTGAATTATTCAAATACGATTCCGAGCCCTAGTTTCTATTGGGAATTGAACCCGAAACCCTTGGGTCCAGAGGCACACGTTCTTACTCCTGGACCACCGAGGTTGCTCCACTTTTTACTATGAGAGCCGTGTACATTTTTTGTTTAGTGTTTATATAATCATTTGTATTCAGTTATTATTATTAGTTCCCACTTATTATTTTTGGCATTATATCTACTTTCTATTTTCAGTTGTTATTATTATTATTATTTAATTTTACACTCATTTATATTGTATTTATTTATAAACTTTTAGAAAACCCAAGTAACCACAACATATTTTCAAAGACCAGAATATTGTTTCACTGACTATATCCTCTGATGACGCTAACCTTGTTAGTGCAACGATTGCCAGGTCTTTAAAAATGTGTTGTGGTATATTATGTTCTCCAGAATTGTACTTATCAGTGCTCATCACAAGTTTCAAGCTTCACTTAGCACTATTTATTTTACATGTTGTAATTGCGCTGAACAGGCCAAATATTATAAAATTCAGTAATCTCAAATAAATATCCTTACTGATATTTTCATTTAATTGAAAAGAGGTAATTATAGGTGTGCATTCGAATGTAAATTCTAATAATTACATTACATTTAGTTTATAACCAAATTTAGAGTACAATTTGCGGATCTGACAACACTGCCATGCATTTCACGTGATCTGGCACTATTTTGGCCGTGCAGTTATCTCTGTACCCTATATTCAATTTTTATCAAAAACTCTGGACGCAGCAAGTGAGTTATGCTAGCGAATTTTCATTAAAATGTTTCTGAGGTTGTTGTCTTTTTTTGAATGAAAGACATGAAGTTTGGTAGATAATATGACCTTTACAGTAGAAAAACCAGAGCTGTTCCGAGCACTGATGGAAGGTGCTTTGAGCATTATAAGCGTCCAAAAAAGTGCTTTTGTTTTTGAGCACTAAGCACTTTTGAGGACAAAGTGCTTGCGACTACTAAGCAATGCCTGAGAAATGAATACGAATAGCAATATATTATTTCTAATTTCATATATATCATTTCATATATCATATCCACAAACGCAGTCACATACTTTGTGAAATCTATATAATCTAAATAAGTTGAGGGTAGCAATCTCAACTGGTTTCCTCAACTAGTTTCAAAATACTTGAACTTTGGAAATATTATATATATATATATATATATATATATATATATATATATATATATATATATATATATATATATATATATATATATATATATATTACAGGGTGCAATGCAATGGACACAGAATATGTGCGTGTAGAGGACCTCAAAACTGCCAATTTTTTTTATATGAAAATTTTCTCTGACCCCCCATGGTTGTGAGATATTGACCTCGGAACAATCTTTAATAATTACAAGAAACAGCTGCATTGCAGCAGTGCCCTAACATAGAACAACCACATTTGGTAGATGGTTTTCTTTTATCCACATCGTTCTTTGACAAAAAATTGAAGTAGATGTAAACTCAAAAATGGGTGAATTAGGGGTGGGTCACCCTTTTAATGATTTGATTTTTTTAAACCCTAACCTAATTAAAAGTTTAAGTCCATCAATTTTATATAAAATTAAATTTTCTATCTTTTTCTCCTCTTGTCAATTTTTTGACAAACCACATGTTTTTGAGAAAATTGAGATTTTTATAGTTGAGATCAAAACAAAAGTATGTCCCTTGAAGACTTTATAAAACACTAACATATCCGAAATTTAACAAACGCTATTAAAAACTAATAAATAAAAGTTCGGGATGCAGCAAATGCAAAGGATTTGTTGTTCAGTGGTCTAAGTATAAATCACAGCTCAGTGCGATAGCACCTTTATCAATTTCTAGAGGTGTTAAACAGGATATCACCAGTACAGAAGTCCATGGGTTCTGTGATGCATCAGAGCGAGGGTATGGTGCAGTTGTTTATTTAAGACAAGTATCAGAGGATAGTCAAGTTTGGATCAATTTTCAATGTGCCAAGTCCAAGGTATCACCTTTAAAAATAATCTCAATTCCACGTCTCGAATTATGTGGTTGTTTATTGTTGGCAAAACTTCTGGAATTTGTGTGTTGGGTGTATGAAAGTAGTTTTGAGTTTAGCTCTATGTATGCTTGGTCCGACCCTATGGTAGAACTCGCGTGGATAAAATCATCTTTCAATATGTGGAAGACTTTTATTGGGAATCGAACAGCAAGCATACAAGAGAAGATTCCTCCAGATTCGACGTAAGAGGACAAAATAACCCAGCTGATTGTGCATCTACAGGCATGTTACCTTCTGAGTTTTGTGAGCATCCTTTATGGTGGGCGGGGCCCGCTTGGCTGAAATTGAAGAAAGAAAATTGGCCCAGGTCGTTGGGTTTTGAACAGCCAGAAGAGTGCCTTACGGAGCAACGAACTCTCACTGTACTAATTACTTCGGCAAATGTGGAGTGGCTCAGTACACTTTTGAATCGTTTTTCACATCTATGGAAAATTCAGGGTGCTGTATATTGTCAGCGATTTGTAGGGAACTGTAAGGTGTCTCCATCTGACTGAACCACTGCTTCTCCGACGACAACCGAATTACAGGATGCTCTTCATATGCTTGTCAAATGTGTTCAAGGTGAGGTATTTCACAACGAAATAGCATCCTTAGTTCAAAGTAAGAGGTGTGCGGGGGCAATAAATAAGTTGCCCACCTTTCTGGATACAGAGGGTATCCTCAGGGTAGGCGGTCGCCTTCGTCAGGTTGATGTTCCAGTTGAAGTGAAACAGCCTATATTGTTGCCCCGCTCACATCGTCTCTGAGTTGATAATGACACACACACACCATGTCAATCTTCATCCTAGTCCTTACATATTGCTGCATATGCTTTCACAGCAGTTTCTGATTTTGTCCCCTCGAAGAGCTATTACTCATGTTTTGTCAAGGTGCTATCGTTGCTTTTGAGTAAACCCTACTCCCATGATGCTGATGATGTGTGATTTGCCAGTTACAAGTGTTTCTCAGCTAAAGCCATTTTCACACAGTGGAGTTGATTTTGCAGGTCCAGTTTTTGTTACACAAGGCAGATATCGAGGTGTCCGAAAGTTTAAGGCCTATATTTGTTTATTTGTGTGCATGGCAACGAAAGCCCTTCATTTGGAATTAGTGTCTGATCTTTCAGCAGAAACCTTCTTGGCAGCTCTTCGGAGGTTTGTAGCTCGCAGTCGAAGATGTGACAATTTGTATAGCGATCAAGGTACAAGCTTTGTCGGCTCAAATGAACAGCTGTTAAACCATGCCAATGGGGCAGCAGATTCTTGAACAATTAAGTAGCATTTCAACCCACCATCTGCCCCGCATTTTGGAGGCCTTTGGGAGGTTTGCAGATTCTGACTTTTGAGGAGATGTCCACTTTGCTTGATCAAGGTGAATTAGTTTTGAATTCACGACCGTTGTGTAGTGCGAGTACTGATCCAAATGATCTGTCAGCCCTGTCCCCAGGATATTTTCTCACATTGAAACCATTGATTGGGTGCTCCTGATGCTGATTTGATTTCGTTAAATGTGAATTGCTTGTCGTGTTAGCAGCTTGTGCAAAGGCTTCACCAGGATTTTTGGCGCCGCTGGAAGAATGAATACCTGCATACACTGCAGCAATGTAGTAAGTGCGCAAAAATCTCCTTCAATTGGAGCTTTAGTCGTTATTAAGGATGAGACTTCGTCACCTCTTGTTTGGAAACTCGGACGCATTACGCAACTTTATCCGGGTCATGATGATATACCTAGGGTAGCTCAAGTTCGCACTGCTAGTGGAAATTTCGATAGGCCTCTGACAAAATTGTCTGTTGCCATCAAAGTAATACGTCAGCCTTTAAATTATGTTGTACAGTTAGTTATAAAACCAATAGCTTTAGTTGTTTTTGTGCTTATTGTAATTTTTGTTTTGTTTTGTTTATTTGAGAAACAAGATAGTTGGGAAAATAAGTCCTTATTTTGGTGGGCGGAATATTTATACCTTGTTTTGTCACTCTAGCATTGGAAGGACAGAGAAATTGTATTCCTCAGCCACTTGGGTTTAAGTTGTTGGAGAGGCAAGAGGTCTCTAGAAATCCACTTGCTTTGAACTCGTTGAAGAGACAAGAGGTCTCTAAACCTACATTTTGTTTGTAAGTCCTTGTGGAGACGAGATGTCTCTAAAAATGTATTGTGTGAAGACAGAAAACCGAAGCTTTGTTGCTACACCATTGGAGAAAGAAGGGTAGGTGACCTTGATTTTATTGTGAATGCGCTATTTGTTATAATTATAGTTTTTTTGTCATTCAATAGTAAAATCAAACAAATGCATGTGGTATTTACAATATATATATATATATATATATATATATATATATATATATATATATATATATATATATATATATATATATATATATATATATATATATATATATATATTGTGAGGGGTCAAATCGGGATAAGGTTATCTTTCCCTAATATGGGGAGGTTCCCACGGGATAACCTTATCAATACGGCTTTATTTACGGGATTTGCTCAGGCGCCAGCAGCGTGGGTTTAAAGGAAGACGCTGCGCTCCCTCAGGACTATATATCTGTCCTCGGTTGCTATTTACAGCTACACGGACCCGGGGTAAACTTCAGTGGAGACAGGGTTCACCTAAGTTCTCAGGCGAAGTCCCTCAGGACTCCTTAATTATGGCCTATGTATTAGAGATCAGGATGTGACGTATTACGTTGGGGTGGATTGGTTGGGAAGCTTTAAATGAAATACCGTGTAAAACAAATAATCTATTTACAAAAGTATTGGTGGGGAAATATTTACAAAATATATACAAAGAAATATTTACACAAGGGATTCTCCCGGTATACCCCACGTTTAAACTAACTTAATTGACAACAAATCAATTTATTAGAGACCAGAGGCAGAAACTGAAATATTCGCGAGTTATACGGACGGTATCACGAATAGGGGTGGTAAACTCGCGGGTTGTAAGCGGGCAGAAGCGTCCCAGGATCGCCAAAGCAAGGCACCGGACAGGTGGTCGGTTAATTACGGACCCTCAAGCATGCGTTGCAGTCATACAGACTCTCTACGACCGGAGGAAGTGTCTCCCTAGGGAGATGGAAATTTCCCCTCGACAAAATAAAGGAAGTCCTCACTATCAAGTTAAAAGAAAACACAGCCTCCAGACGGTGCCTTCAGGACGGTCGGGATACCGGGTATCGCCAGACTGTTTCGATCGCCAGGAATGGTGGAGACCTACTGCAGCCCGAAATATCCCCGCTGGCGTCCAGATCCAGGAGCACGAGAGCTGCGCCACGGGAGACTGCTTTGGGATGATTTGGTCGTGGCTAGACCGCCCCCCGGTTCAAATCAACGTGCAGTCGGCCGCTTTGCTAGTGCTCTCGCGTTCTCGGGAAGACTCCAGCCCAGGAACGCGACCCCTTTGCGTCTCCCGACGGAAACATATAAAGCTTTTCCCCCGAAGACTGAAAACGACAAGGTTTTCCCAATAATGTCAGCCGGACGGTCGGGACACCGGGTATCGCCAGACTGTTTCGATCGCCAGGAGTGGTGGAGACCTACTGCAGCCCGAAATATCCCCGCTGGCGTCCAGATCCAGGAGCACGAGAGCTGCGCCACGGGAGACCGCTTTGGGATGATTTGGTCGTGGCTAGACCGCCCCCCGGTTCAAATCAACGTGCAGTCGGCCGCTTTGCCAGTGCTCTCGCGCTCTCGGGAAGACTCCAGCCAAGGAACGCGAGCCCCGGCTCCCCCAGGTCGCCCCGCGGATACAGACAGAAACGAACGATGGACCTATTTATCCGAAGCTCCCTTGCGGCCGTCTCTCTAAAATAAAACCACTAACAAACACAACAACATTCAATATCTTTTCCACACCTGGACTTTTAACGTCACCTCTGGCGAAGGCCACCAAGCGCGCCTAGGTGTTCGCCGCCAGAGAGAGTCGTCGATCCGTGAAAAACCCCTTACATACAGGCCCTCCACCGTACAGCTATAGAGACAGCGACCTACCCAAACGAAGCGGAAATGAGCGGCCTGCTGAAGACGGCGTTCTCCACTTGCCACAGCTGCTAACTCTACTAAGCTGGTGCACCTAACGAATCGCGGCGTACTCTCCCACGGCCGGCCTGAAATACACAATAAAACCCAACACCAAGAATCAAGGCGCGGACGGTGGCTGCTTCCTCTCTGTGACCTGGCTCTGCGCTCGCTGAAAGAGAACTAAACTCCCACGGTCGGCCTGCTGGATTCGCTACTGAAACACACAACAAAACCGAACACCAAGAACGAAGACGCGGACGGTGGCTGCTTCCTCTCCGTGACGGCCCCTGCGACTGCTGAAAAAGAACTAACTTGTCGAGCGCGTTACAGTCGATATATCCAGACCTCGATGCGGCCTCAGTCATCCGAAGCTTATGCGCCGCACGCGGTGCGCGTAGGTTGATGCAGTGGACCAGCCCGTCCGTCCCCGCTTTCATCGTTTCGCATGCCGCAGGACTCGCCTGGGCGACCTCAACCCGCTATACTCCTTACCCTTCCTCCGATCTCGCGGCGTTTTCTTGAAATTATACTTTATTGAATGTTTTAATAACAAAAATAAATCAAATTAAATACGGATGGTACGGATCTATTCCCCTGTTAACTAATTAGATTTCTAATGGCCATTACGTCACTTCGTGACATCCTCCTCTCTTCTCCTGAAAGAAAAAACGAAGTTTTTTCTTCCACATCCCGACCTCACCGGTCCTCTGGTCCCCAATATAACAATAATAATACAAGAAAATAACAGACATACCAATATGTCGAGAAAGAATGCACATAATGTACTCTCAAAGAAAAATTTGTCTTTCCTATTCCATATAAGCAAGCGGTCCTACCCAATACACTTTTAAACTAAATCAAACATATTTCAAAGCAAGAATAAATAATTAGTATGTGTAACGGAGAAATGATATCAAATTTCCAACCATATACCCTGGGTATGCGCAAAATTTCTTAATTAAAAAAATATTCTTAAACTAAGTGAAACGTTTTTCAAAGGAAAATTAGATAATTAGAAGGCGCACCAGGGAAATGATATTGTCAAATTTTCCATCATAACCCCTGGGTATGCGCAACATCTCATAAATAAAAAAATAAAAAAAAACGAAATATTCTTAAACTAAATCAAACATCTTTGAACGGAAAATTAAATTATTAAACTTCGTAAGTAAACAGAAAATAAAATATATCCTTAAACTAAATCAAGCATCTTCGAACGGAAAATTAAATAATTAAAGTTCGTAAGTAAACAGAAAATAAAATATATCCTTAAGCTAAATTTAAACAATGCTCCAAACACAAATACGGAACAGCTATCTCCGTAGAGGCACTGCGACGCGTCTATATGCAATATCGCTTAATTTAAGAAAATAATCAAAAAGGAAAATGCAAGTTAAAACTAAATTAACCTAAGCGTAAATAAACAAATCGTTCAGATTTACCACACCCGAAATTGATAGCTTCTCGCCTCAAATGAATTGGGAGCTATTTGAACGGAACTTAGCACAAAATGTCTGAGGATTAGGTTGAATACACTATGCTTAAGCTAAATAATAGTCAATGATAGTCTCACCCACAGTCTCCTCGTTTGTGCACCGTCGAGCGGCACTCCTAGAAGTGTCCCACACTCCCGTGTCACACACTGCACCTAGTACCTGTCGCCTGTCCATCCAGTCGTGCAGCCGCACGTGGCCCTCTGCGTCGGGTCCATGGAGCGCCGGCTGGCATCAGGCGATACGGCCTGCCCTGGTAGCGGCACCCATCCCTTGAGGTGGCCTCCAACTGTTCGGGATTGCTGGTTGGCAACTCCTGCAGTTCCCATGGCTTCGGTCGTTCCGCACCAGGTTACACTGGGTAGCTACACCTGCAACCTGGGGCGTACACTGCGTGGCTCTGTCGATAGTCCTCTTCTCCATGACTACATTTGGTTTTCCTGGGTCCTGACAAGAACATTTTCGGGGCCTACTGCCCACTTTTCCACCTTGGGAGCATTTAACGGCTACTCACACTGGTAACGGGTGTGTCCAGACTGACCACACCTACAACATAAACTCTTCTTCGCCATCGGTAAATACTTTGGTTTTACGGGAACAATTTCGTCGATTCTGAATGCGCCTGCTGCTGAATATGCATGGATAAAGTGTAGTTCTGGCGGCGACGGCGGCGACGCATTCACTGTCTCTGGCTGCTTTGGTGCGTGAAACTTTTTCAGATCTTTCACATGTATATGTTTCAGCAGCTTGCCCTTGGTATCCCGGAGGTCATACACCACCGGCGATACTACTTTGACCACCGTATACGGCCCAGAATATTTCGCAGCGAGCTTTGCAGCAAAACCACTGGTTCCTTGGGATAACGGATGTTCCCGGCGTAGCACCTGTTCACCAACTTTGCATTGCCATTCCCTGCGACGCAAATTGTAGTGGCGACTTTGTTGGGTGAACGCCCTTGCCAGATTCATTCTTACTAACTCGAATGTTTCTCGCAGCTTCTTCAGACGGTTATGACGGTCTTCTATTTCTTCCGGCGTCGTCTCCGACTCCTCTGTCTGGCTCTCCGGCGGTATTTCGCGTTCAGCGTGCACCGCGCCGGGGACGGTCAGCTCTCGGCCGAAGTTCAGGAAGGCTGGGGTGAATCCGGTGGATTCCTGTTTGGCCGTGTTGATGGCGAACCCCAGTTCAGGCAATCTTTCATCCCACTGTCGCTGATCATGCTCGCAAAACTGAGCGATCATGGTTTTCAGCGTGCGATTCGCCCTCTCCACAGCATTGGCCTGGGGAGTGTATATTGGGGTCAGCCTCTGGGCTATCCCTAACTCCTTCAGCCAGGCCTTGTGTTCATGAGACACTAGTTGTTTCCCGTTGTCCGAGATCAGTGTCCTGGGGCAGCCGAACTTCGTGATGACCATCTCAAACAACGCTTTGTTGACGGCGGGGGCGGTGGCTTTCCTCAACGGTCGGCATTCTACCCATTTCGTAAAACGGTCTTGGGCGACAATAATAAAATTATGCCCCTTTTTGGACCGAGGCAGGGGTCCCACTAAATCGACGCAGACGGTTTCCCATGGTGTCTTGTTCGAGGAAGGCTGCATCTTCCCGGGGGTCTGTTGTTGGGAGACTTTAAACCTCTGACAGCGATTACATTGCCTCACATAACTCGCAATTTCCCGAAACATCCCTGGCCAATAGTAATGACAAGCTATACGGGCAATGGTTTTTGAAATGCCCATGTGCCCGGCGGTCGGTTCGTCGTGGTTCTCTCGTAGAATTCGGCCACGCACGTCCTTAGGGATGCACAATTTCCAGGGATCGCTCAGCTCGGGCTCGCTTAAGTTGTATGCGTCCCAAAAATGTCGGTACAGTCTTCCGCCCCTGATGGAATAGTCGGGAAATGCCTCCGGGTTCCTTTCCACCTGGTCCAACTTACGTCTGTACCAGGAACAGCTTGCTTCCTCCTCTGTGAAGCAAATATTCTCTTCCATGGACTCTTCACAGCTCTCTAACGGTGAACGGGATAGGGCGTCCGCTACACGGTTTAGTGCCCCTCGTCGATATTTTATCGTGAAGTCGTATTGTTGTAGAAATACGCTCCACCTGGCCACGCGCCCAATCGGGGTTTTAATCGTTTGCAACCACCTAAGAGATTGGTGGTCTGTCAGTACTGTAAAATTGTACCCCTCCAGGTATGGGCGCATTTTTTCAATCCCCCATACCACCGCTAGGCACTCTTTTTCCGTCACTGAATAATTTTTCTCGGCAGGGCAGAGCGTCCGGCTGGCATACGCGATGACTTTCTCTGACCCATCGATGTTCTGAGTCAGAGCTATGCCTAAGCCATTATCACTGGCATCAGTTTGCAGGACGAATTCTTTCGAAAAGTCCGGACAGGTCAATATCGGCGTCTGAGTGAGTAATTTCTTCAGGTCTTTAAACGACCTTTCTTGCTCTTCACCCCAGTGCCATCGATTCTTCTTCTTCAATAGCTTGGTCAAGGGGGTCACTACCTGTGAGAATTGCGGAATGAAACGGCGGTACCACGAGGCGACCCCCAAAAATCGACGGACGTCTCTTACGGTTCGTGGGGTCGGCATGGCCTCTATAGCCTCCACTTTATCCGGATCGGTGCTGATGCCATCCGACGTCACAACATGCCCAAGATATTTCAGCGACTTCCTGCAGAAGTGACATTTCTCCGGGTTCAGCTGCAAGTTACTCTGCCTCAGCCTTCGGAACACTTCCCTCAAGTTCTCCAGGTGCTCCTCGAAGGTCTCTCCCATTACGATAACGTCGTCCAGGTAGGCGAAAGCGTGCGGTTCCATATCGGGGCCTATTATAGTATCCAACAGCCGCTGGAACGTCGCTGGAGCCGAGTGAATTCCAAAAGGCATAACCTTGAACTGATACAACCCCCTCCCCGGGACGGTAAAGGCGGTGATGGGCTTACTTGTCGGCGTCAAAGGGATTTGCCAGTAACCCTGCTTCAAATCCAGACTGCTTATGTACTTGGCCCTGCGAAGCTTGTCGAGTATGCCCGATATATATGGCAGCGGGTAGGCGTCCTTGACGGAAACCTTGTTAACTTCCCGGAAGTCCACACAGAATCGGTATTTTCCGTCCTTTTTCTTAACCATCACCACAGGTGAGCTCCATGGGCTGTTAGAAGGTTCTATAATTCCTTCTTCCAACATCCTGTCGACCTCGTCGTTAATGACCTGCTGCATTTTCGGGTTTTGTGGGCGGTATCGCTGTTTAATAGGTTCTCTCCTCGACAGGCGGATATGATGTTGTACTCGGTCGGTAGGGCCAGTTATTCGTTTGAAATATCCAAGTTCTTTCTCCAAGAACAGATCAAGTTGACATCGCTCTCGGGGGGTCAATTCCCCCAAGGTGTTCGTTTCCATAGTATGTATTGGAACTATGGGCGGGGGCGGAGTTGCTGACGCCAGCAGTTCTCCATCGAGGTAGGTTTTAGCGGTCGGTAAATCTATACGGAAGTCGTACTTCCCCAAAATATCCATCCCCAACACTATGTCTACCGGGAGGTGAGGCAGATACAACAGCTCCCCTTGTATCTTCTTACTACCCAACATCAATTCAGTCACGTACATTTGTTGTACGGAGACCAGTCGTCCATCGGCGATGCGGGTGTTTACGTCTGGCAAGGAGACGGCTTGTAAATAATCTGCGCCTATTTCCTCAACTGCGGTACCGCTCAGAAAGGACCGGGTCGCCCCTGTGTCCAGCAAAGCACTGAAACACTTCTGGCCTATCCTTGTGATGACTATGGGTCTGTTGTCAGTTTGAGATCGTCTGTCAATGGCCGAGGTGTCGTTGGGGCGGAACTGCTGGAGTCTCGGCCCTCCACAGTTCCCATCTAGTTTCCCGGACATTTACAATCCCGGGATAACACCCCTGTCTTGCCACAGCGTGAACAAAACAGTCGTGGTGCTTTCTGACACTTGCTTCTCATGTGTCCTGTCTCACCACAATTCCAGCAAGTCGTACGCTCCATCGCGAAACGAACCTGCTTACTGGCTTCCGGACGGTCAGTCGTAGGAGAAGTCGGGGGTGTGAAACGGTTCTTAGCGGGGGAACTAGTATTCCCACTTTCCTGCTTATCCGAAGGAGGCCGGCTAGGCTTTGGTGGGCCCTCCTTGGTATCCTTCAGTTCCTTCAACATCGCCTCAATTGCCTTTGTTTTTTCTATGAACGTACGTATGTCTGGCACGTCGCAATTCCAGAGCATCTGTCGGAACTCTGGGCGCAGGTTTCTTCTTAACCAAGTCAATTCCTGTTGCCTGTTGAAGTTTCCGTGCCGGCGTATGAGTGTCTGCAGCTCTGTTATGTAAGTAAACACGGGCTCACCGGCTTTGTGTAAGCGTCGACTGATTTCAGCTTCTAAATCTATGAAGTAGTTTGCCGGGAAATAGAAACGCTTGAAATCCTCGATAAAGTCTTTCCACGATGTCCAGTAAGCCCTATTATTTCGATACCACAGCAAGGCTTGACCTTCCAAGACCTGTGGCAACACTGGCAGAAGGCGGTCCGAAGATACGTTAAAGTGCAAGCGGATTTCTTCTATGCGTTCTAAAAATGCTACGGGGTCAGACCTGCCCTGGAAATGCAAGTTCCACGCAAACAGATTGAGTGGTTCTGGTTGCCGAAATGTCGTAGTCTTGGTCACAGGTGATATTGGCGGCGGGAATGGCTTTTGCGTAGGCGGTGTTAGGTGCCCGATTAAGTTTCCCGTTCGTGGTGACGACGGCGGCGATGTGGTAACGTTAGGCAGTGAGGCTGCCTCGGTGTGCGGCGGTCTTACTTCACGCAAAAATTTAATCAATTGCCTTCTCATTTCTTCAACCGTTGTCTGGGGTCGTAGGCAAAACCTCGCTAACTCAGTTTCCAGTTCAGGCTTCTTCAGCCTGTATATCCATCCTACCCGGCCGTCAAATAGGTCCGGGTCGGACTTCTCTTGAGGTTCAGGCTCGACGGCCTTGTCCGTTTTCGGGTCTGACATTGTTCAGTACAGACAGCAAGGCGGCAAGACGGCGCTGCGAAGCCGTTAACGCAGTGTTAGGATGAAACGGGTCGGATTTTTAACAGTAGTTTCCCTTGGTCAGCAGTGTTAAAAAAATTAATTATAAACACAAAACAAGAAAGAAAATAAATTCGGTATAACAAAATTCTCTACAAGTTGAAACCAAAAAAAAAAAACACTATATATTAACGCTAAACTTAAGATGTTGATTAAAAGAAATGTTACTCTTAAATAATGTAATCGTATTACGTAACGCAGTAAACAAACATTCAAAGCTAGCGTGAAAAAAAAAAGTTAATTATTACTACCACAAAAATATTGCAAGATCAACAGCTGATTACAAGGAATTCTACTAAAACAAAAATGAATTAATATTCACGGTTTTACAAAGTATTGATGATACGGCGATTGTTATCGTAGATAAGAATATTGTAATTCCTTTTTAAATTCTGCCTCTGTTTCAAACTAAAAATATACCGAATTCCTAAGATACGTGTAACATATCTTATCTACACTTTTCCAACAACTCTTATCACACTTAACGATAAACTATGTACATTAAAATTTAAAAATTTCAAAATATTTACGGCTACTTCCTAAATCCACCTTTCTCTAATTTAATAACTTAGGTCCCTGCTCGCAGGTGCCATTTGTGAGGGGTCAAATCGGGATAAGGTTATCTTTCCCTAATATGGGGAGGTTCCCACGGGATAACCTTATCAATACGGCTTTATTTACGGGATTTGCTCAGGCGCCAGCAGCGTGGGTTTAAAGGAAGACGCTGCGCTCCCTCAGGACTATATATCTGTCCTCGGTTGCTATTTACAGCTACACGGACCCGGGGTAAACTTCAGTGGAGACAGGGTTCACCTAAGTTCTCAGGCGAAGTCCCTCAGGACTCCTTAATTATGGCCTATGTATTAGAGATCAGGATGTGACGTATTACGTTGGGGTGGATTGGTTGGGAAGCTTTAAATGAAATACCGTGTAAAACAAATAATCTATTTACAAAAGTATTGGTGGGGAAATATTTACAAAATATATACAAAGAAATATTTACACAAGGGATTCTCCCGGTATACCCCACGTTTAAACTAACTTAATTGACAACAAATCAATTTATTAGAGACCAGAGGCAGAAACTGAAATATTCGCGAGTTATACGGACGGTATCACGAATAGGGGTGGTAAACTCGCGTGTTGTAAGCGGGCAGAAGCGTCCCAGGATCGCCAAAGCAAGGCACCGGACAGGTGGTCGGTTAATTACGGACCCTCAAGCATGCGTTGCAGTCATACAGACTCTCTACGACCGGAGGAAGTGTCTCCCTAGGGAGATGGAAATTTCCCCTCGACAAAATAAAGGAAGTCCTCACTATCAAGTTAAAAGAAAACACAGCCTCCAGACGGTGCCTTCAGGACGGTCGGGATACCGGGTATCGCCAGACTGTTTCGATCGCCAGGAATGGTGGAGACCTACTGCAGCCCGAAATATCCTCGCTGGCGTCCAGATCCAGGAGCACGAGAGCTGCGCCACGGGAGACTGCTTTGGGATGATTTGGTCGTGGCTAGACCGCCCCCCGGTTCAAATCAACGTGCAGTCGGCCGCTTTGCTAGTGCTCTCGCGTTCTCGGGAAGACTCCAGCCCAGGAACGCGACCCCTTTGCGTCTCCCGACGGAAACATATAAAGCTTTTCCCCCGAAGACTGAAAACGACAAGGTTTTCCCAATAATGTCAGCCGGACGGTCGGGACACCGGGTATCGCCAGACTGTTTCGATCGCCAGGAGTGGTGGAGACCTACTGCAGCCCGAAATATCCCCGCTGGCGTCCAGATCCAGGAGCACGAGAGCTGCGCCACGGGAGACCGCTTTGGGATGATTTGGTCGTGGCTAGACCGCCCCCCGGTTCAAATCAACGTGCAGTCGGCCGCTTTGCCAGTGCTCTCGCGCTCTCGGGAAGACTCCAGCCAAGGAACGCGAGCCCCGGCTCCCCCAGGTCGCCCCGCGGATACAGACAGAAACGAACGATGGACCTATTTATCCGAAGCTCCCTTGCGGCCGTCTCTCTAAAATAAAACCACTAACAAACACAACAACATTCAATATCTTTTCCACACCTGGACTTTTAACGTCACCTCTGGCGAAGGCCACCAAGCGCGCCTAGGTGTTCGCCGCCAGAGAGAGTCGTCGATCCGTGGAAAACCCCTTACATACAGGCCCTCCACCGTACAGCTATAGAGACAGCGACCTACCCAAACGAAGCGGAAATGAGCGGCCTGCTGAAGACGGCGTTCTCCACTTGCCACAGCTGCTAACTCTACTAAGCTGGTGCACCTAACGAATCGCGGCGTACTCTCCCACGGCCGGCCTGAAATACACAATAAAACCCAACACCAAGAATCAAGGCGCGGACGGTGGCTGCTTCCTCTCTGTGACCTGGCTCTGCGCTCGCTGAAAGAGAACTAAACTCCCACGGTCGGCCTGCTGGATTCGCTACTGAAACACACAACAAAACCGAACACCAAGAACGAAGACGCGGACGGTGGCTGCTTCCTCTCCGTGACGGCCCCTGCGACTGCTGAAAAAGAACTAACTTGTCGAGCGCGTTACAGTCGATATATCCAGACCTCGATGCGGCCTCAGTCATCCGAAGCTTATGCGCCGCACGCGGTGCGCGTAGGTTGATGCAGTGGACCAGCCCGTCCGTCCCCGCTTTCATCGTTTCGCATGCCGCAGGACTCGCCTGGGCGACCTCAACCCGCTATACTCCTTACCCTTCCTCCGATCTCGCGGCGTTTTCTTGAAATTATACTTTATTGAATGTTTTAATAACAAAAATAAATCAAATTAAATACGGATGGTACGGATCTATTCCCCTGTTAACTAATTAGATTTCTAATGGCCATTACGTCACTTCGTGACAATATATATATATATATATATATATATATATATATATATATATATATATATATATATATATAACCATATTAAAATAAATTCAAACGGACCTTGGATATGGATTCTAGGGGCCCTATTTTGCGCTCATTTGAAAAAATTTTCCAAAAGCTTCACCATCGTTAACTCTCTATTAGTGAATTCTATAAATAAAAAGTTCGGGACGCAGCAAGTACGTTATGGTAGTGAATTTTTATTAAATGCTTCAAATTTGAATAACTCAATTTTCTATAAACTTAGAAAGTTGAATGTTGGTATGTAGCAAGGTCATTCCTAAAGCAACGTATCCACCAAATTTCATTAAAATGACTTAAAATTGTTTCTAAAGAAAACTCAAAAATTGAATCTCACTTGTTTATAATCTTAGAACGTTGAATTTAGGTGCGTAGTAAGGTCTTTTGAAAGGCAACATACACATCAAATTTCATTAAAATAACTTTGTAATTTTCGGAGAAAAATTTTTTTTTCGAAAGAAAACTCAAAACCTTGTCGGATTTTCCTGGCTAACGAACTATCCAAGCAATTAATAAAAGAAAGGCACTTGCCGAGTTTCATTGAAATTGGTTAATTATTTTTTGAGTTATCGGTTGGATATGTATATATATATATATATATATATATATATATATATATATATATATATATATATATATATATATATATATATATATATAAATTTTAACTGACCTCGGATATGGGTTCTAGGGGTCCTAGTTTGCGCTCATTTGAAAAAAATTTTGCAAAGTCTCACCATAGATACCTCTCTATTAGTGAATTTTTTAAAATAAAAATTCACTAAAAATTCACAAATATTAAGCAGTCTAAATATCACTACACACCACACCTAGTTCATCAACTCTTAGAGCACTTGCAAGAAATTATGACGGAAAGAACTGAAGCTGATTAAAATTTTGTAAGAAACATTGTCTTTTTCAGATGAGGCCACATTTATGTTAAATGGTTCTGAAAACAGGCATAACTGTAGGTATTGACACCCTGCTTATCACTATGCCAACTTGGAAACTCATACACAATTTCCAGGGAAACTTGTTTGGTGTGGAATATTGGAGGAAAAGGTCATCGACCTGTTCTTTATACATGGTACATCAACATGTGGGTTACTTGAAACCATTACAAAATCAAATTGTACCAAAAATTAGAGATCAATCAAATCAAATCGATCAAATTCAATAAATCTACAAGCCTTGCATCAAGATGTCTAGTATCAACAAGTTGGTGCTGCTCCCATTTCGACCAGCCGGTTTATGTATTCTTAAATCACAATTTCCCAACGCAAAGGATTAGACAGAGGGGTCCCATTGAATGGTCCCCCAGCCCTCTCCAGACATGGATTTTTATTTTGGGGATATTTGAAAAGTCTTGTGTATCATAATAGGCCAAAAACGTTAGATGAATTAGAAGCTTGGATGAGAATTGTGATTGCAAACATTGCTTAGCCATATCTCCAGAATGCATTGGGCGCTTTTGTTAATAGACTTAGATATTGTCAAGAAATGAATGGACAACAATTTGAGCAGTTATGATTTTTTCCATCAAGTAACTGAATTTTCAAAATTTGTTCTATTAACTTAAAGTATTGTTTTAATTTTCTACGTTGTTACAGAATAAACAATCTTATTATATACTGTATTGTATTTGCAAACCTACTACCTGCCAAATGACACCAAATTAAATCTCAGTTGCAATTTACAAAATTCATATGGCGGCCTTTGAATTGACACCCCCCACCCCACGGGTCTAAAACAAGCTACACTCATACCAATATATGGGTATTTATGCATAACTTGACCCCACCAAATGTCAAAACTGTTTCTACATGATCCTATTTGGTGCAATACTATTTACGCACACTGTATATACTCTTGCTAATTCGAATATTTCATTCACTTAATCAAATTAAACTTTAATGAAACCATTATCGAAAATTCTGCTTCATCATGTTCAACGATTAAAATCAAATTTGTTAAGTTTGACAACTATGGTGGAAATAAGTTTTTTGGTTACTTAAGACACCTTGCGATCGACTAGCCTATTATTTTAGTGTTCAAATTACAGTGATGTTCCTTTAAGATAAATAAATGTTTTGCCTATTATGCTGACTGATTTTTAACGGAGGTGATATAAAAATGACACCGAACAAACTTATTTAAAACTGAACTTTAAAAAATGATTTAATGAAAGGGAAGTGAATACACAAAAAAAAAACATATTTGAAAAAATTTATTTAATATATAATTAACAAATGTACACAACAATAAGTTAGTGCTATATAAATAAATAAAATAGTTAGGTAACTACAAAGTGACACTTATCTTCTAAAAAGAGCCTTACTGTGGTTTCAGCCTGTTGTGACATTTGTTGTACTGAAATAAAAACAAAAATAAATTTGTAACAAAAAAAAAACATCTGCACAACCCACTGACATTTTTATATAACCTCCTCTAAATCAAACCGAGAATTTACAAAATTTCATCAGTGTTGACTACAAGTTTCACCTTTGTGAATTTAAAATACGTTAAAGGCTGTGTCACATATTGTGTCCACCCACCCCCCCTATGTGACTTATTTTTTTGGCTTCTGAAAATAATTTTTGCCAAACTTACTTTTTTATCCGTAGATTCAAACTTTCTCTCAAAAACAAAATAACAATGCATAGCACAGATATTGACTAAACTTGGCGGTTTTTTTTCTAAATAAAACAGCCTTTATATTTTTACACAGTCAGAAGGATGATAAAATTTTAGACAGACTACATGTAACATATGTGACACAATGTGGATAAATGAAATTTTTAAGTAGGCTCTGCCAAATCACTATACTCTGGTTCCAATATATAAGAAGTGACCAATCCCTACCGAACCGAGCTATTATAGGGATTCCATGGGCGGAGACATTTATTTTGATAAGGATATGATATTTTCTATTAATTGTTAAAAGATAATTTGTCATTTTGTATACAGAATAATATCAGATATACTATTGTGGATGTTTGAGTTTCTCTGAACATATGATTGGTTATGGTCACAATTTATAAAAAAAATTACATATTTCTTGCGTGCATTTATATAGGCAATTGGCTATTATCTGGGCGGCGTGGCGGTAAGATGTTAGTGCTGAATGTTGCCAGGAAATTGCTATAAGCTTCTTCAGGGGAGGTATCTTGGAGTATGTAGAATCCAAATATATAAAAAATTTCGGGACACAGCAAGTGCATTATGGTAGCGAATTTTTATTAAATCCTTCAAGTTTTCATAACTCAATTTTCCATAAACACAGAAAGTTGAGTTTTGGTATGTGGTAAGGTATTTAAGAGGGCAATATAGCAACCAAATTTCATCAAAATTACTTTGTTATTTTTTTAGGTACAATTTTTTTTGGGAAAAATTAAATTTATTTTAGAAAAACTGGTCCGATAGGGCTGGCTAACGAACTCATCCGAGCCATTAATAAGAGAAAGATTGCTACCGAGGTTCATCAAAATCGCTTAATAACTTTGTATATATATATATATATATATATATATATATATATATATATATATATATATATATATATATATATATATATATATATATATATATATATATATATATATATATATATATATATATATATATATATATATATATATATATATATATATATATATACAGACATACACAGGTGACCCACCACATACGCCACGGGCTGTTACGCCTATATTTTTTGTTATTTCGAATTTATTTCAAATAGAGATTGTGTAGGTTGAAAAGGACTACAACCTAAAATTATCTTCAAATATGCAGGATGATCCAAAAAGAGTGACACCTCCAAGTTATGTTTTTCTTATGGAACACCAGGTATTTGACAATGTTTTTGAATTCTATGGTCTTGATTTTTCGACGAATGTGAGGTTTTTGAAAAAAAAACAACTTATCTCCATTGTCAGGTGATATCATAAGAAAAAACTCATTAGCTTTGGATGGTGGATTTGGTGCTTTATCAACTACTGTAGTCAATATTTCACAATATTCTACAGGGCCGTTCAAAAATTCGAGTTTTATTATCGGCACATTCAAAGCAGATTATTTGATTTATTTCAAACGGAACACCCTATATTTTTTGCTGCATTTCATAGAGAAAATAATTGCTTTCATATGATACTAAGGGTTTCTTATACCCAAGTGCAGCGGTTCTGGCACTTTCACACTTTTATTATTGGTCTTGCATAAATAAGAATTGTTCATTTTTAACAACAAATGTAACTTGTTTTGGAAACTAATCCAAGGTAAACAAGATAAAAATAAGAACAAAAAACCAAGAGTAACTATAAAGAACACAGTTCTACAAACGTTCAAACTGATGTCCATCCTGTTCAATGCACAATTGTAGCCTTTGCACAAAGGACCGCTTGACATTGAGCAACATTTATGGCGATATTATATTGAAAGCATTCCGTATGTGTTGTTTCATGTCATCTTGTGTGGTCGGAGGCATTTCATATACGATATTCTTAACATGTCCCCCAGACATGAAGGATGAGATCTGTGTGTCTCTCTGTCTCTCTCTCTCTCTCTCTCTCTCTCTCTCTCTATATATATATATATATATATATATATATATATATATATATATATATATATATATATATATATATATATATATATATATATATATATATATATTGGTATACAAATATCGTACCGATAACTTAGAAAAAAATAGGCCGATTTTGATGAAATTTGGTAGGTACCTTCCTTTTGTAAGTGGCTTGGATAAGTTTGTTAACCATAAAAATTGGACAAGGTTTTGCAGGAAAATTTTGGGTTTTCTTCCAAAAAATTTTTGTATCTCGGAAAATTACAAAGCTACGACAACCAAATTTGGCATACAGTAAGTCCTCGAATAACGTCGTCTCATATAACATTGTTTCACTATAGCATCACAGTTTAACGCTGAAACTGATTTGGTATAACGTTGTTATTCTAAAAAAAGTCTAAAATCGTAGGTAAAAAAGGAGTACATAATGTAATGTAGAGTTGTAGGCATGTACATAATAACTATGTAAATGAATACTGTTTTTTTTTCCTTAATTCTTTTGCAATCACAAATATGTATATTATGTATGTACATTATATTCATTTCCAATGATTTGTTTTACGGCGTTTCACTTTATGTCGTGGTTGTTAAGTCCCTAACCAGGACGTTAAGCGGGTATTTAATGTACACGTTTCTACTATCAAACTTACCCTACATGCCAAATTCAGATCTGTAAGTTAAAAGAAAAAAAGGATATAGGCATTCAAAAAAAAAAGTTTGGGTGCCACTGGTGATCAGAGGAAAGAGGTTAACAAAACCAACTGAATGTTACATACAAAGGTTAAGGTTTCGCATAAAGGTAGCAGAAAAAATATTTTGAAAATTTTATAATTTTTCTTAAAACATCGAAGTCGCGATTTGAAACGTCAACATTTGCAATATTTAGACAAATAATCAATATATATATATATATATATATATATATATATATATATATATATATATATATATATATATATATATATATATATAGTTATTATGTAGAAGAAATGTCGTAATAAGTGTGTTTTACAAAGCCTCAAGTTTCAGCTTCAACCATCATTGTCCTTCATTTTACTAACATATTTTTGGAAAATCCATTTCAAATAGACCCTCTTTCTGATGCTTTGGCAATAGCTTTAGCTATAGAGCTGTATGGTGTAATAGTTTATAATTTTAGCTAATTTTCGTAGAATAAATTCGTTATTGAGAAGACAATGAATTTTGAAAATATTTCCTCCAATAAGAGCGAACTAGAACTCCTAAAACCCATATACGGTGTCAATTTCAGTTTTTGTCTGTTTACACATATAAAGGGTGGCGCATTTCTACGGTAAAGCTCAATATATCCATTATTTTAAGAGATATGAGAAAAAATTATATACGTTAATTATAGCGTGTCTCGAGCTGTATCTTATAAACCTCTATTTTGACATTCACAGGAGAGCCCATAAATCGTTGGTGATTCACACTTTCTTTTTTTAATAGAACACTCCTTATATTATTGCATTTTTGATATTTCCATCGAATTATAATGCATGTTTGTAACAAAAAAAGTTATTAAAACACTAAGTGAGTAGCGAACGTGTCGCCACCTAGTTCGGAACCAAGTACTATGTTGTCACGCCCGCTCCAAATAATACAGAGTATTAAAAATAGAGACGGTATACAACTAACTAACAATTTAAAAAATTGTTAGCCCTGGCCCATTTCTACCCCAATATAGGGACAAAGTATGTAAGACTAGATGCATTCTCGCAACAATTAGAACCGTAGACCGGTTTCGCTCTCATTAGAGCTCTTCAGTACGGCTTACTAATTGTAGCAAAAATGCACCAGAAATAACACAGCTATCGTATAGCCAGTCTTAAAACACTAAGTGAGTAGCGAACGTGTCGCCACCTAGTTCGGAACCAAGTACTATGTTGTCACGCCCGCTCCAAATAATACAGAGTATTAAAAATAGAGACGGTATACAACTAACTAACAATTTAAAAAATTGTTAGCCCTGGCCCATTTCTACCCCAATATAGGGACAAAGTATGTAAGACTAGATGCATTCTCGCAACAATTAGAACCGTAGACCGGTTTCGCTCTCATTAGAGCTCTTCAGTACGGCTAGTCTTACATACTTTGTCCCTATATTGGGGTAGAAATGGGCCAGGGCTAACAATTTTTTAAATTGTTAGTTAGTTGTATACCGTCTCTATTTTTAATACTCTGTATTATTTGGAGCGGGCGTGACAACATAGTACTTGGTTCCGAACTAGGTGGCGACACGTTCGCTACTCACTTAGTGTTTTAAGACTGGCTATACGATAGCTGTGTTATTTCTGGTGCATTTTTGCTACAATTAGTAAGCCGTACTGAAGAGCTCTAATGAGAGCGAAACCGGTCTACGGTTCTAATTGTTGCGAGAATGCATCTAGTCTTACATACTTTGTCCCTATATTGGGGTAGAAATGGGCCAGGGCTAACAATTTTTTAAATTGTTAGTTAGTTGTATACCGTCTCTATTTTTAATACTCTGTATTATTTGGAGCGGGCGTGACAACATAGTACTTGGTTCCGAACTAGGTGGCGACACGTTCGCTACTCACTTAGTGTTTTAAAAAAAAAGTTGATATAGTTAATTGGCACAATCACAAATTGTGATACAGCGTTTTTATCAATAGATAGCGAAGCCCCATGGATATGACGCATTCAGAGAGCTTTTTGTTCATCAAAGAAAAATTGACGTGTTTCGGCGTTTCTTAAAAAAAAATTCTCTGGGCGCAAATCGGTCTGTTTTGTTTTCAATGCGCCACCCTATATATATATATATATATATATATATATATATATATATATATATATATATATATATATATATATATATATATATATATATATATATATATATATATATATATTCCACAAAAAGTTTTCAGATTCAGCCACTATTTGAGAGCGCCTGTATAGAGCAGCATGATTTTTTTGATGAACAAAAAGCTCTCTGAATGCGTCATATCCATGGGGCTTCGCTATCTATTAGTAAATTATATATATATATATATATATATATATATATATATATATATATATATATATATATATATATAAAGATTTTAGCTGACCTTGGTTTTGGGTTCTAGGGATCAAAATTCGCGCTCATCTGAAGGAATCTTTTCAAAAGTTTTTCATCGTGACCTCTCTATTATCGAATTTTTCTTAATGAAAATTTTAAAAGTGAAGAATTTCGCCCACTCTGTACAGTGATTGGCATCATCAGCACGGACTGTCTATGTATACAAGACAAAATGTTTTGTGAAGAGACAATATTCTAGTCGACATTTTGTGATCCGATGTTGACGTGCTCGTACCATTGAGTATAAACATGTGTATACAAAATGTACTTAATAAACCTGGCATAAATGAGGTTTCGATAACGTTGACTTGACTTGCTCTCCTGTATAAATCCAACTTTAATAAAACAAGGAATGATAATTGAGTAATACTAACCTATGTGGTTGCTGTTTGGTCAAAATTACAGGACACATAGGTGATTGCATCGATATATAAACATCATGATTGGGCGTCAATGATCCACAATGGGGGCAACACTCAATGTTACCTACAGAAATCTGGCAGTCTCTGTGATAATGATGGCGAGATTCACATTGTACAAAACATCCCTGAAACACACAAACAAAAATCATAAAGAAACAGCATAAACTTTTTAAGTTATGTACAGGGTATTCAAATCTCATTGCTGGGGTACCTTCGGTTATGAGTAAAGAGAGGGTTGCAGTTTTGCCAACATTGTTCAACTTTTTGGTGAAACTAACGATGCCGAAATCAAAACTGACATGTCACTCTTTGTTTTTGAGCTACAGGGTGATTTTGAAAATGTGTTGTTTTTGGACACTGCCTGTATCTCCTTTATGTGATGAGATAATAAAACTGTAAAAACTAATTCTAATAGTTTTATGTAGAATTCAATGATGCAAATAGGTTTTTCTATTATGCACAGATTTTGTGATTAAATCAAATATATGATTTTTTTTAACAGAACACCTGTATATTTTCGTGTCATTGAATCTGGCTGATTCAGAGCTTTATATATATATATATATATATATATATATATATATATATATATATATATATATATATATATATATATATTAAAAAGCTCTCCGGGGGTTAATACTAGTTTTCCCTAACCTGGGGAATTTCGGGATGACTTCCGGGACACGGCTTTCCTACGGGATCATGCTCGGACGCCAGCGTCTATAGAGTTGTTTTTTCAGAGAATAGACACGCTCTCTCGGGATGCTTCCCCTCTCCCAAGTCACTGTCAACAGATACACTAGCCCAGGGTAGTTTCTAGTGGAGACAGGGTCCTCCTAAGCCAAGACAAAGTCCCCCGCGACTTCTGGTTATGGTCTTTATTAAAAAGCTGGAGTTAAATTGTATTTGGGTGGATATTCTGGGGAGAATAAATGAAATACCGAGTAAATTAAAATAAAATTCTATTCGCTAACTATATACACAAGGAGATAACGGGGTCCTGTCACCAGGGAGCCTAGCAATTATGGGCGGCCAGAGGCAGAGGTGGTTATTTGGCTTTAAATTATTGTTACGCGCGGATTGCACGGGGGCGATAAAGCGGCAACGTTTAAGCGATGCGGGGTCGTAGCAGGATAGTGATTAATAGCGGGTGTTCCCAGGCGGGCATGCAACTTAAGGGGTGCGTCGAACACCACATCAGGCTTTGTATGGCACCAGCAATTATTGTCTACGGCCCATCATTCACACGTTCTCCCTCGCACGCTCGGGGAACCTTGTTCGGTGCGGAAGGAGCCCACCCCTGTTCCCGGATTTACGCCCCTCCTGAACGGGGACGCGGACGGCCCGGGGCGCCAGGCGCCGCCTAGCTATTTCAATCCGGACCAGCGCAGTCGCTGCTATCCGAATCTGCAACAGCCAATGCAGCCACCAACCCCCAGAGCAGCCCGTCAACGGATGCAGGAAAGAAATCTAGAGGATTGAGGTCGGGGCTACGTGCAGGCCAAGGAAAATCTCCACCTCGACCTATCCATCGGCGCGGATAATTTTGGTTCAGAAATTCTCTGACAGGAAGTCCATAATGGGCAGGTGCCCCGTCGTGAATGAACCATAATCTCCTGCGCACGTCTAGAGGGACATCTTCCAAGAGAATAGGAAGTTGATCTCTCAAGAAAATTGAATAATTCTCCACATTGAGCCTTGCAGGAAGTTCTATTGGTCCCAACAACACGTCGCCTAGTATGCCACACCAGACATTAATGGAGAACTCATGTTGAAAATGGTGTTCTCGCGTCAAATGAGGATTGCTGCTGTCATATGTGTGAGCATTTTTGAAATTGAAAACTCCTCTTCTTGTGAATGTCGCTTCGTCAGTGAATAGAATGTTGTTGAAGAAAAACGGATCGTCATTCTGATACCGACGAATGCGTTCACAAAAATCCAATCTAGATAGAAAATCTAGAGGTAAAAGATTCTGCACTGGTGTGAAGTGGTAAGGATGTAACTTTTCTTTTCTGAGAAGTCTACCAATAATTGATTTATTTATTCCAGTTGCTGCAGAGAGGCGTCTTACGCTTGTTTCCGGATCTTCTGCAAGGCGTACTAATATCTCTTCCTCTTGATGTACAGGACGTCTTGGTCCACCAACTTCCGACTTCGAATTGAAAGAACCAGTTTCACCTACGAATACATTAGGACGAGATGATACGCATCCGTGTAACAAAATGTGTATTTCACGATTTTTCCAGCCCTCAGGTGTGAATTTTGTCAAAACTTTCGTTTCAGAAATAATCAATGGCAATGAGTGCATATTACTCTTTTACATACCTAATTTATCGTATAATCTTCTAAAGGTCTTGTGATCTGGTTGTCTACGACTAGGATATAATTCCAAGTATCTGGCGGCGGCTCGGTGGCTACGGAAGTTTGATTGCGCATAAATGCAGATCATATCTCTCTTCTCAATATTGCTAAACTCATTATGGCGAGGCATTTCAGAAATAATAACTACCTACTGCTCTTAATTGAAAAACCATGTGCTTGTCAAAATTGACAGATTATGTTTATTGTGTTACGCAAATGACATCCCTATGAAAACGAAAAACAAAAGATATTTCATCTACTTCATTGACAGTTGTTGACTCGGCCAATCAACTGCTATAGTTATTAGCGCCGTGATATGTCCACAGGAATACATCTTTTATTTGCCAAAAACATACTTATTCTATGAAATCGAATTAAATCCAGAGAAACTTCCCAATTTTTAGGAATTGATTTAGAATTAGAAAATTATGATTAAAATACACTGACCTCAATCCTCTAGAATTTTCCATTGCGGTTACTTGAAACAACTGGTCCATACACAATAATGTTTGTAACTCCAGAGATGAACTTTGGGCCAGAATAAAATTTCAGATTTGAGAGATTTTCAATGCACACCATTATTAAAACCGCAATATCTCGGTAACCACTCACTTTATGAGTTTCAACTAAGTATACCTTTTTCGTACAAAAAATTAGTAGTTTTCAGTTTTTCTGAACAGATTTGCAGAAAGTTGATCATCGAAAAAGTTATGCCCCTGTAAAACATTCGGGTTTAGTGTAGGTGGCGCCAACTATGATGTAGCTCAAAATAGGTATCACGGTTGGAAGCGGCATCCTCGATAACCCCCTATTACAAAGTTCCAAATGAATATTCCAGTAATTAGCAGAAAAACGAGCGATTTAATTTTTTTCAAAGTCAATTTTAACACACTGTATATCGAAAACAAGCAACAATCGGACAAAACGTATTGATGAAAGTCTGTTTAATTTTTGATGCTCTATCCGAATATATGGGTTTGGCCCATTGTTAGAGGGACACCCTGTATATATATATATATATATATATATATATATATATATATATATATATATATATATATATATATATATATATATATATATATATATATATATATATATATATATATATATATATATATATATATATATATATGGTTATTTATAGATATTCTGTTAAATGACTGAGTAAATCGCATTTTTTGTAGTTCCATTAGGCTATGGACAACTTTTGTCTAATGGAGCATCCCATATATTTTTACTAACTTTATCTTACAGATAATTTACCTTTAGTTTACATTTTATTTTTTTATTTTTATTAACGTGTCTCGACAGTGTATGTCACTGATACAATAGAGCACTTACATATTATATAAACTATAAAGATAAATATGTCACATCCCAAACAATTGACATAATAGTTATTATACACCATTTGATTTAACTTAAATGTGTAACCATAGTCATTAGTTTATATTTTTTCATAAAGTCCACAAATTTTAAACTATTTTAATAGGTTATTAGGGTCCGTCAATAGTAGAGTTGTAAATGTGGTTTGATCTAGTCTTTGGTCTCTTCTATATAGGAGGTATAGTCCACATTCTGATATTATGTGTTTCACTGTGAGATTAATGTTACAGGCACTGCATTTGGGTGTAGGTTCTTTCTCCAGCAGGTACTTATGTGTTAGCGCTGTATGTCCAATCCTTACTTTTCTTAATACTGAAAATGATTGGTGGCTGAGCTTTGGAGGTCAGTACTGTTTTGTGGTTGGCTCTATTTCTCTAAGATTCACTTGTTGGCGATTCCAAATTACTTTCAATATTTCTTTTACTGCTTCTTTCATAAGTGATAGATAGATAGATAGATACCTTTATTTCACAGATACCAGTTACACAATTATTATGTTCCTAGTTCGTGATATTGTCAAAAAAATTACATGACAATCAATTAATACACAATGCACAATATACAAAATTGTAAACTACAGCACAAGAGGTATAAATAAAAACAGGTAAGATATAAAAAAACTATATACATACTGAAATCAACATGAATAAAAAATATATCATCAAATAAATTATGAGAAGAACCCATCGAGGAAATAGCATCCCTTCTGAAGAAGGTAATCTTTCAAAGATTTAAAAAAAATACTTAATGTGTTTAATCCTCTAATTTCACTAGACAGGGCATTATAAAAACGACAACCATTATAAAAACAATTTTCTGGTAAAAGGCAGTTGAGTGAGCATCAGGTAGCAAAACCCGGCATCTTGTATCATAAGCATGTATCACTCTGTTCCGAAAAAAGGGGGTGTGATTCCTATAAGCAAAGCAACTCAACTCGTAGATGTATGTACCGTAAACAGTTAGAATATTGAGACGTCTGAATAAAGGTTTTTTTTTCCTCCCTCGGGGCTCGTCCCCGGCTTTGCCGCCCCGATAGCACTGCAACCTTTGGCTTATTGTGCATGCCCTTAGTCTTTGTACCCCACCCATTCCAAAATCACTGTGCTTTGAACTAGACTGCACAGCGATTGATAGGGTGAAGTTTTATAATGCTCTGTCTCCGGTCTAGACCTACCGTAGATCAGTTGTCTTTTGCGGAACAGAAATTAATTAAAGGCAGGAACTCTATCCCTTCCCTAACAAAAATGCAGGCCCTCGGGTTCTCGCTGGATCTGCTGTAGATGGGCTTTCCAGCAGCTCCGCCGAGTCCCTTGATCTCTCCTTTATAGGATTACGGTTCCTGGATGAGGGCCACATCCGTGTTCCTCAGAGCCATCAGTTGTTCGGCCGTGGCTGCCCTACTCTGTTGGAGGTTGACCTGAAGGAACCTAAGTCCCATTACTTGCTTCCCCAGTGGGCGGAAGTTAACCCTTCCCAGGCCCAGGCCCCGTGCAAATAATTAACTGCTCTCCTCTTTACAAAAAAAAACTACCTTAAAGTATTTTATACAAATTTACAAAACTACATTGTACTCTAATATCGATTCAAACTCTAAATTATCCGGCTCCGGGGGAGCAAATTTTATGTGTCGGCCGTTGGATTCAAATACAAAATCTAAAACAAAATTGACACATAAGATCTCACGAAAAAAGTGGACTGTATGCGAAACTAACAAACACGAAACAAATTAAATGCAATACTCAGGGTCAGTACAAAGCAAATACACACATGTATTATAAATATTAAAATAACAATAAAACTTACCATTTACTGGTGTTTTACTACCGGTAAATGCTTCCAGAGAAAGAAAAGGGTTAGGATATAAGGAATCTGGAGGCACCAACAATTCACTTAATAAAATATGCCGATTAACAAACTAAAGCATATATATATATATATATATATATATATATATATATATATATATATATATATATATATATATATATATATATATATATATATATATATATATATATATATATATATATATATATATATATATATATATATATATATATATATATATATATATATATATAATGTGAAAATGTATGATTTGGATCAAAATTTGATAATATGTTGTCAAGAGAAACAGAATAAAAGTGATAATGTAAATAAGGATATTATGTGCTATCAAATTGAAATTAATTACCTGAAAAAGAAGCAAGAATACAAGAACTTATCAAATTGAATCAGTTATTAAAAGAAAAATATTCTAATACTGTAAATAAAAACTATTCACAAATGCAGAATCAGTATAAGAAAAAAGGAGCTGCCATATCAGAAGAGATAAAAATGGATAATGAACCCGAAGATGATAAGAAAATTAAACAAACAAATGTGAAAGAATATGTAAATAAACAAACCGAGATAATGAACGATATCATTGATTTGGGAAAATCTGAGGCTGAGGATGATACAGGGGGTGATTTTAAAAGTGTTATGCAGAAAAAATAAAAGTAAACAAACATTTGCTGAAATGGCAAAAACCAACGCTAAACAAATTAAATACAAAAAACAACCAGAAATAAAAGGGACTGCTATATCAGAGACAGGTGACCATTTTAAATCACAACCAAGAAAAATGTGGCTATATATAGGAAAAGCCCAAGAAAATGTTACTGAAAATACAGTGAGAAATTATGTCAAGAATAAGTGTACAATAGAGTGTGATGAAGAACTCGTGGTTAGACCGCTGGCTACCAAAGGAAAACCAAAACGTTCCAAGTAGGAATAACTAATGACCTACACGAAATTATGAACAAGACGGAATTTTGGCCTGCTGGCATAATTATTAGACGATTCAACTTTAATTTTAAAAGAGGTGAATTGAAGAGGGAATTTTTTTAGAAATCAATGACAAAGAAATCAAGTCCTAAAATTAACTGGGATAAATAACAACCAAAACAAAAAAATAAATAGGAAGATAATGAAACAAAAAGTCGGAGAAAAATTGAAGATGACGGAAAACTGTGTTACAGTGGTTTATCATCAGAACATTCAATCAATCAAAAATAAAGTGCTGGAAATGGAAGTATTTCTACAACTTTGGAAGGAAAACCAGATGTCATAGTCCTTACGGAGCACTGGTGTTCACAAGAGGAGAACATTCAAGTGAACGGTTATGAAATAAAGTCAGTGTTTTCCAGACAAAACAAGAAACATGGTGGAAGTGTAATTTATGTAAAAAATGGTGAAACATGGAAGTAATCTCTAGAAATTAAAGAGGGTAGTATTGAAGGTCAGTTTGAGTCGTCTTCTGTGGTGAGTGAGCCTTTGAAAACTGTAATTTTATGTATATACAGACCCCCAATGGGTGAAATAAACATCTACTTGGAAAGATTAGATTATGTTCTAAATAAATGTTGGAAGTTGTATAAGAACTTTAAAATAGTTATAGCCGGTGATTTCAATATAGATTTAAACAGGGAAACAAATAATAAAATATCTTTCATGGATTTACTATATACCTACAATTTAAAACCAACAATCTTTGAAGCAACAAGAATCACTAAAACTACTACTTCTACAATAGACAACATATTTGTGAATTTTCATTGTAATTTAAAACCAAGAGTTATTAATTGAGAGCTATCAGACCATTATGGGCAGTTGTTGTCATTTTCTGTAACAACAATAAAAAAATGAAAGAAAAATTAGGAAAAGAAAATATACTAAGTTAAAGCTAAATCGAATGTAAGACGAACTGAGCAAGATAGATTGGACTGTAATTTACAACATACATGATGCAAATAAAGTGTATAATACATTTCTATTAATCATCAAAAATTTGCATGATTTTGAAACTTGAAACTATTACCTCAAAAATCTCAAAGTCATGGATAACAAAAGGCATTATTATCTCTAGTAAAAATAAGAGGTGTTTATACTAAAAAATAATAATAAAAGGTTTAATATCAAATGAACATTACCAAAAATATACAAAAATATTAAAAAAGGTTATTACGTAGGCAAAGAAGATATCAAATATTTCTTATATAGTAAATGCTATAAATAAAAATAAAGCAGTTTGGTCTCTTGTGAATAATTATGATGGAAACACTAATAAAAGAAGCAGTTCACTTATAGAAAACTAAGAAATAAAAAATACTCTAAATCAAGTAAATACATTTTTGTTAACCAGTGTCCAAACTTGCCACAGGTTGTAGAATATTCAAATGTAAACAAAATAGAAAAAACAATTTATATGTTACCCACTGACTATATAAAGGTTCGTAGCACGGTAAAATTACTGAAAAACACTGCTTCGGTAGGTGAAGATCAAATCCCAGTCATTTTAGTTAAAAATATGGCATCCACTAACGCACATAATAAACTTACCCCTGTCTACAGGTGTCTTTCCAGATAAGTTAAAAACAGCAGATATAATAGCGATATACAAGAAAGGAGACAAAAAATAGATAAAAAATTACAGGCCTATTGCTATTCTCAAATATTTAGCAAAATATTTAAAAAAATAATATAAACTAGAATAAACTCCTACTTAGAATACAATAAATTACTCTCTGATACACAGAATGGCTTTAGGAGAGGTAAGTCTACAATCAGAGCAACTTATTAAGCACTACAAGAAATTATAGAGGCCTTAAATAGATCACAAAAACAGCTTTACTATGCTTAGACTTGAGTGAAGCATTTGATAGTGTAAAACATGATATATTATTCATTGATTGTTGTTGATATATTATTCTCAAAGCTTGGCATGTATGGAATCAGAGGTTTAGCACTAACACTGATAAAATCATACTTGAAAAATCGAACACAAAGCATCGTTGAGAAATATAACAACTTACCAGAATTAGTAGATGGAAAATTAATATCGTTTGCAGACGATACGTCTATTATCTACAGAAGCAACACTACAGATGAACTGAGAAGAAAAATTGTTAATCTGTTAATACCATAAATTCATGGTTTTCAAATAACAACTTAATAATGAACATTGGCAAAACCAAATTAATACATCTTAACTTTAAGAAAATAAACGAGGAGTTAATACTCACCTGTATGTCAAATATATTAAAATCATCAGAGTCTGCAAACTTAGCTTAGGCATAGAAACTGACCATCGTCTTGACTGGAAGAAACATATTAACCAATAACCAGTCAATATATATATATATATATATATATATATATATATATATATATATATATATATATATATATATATATATATATATATATATATATATATATATATATATATATATATATATATATATATATATATATATATTTGCACTGAGAACACTGGCTCCGATAACAAATAAAAATGTAGCTATAATGGCATTAGTACAGGCAATAGAGGAGCCCGTTACTCTTGTCCATAATGCACTAAATTACAGGAGTGGTTTTTTTGGATACATAGGTTCAGAATTACGTACTGAATATAAAAACACAAAATCCTTACAAATTAGGAGGCCGGAAGTGCCGCCATTTTGAGAAAAACCGTTTCGGCCTATATCTCCGTAACCGTGTACTTTAGGTCAAAAATGGTAATGACCTTTATTGTAGATAATTGCATTACTCATCTTTTATGATAAATATTTTTTTTTGTATCACTCACCGTTTACAACTTATACGACTATTAGCATTCATTTATTGACTTTTGTACCTATATCCTTGTTAATCATTGTTTAAACAATAAAATGCTTATAACTTAACTTTTCAATCGACAAATTTCCTACAATTTTTACTAAAAACTTTTTTTTCTAAAATCAATATTTTCAAAGTTATAACGCGTTAAATGTTGCACCTTTCAATCGCCAAATTTTTCTGGAAATATTTTAGTAAAATGAAGGACAATGACGGTTGAAGCTAAGACTTCAGGCTTTGTAAAACATTCTTCTTGATACATTTTCTTTCCATAGCTTATATTAGTTTCAGGTTCTTTGCGTAAATGTTGCCAATTTTGACGTTTTAATTCGCGACTTTGACGTTTTGAGGAAAACCCCAATTTATTTTTCTTTCAATGGCTATAACTTTTTTGTCTTTGAACCTACAGACCTAAATTTTGGTATGTAATTTACCTATAATGACGTAAAATCGTGTACCAAATTTAGTTGCCCTTACTTTGTTATTTCCGGAGATATGATTTTTTTTCGAAAGAAATCACAAAATTTTCCGTGAAGACTTGGGCCGATTTTCTCGGATAACGAACTTATCCAAGCCACTTACAAGTGGAAGGTATTTACCAAATTTAATTAAAACCGGCCCTTTCGTTTTTGAGTTATCGGTGTGTGATATATATATATATATATATATATATATATATATATATATATATATATATATAAATTAAAACTGAGTATGTGTTCTAGGGGGCATAATTAGCGCCTATTTCAATTTTGTTTTTCAAATTTCAAAACTCGGGGTCCCCTCATTAGTGATTTTTTTTTAAAGAAAATGCACTAATAATAATTTTAGAAAAAAAAGTTTCAAGTAAAAATTGTAGGAAATTTGTCGATTGAAAAGTTAAGTTATAAGCATTTTATTTTTTAAACAATTATTAACAAAGATATAGGTAAAAAAGTCAATAAATGAATGCTAATAGTCGTATAAGTTGTAAACGGTGAGTGATACAAAAAAAATTATTTAACAAAAAACATGAGAAATGCAATTATCTACAATAAAGGTCATTACCATTTTTGTCCTAAAGTGCACAGTTACGGAGATATAGACCAAAACGGTTTTTCTCAAAATGGCGGCACTTCCGGCCTACTAATTTGTAAGGATTTTGTGTTTTTATATTCAGTACGTCATTCTGAACCTATGTATCAAAAAAAAAAAAAAACTCCTGTAATTTAATGCAGAAACAAATTCTCTATTGCCTGTACTACATATCATGCCTATATAAAAAGTAGAATACAATATGGGAGTAATCTACAGATGTAAGCAGAATTTTTATACTTCAGAGGAGATGTCTCAGAAGTATACAGAACTTGGAACAAACAGCAAGCTCTGAATCATACTTCATAAGGGAAAAATACTTACAGTCACATGTATATACATTTTGAATGCAGTAATGTTTATAAAAGACAAAACTTCACATATTTACAAAAAATGTACATGCCGCCATCATAGAAATATATAACCATATACCTAATGAAAAAAAAAAAAAAATGCAATCATTCGACACTCAAAACAAAACTGAGAAAAATATTAGAAGAGAAAGCTTACTATACTGTTGATGAGTACTTAGCTGATAAAACAATACAAGGGGAAAAATATGGGAGACAATCAAATTTTAGTTCATTTTATTTTGTTTTATTTTATTTGAACTTATGTATTTTTTGTTTTGTTTGTTAATTTGTTACTGTTTTGACAAGCTTCAGACCCATTACGGGTAATATATACATATTGTATGAAACAAATAAAGCACTATTATATATATATATATATATATATATATATATATATATATATATATATATATATATATATATATATATATATATATATATATATATATATATATATATATATATATATATATATATATATATATATATATATATATATATATATATATATATATATATATATATATATATATATATATATATATATATATATATATATATATATATATATATATATATATATATATATATATACAGTGTGTCCCAAAGTGGTTGGGAATGTATTGCTATCTCCGTTATTATTAGAGATAGGGAGACAGTTAAATTTGCAACCTTTTGTAGAATTTCATGCTCATTCCAAAAATGACTTGTATTTTGCCCTGCCTTTCGTTTTCGAGTTATTTTGAAAAAAAAATTGTTGATTTCTTTTTTCTTCAATATCTAAGTAGGCGTTGTTGATCTGACATGTCTAAGACTTGCACATTATCAGGACACTTTTTACAGAGTAATATTTTTGTGCTATTCTAAACTTTGGATTGTCATTTGTTTTTGAGCTACATGTATCAGCGTTTGTTGCCATATTGTATTTTTTGCTCAGTTGATAGCCTGTGAAAAGAGCTTTCCAATGATGTACAACATGCTTGAGAAATCTTGTAATTGCACTGACAATTTTGTAAAAAACCGTTTTGAGGATAGTAGTACCAGAAAACCAATGACAAAAAAAAAGTGTTCAAAAAGCAGTACGCCATGGAGTCTAACAATAGATTTCAACTTTTAACATAATTTTCCGTAATGATTCACGATAAAAAAATAGGAACTTTGACCACACCAATGAATCGGCCCATTATTACAAATGATATTTTACATTACAACATTATCCTAAAAAATTGTTCTAATTTAATTAAATATGTGAACCTAGTAAATAACTAAATTTACTAACAGAACTCAATAAAAAGCAGATTAATGATTTAAAAAGATACCTTTGCAAATTGTTTGATTTTTAAACGTTAGTCAACTGAAAAACAACAGAAGAAAGTTGCTATGAATATAACACTATCGTGACAATTAGGAATACTGTCATTCTTAATTATCTGAACAAGTTGAGGTGTATTTAACACGTTGCTTAAAATTTTGTACTAAATAGTTTGTTTCCTGTTTATTTTAAATATTATTCAACAATATATTCAGTAATGAAGAATATTTTGACATGTTGGAATGTTATATTCGTTCTAACCGAAATACTGAGGCAGCTACAAATTCATATTAAAACAACTACCCAGAAAGACGACAACCAAACACCAGGATAGTGACCAATCTATTGAACGACGGTAGTTTCCACGCAAAGAAACTACCAATGCCTAGAAATGAAGAAAGAAATAATGCTGTCTTACAGGTTTCCAACGAAAACCCTCCGCAATCTGTTCGGTTTTATGGTGAACAAATTGACGTACCAAAATGTATGTACACCGTGTATTAAAACAAAGTCATTATCATCCATACAAACCTACAATACGATTACCCTAAGCGACTTCAATTCTGCAGATGGTATCAAAGACACTGTCAGCAAGATGGAATTTTTCATTTAAAAATAATATGGACTGATGAATCCAGATTTACAAATTGTGGTGTGTATAATCGCCATAATAGGCATTATTGGGCAAATGAAAATCCCCATCTAAAGGAAGAAAGACGATTGCAGGACAAAAGTTGGTATTAATGTTTGGTGCGGCTTATTAGGTAAAAAACTGTTATTTTTATTTCTAGATTAGACAGTTAGTTAAAAAAAAAAATCAGGTAACTTCATTGTTGGTCCGTTCTTTTTGAAAATAATTTAACTGGGGAAAGGTATCTTAATATATTGAGAAATAATATCTTACCAACAACTAGAAGACTTCATGATAATTTAGACGATATTTGGTACCAACAAGATGGTTGTCCAGCTCACAATGCTAGGATCGTCAAAGAATTCTGTACCAAAATTTTAATAATCGTGTCATTTGTAACAATGGGCTGGTTCATTAGTGTATTCGAAGTCCTGATATAACACCCATGGATTTTTATTTTTGGGGTACTCTGAAGAATGATGTGTATAAATTCGATCTACCACAAAATATCAATGAATTATGAAACAGAATCACGGAAGCTATAAATCATATTAACCCTCACCAGAGTTTGCAGGCATGTTTAAAAAAGGTGTATAAAGAGCACTGAACAAAACGGTGGCCAAATTGAACAATTTTCTATTTAGTGTATTTTTAAGTTTCTATTTTATTATTTGTTGAGTTCCGTTTCTAATTGTTGTTTTGTGGAGTTTAAGTTTCTATTTGTTATTGCCGGGTTTTATTATTAAACTGTTTCACATAATATCACCTAGCATTATTACCAAATTAAGTATTGTAAATTGAATCACAATATTTTTTTATCGTGAATCATTACGGAAAATTATGTCAAAAGTAGAAGTCTATTGTTAGACTCCATGGCCTACTCCTTTTTGAACACTTTTTTTGTCATTTGTTTTCTGGTATTGGATTTCATAGCCTAGTATCCTCAAAACGGTTTTTGTTGTTAATCATTGGAAAGCTCTTTTCACAGGCTATCACACGAGCAAAAAATCCAATATGGGTGCTATAATAAAAACAAACGTTGATACCTGTAGCTCAAAAAGATTACTCTGTAAAAAGTGTCCCGATAATGTGCAAGTCATAGACATGTCAGATCAACGCCTACTTAGATATTGAAAAAAAAAAAAAAGAAATCGATAAATTTTGTTTTTTTTAAATAACTCGAAAACGAAAAGAGGCAGGGCAAAATACAAGTCATATTTGGAATGAGCATGAAATTCTACAAAACATTGCTAATTTAACTGTCTCCCTATCTCTAATAATAACGGAGAGAGCAATACATTCCCATCCAGTTTAGGACACACTATATATATATATATATATATATATATATATATATATATATATATATATATATATATATATATATATATATATATATATATATATATATATATATATATATATATTAGTAAACTGCTTAAACGTCTTCGACCGAATGTGTCTCTTCAGCCTATCGCCAACAGGTACGATAAGACATTTTCTGTTCGAGCACAAAAAACTTAAGGAGGTTGAACTCCAGTTTAATGTAAAAATAATACAGGTGTTTCCATTTGTCTCTCGATAAATCTGAAATAAAACATCCTAGCAAAGAAATACTATTTAAAATATAATGAACTAAAATATATACTGCAGAGCGGCGCCAACATTTTCCTTTAGATAAAAGATTAAATACTGTAAATAAAAAGAATGGGACCTCCCACATTTCATTTATTGGTGTTGTAGAAAAGGAAATATTTATCGTTAGCATATTGTATTTAATTATTGACTAATCATAGGAGTCACTGTTTAGGTATAATTTATCATTAGTTTATGGTAAATAAGAAATCTGTACAGTAGCTACGACAGTCCCTTATCTCCCTGTCGTCTTCTTATCTTTTATTCTCATTCCCAATAAGCCTCCTTTGCTTTCAGAACGCTGATGACAAACTTGGTGATGGCATCCCAGTTCTCCTTCGTGTTTATTATTTTGGTTCTGATCTTTTCGGAGGTGAAATATAGGCTTTCTGGTGTGCCTACCCCTTTATGGAAATGGTGTGACCAGTAGTAGTAGCAGCAGTAGTAGATTTTCTAATTTATTCCTCAAACTTATAATATTTGTATACAGTGTACTGAATTTTTATAATTTTGATAGAATGGAAACCAATTTTTTTCTTCCCATATCTTGCACAATATGCAATACTTAATTAGTGAGTTTCTCTTACTCTTTAAGTGGGAAATATACTGTTGGGCATTTGAATAAATAAATAGCTAACTAGATCGATAAATAAATAAACAACAGCAAAACACTATATTTGTTCCAGTTAGTAACAACCTACATTATTTGTATATTTTGGAACAAAATGCTGGCAAAGCTATTCCAATGACATAAACACATACGCATTTAGCTTGGGGGGATTCAAAGTTGTGAAAAAAAAGATTTACTATAAATAAAACAAGATTACTATAACACTTACACTGGTGAGGAATACTCCACAAGTGGGACAACAATTATGTCTAATCAACCTTTGCACATGAACTTCACAGAATAGGGTATAAGGGACTCTATTTGACGGCCTCAGAAGTACAGTTGTGTTCTTATCGATTGTTCTACTGCAACCTAACAACTTAGTTCCCACACTGTCAACAGCTCCACAATATATCACCTCTGAAAAATAACAAAAATATAGTTGTAATAGGTATTTATTACAAGAAAAATATTTAAAAAATAACAATTAAATCACTATGCAGGATGTATTTAAATGAAGGGGTACAAATCATACCTGATTCTTTTGTCGGTGACACCTTTAATGTATGGTAAAAACACTGTGTGTTGTGTGGACTCTGTCTGTTCTTGTTGTGGTGTAGTAGTTTGTTGTTGTGCGTTTCTTATGTTTCGTAGTATGTGATTGTTGTCGTATCCGTTTTCTAGCAATGTCTGCCTTAAAAAGTTTAATTCTGTCTGTTTCTTAGTGAATTTTCTTTAAAAAATTCACTAATGAGGAGATCCCGACTTTTGAATTTTGAAAAAATTTCTTCAAATGAGCACTAATTAGGCCCTCCAGAAAACATATCCGGGGTCAGTTTCAATTTTTATATGTTTATATATATAATGTATCACACCAATAATTCAAAAAATATGGGCCGATTTTGATTAAATTTGGTGAAAAAATTCCTTTTGCAAATGGCTTGGATGAGTTCGTTAGCCAGGAAAATCTGCCCAGGTTTTCCCGGAAAATTTTGTGTTTTCTTTCGAAAAAAATTTATATCTCCGGAATTAACAAAGTAAGGGCAACCAAATTTGGCACGCAGGTTTACATCCTTATAGGTAAGTTAACTACCAAAATTTAGCTATGTAGGTCAAAAGGCAAAAAAGTTATAGGCATTTAAAGAAAAATAAATTGGGCTTTTCCTCAAAATGTCAAAGTGGCGATTTAAAATGTCAAAATTGGCAACATTTAGGCAAAGAACTTGAATCTAATACGGGCTATAGAAATAAAATGTCTCAAGAAGGACGTTTTACAAACCCTAAAGTCTTAGTTTCAATCGTCATTGTCCTTCATTTTACTAAAATATTCCCAGAAAATTCATTTCAAATAGACCCTGTCTCTGATGCTTGGCAGTAGTCTTAGCTATAGAGTTTATCGTTTAATGGTATATAATTTTTGTCTAATTTTCGTAAAAAATCAATAAAGCTCAATATATCCGTTATTATATAAGATATGAAAATTTTTTGTATATATTAATTATAGGGTGTCTTGAGCTACAACTTAAAATAATATTTCTACAATCACAGGGTGGCCCATAAGTCGTTGGTGATACAAATTTCCATATTTTTAAATCAAACACGCCTTATGTTATTTCATTTTTGCATTTTCCATCGAAATATAATGCATGTTTGTAAGAAAATAAATTCTGGACGCAGCAAGTGCGTTATGGTAGCGAATTTTGATCAAATGTTTCATATTTGAACAGCTCAATTTGCTATTAACCTATAAGGTTGACCAAGAAACGTGTTTTTTCGGGAACACTAAGTTTACTTTTGGAAATTTTTGTACATTTTCACACAATAAAGTTATTTTGATGAAACAAGGCACATTGTTTTTACTATATAGGTTATACTGGTAACCAAATTTGATGCCTGCTTTCTTTAAAAAAAACACACATATTTGTTATTAAAAACATTTTAATGAAAATTCACTACCATAACGCACTTGCTGTGTCCAGAATTTTTATTGTTGTCTGTTAGTCTGGGGGATCGTGTTACTAGTGTTCGAACCACGGAATTTAATTGTGATGGGTGATGGTGAGATTGGGCATTAAGATAACGATTAGTGTGGGTTGGTTTTCGGTACAGTGTAAGAAAATCCTGGGTTCTTAGTGATGCGTACTAAGAAAAGCAACAAAAAATTATTTTCTATTTCCTCCCCGTAGAGGCGAATTAAATGATCGGAAAAATTTCTGTGGTCTTAATGAGAGACATTCTTGGTTCTCAGGTTGAACCGCGTCCAGAATTTATTAAAACTTGACGTTTCGGCTACTGTTTTGGAGCCATTTTTAAGAGGTAAAGGAAGTATGTAAGGACATGAACTCTAAGGCCTCAATCTGTCTACTCCTTAGAGCGGTGGACAAAGGTGGGTTGGGTTGTTGTAGCACTGACATAAGTGCTCACCGTTCACCCACACAAAAACTTGCAAAACATCTAGCCAAAACTCTCCAACCATTAGTAGAAAATGCTACATACTATGTCAAAAACTCCACCCATTTCATTGACTTTCTTCAAAACAACACCATTTCTCAAAACGACATCCTAGTTAGCTTTGATATATTTTCCTTATTCACTAATATACGTCTATCTGAAACCCTTGACATTCTCAAAAATAAACAAAATATTTCACATGATACCTTAGCTCTCCTAGAACACTGCACATCTAACACTTATTTCCTTTTTCAAAACAAATTTTACAAACAAGTTCGAGGTGCTCCAATGGGTTCACCACTCTCTCCTGCATTGGCTAACGTTTTCATAGAAAACTCTGAGACACAAGCCCTCAATTCATCCCAACTTAAACCAACCCGCTGGTTAAGATACCTTGATGACATTTTTGCTGTCTGACCACATGGTAAAGAATCTCCAGACGAATTCCTTTCTTACCTAAATAACATCAATCCCTAAATAATATCAATCCCCAAATCCAGTTCACCATGGAAATAGAAAATAGTTTTTCGTTGCCTTTCTTAGATGTATGCATCACTAAAAACCCAGTCAGAGGATTTTCTTACACTGTGTGCCAAAAACCAAACCAAACTAATCGTTATCTTAACGCCAAATCTCACCATCGCCCATCGCAACTAAATTCTGTGGTTCGAACACTAGTAACACGATCCCTCACACTAACGGACAACAACAATAAAGAGACAGAATTAAACTTTTGAAGACAGACATTGCTAGAAAATGGATACGACAACAATCACATACTATGAAACATTAGAAACGCACAACAATAAAGCACTACACCAACAAGAACAGACAGAGTCCACACAACACACAGTGTTTTTACCATACATTAAAGGTGTCACCGACAAAACCAGCCAAATTTTTAGAACCCATAATATCATAATCATACTCACAATAGAGAAAAAACTGTCAAATCTTATAAAAATGTCCAAGGATACGATTCCAAACGAATTCCATGGAGTTTACGAGATTTGGGGAGTAGGCAGATTGAGGCCCTGCAATCGAGCTACAACAACCAAACCCACCTTTGTCTACCACTCTAAGGAGTAGGCAGATTGAGGCCTTAAAGTGTCCTTACATATTTCCTTTACCCTTTGAAAATGGCTCCAAAACAGGAGCCGAAACGTCGAATTTTAATAAATTCTGAACGCGGTCCAACCCGAGAACCAAGTATGTCTCACATTGAAAACCGCGGAAATCTTTCCGAATATATATATATATATATATATATATATATATATATATATATATATATATATATATATATATATATATATATATATATATATATATATATATTTGTGTGTGTGTGTGTGCCACTGATAACTCAAAAAATAATGGACTGATTTTGATAATAGGTGCCTTCCTTTTGCAAGTGGCTTGGATAAGTTCATTAGCCAGTAAAATCAACCAGTTTTTCCTGCAAAATTTTTGGTTTTCTTTCAGAAAATTTTTGTATCTCCGACAATAACAAAGCTTTGGCAACCAAATTTGGTACTTAGGTTTACACTATTAAACTTACCCTACATGCCAAAGTTCAGATGAAAAGAGAAAAATTATACATTTAAAAAAATAAAATTGAGTGCCACTGATGACCAGAGAAATTCACAAAATTAAAATATTTTGTGTGGATAACAAGAGTTATTGTATATTACGGACAAAGATTAGGTTTCGTTGGCGCAAAAAGGTCTAGAAATAACAGAAAAATAATTTTGAAAATTTTATAGTTTTTCTTCTTAAAATGTCAATGTTGCGATTTGAAACGTCAATATTTACAATTTTTAGACAGAGAACCTGAAACAAATACGGTCTATGTAAAGCAAATGTCATAATACATGTGTTTTACAAAGCCTTAAATTACAGCTTCAACCATCATTGTCCATTTTACTAAAAAAAATTCGCAGAGAATTCATTTTAAATAGACCTCTTCTCTGATGATTTGGCCGTAGTTTCAGTTATAGAGTTTGTGGTTTAATAGTCTATACTATTTCGCGAATTTTCGTAAAAAAATCGTTACTGAAAAGAGCGCGACTTTAAAATTTTTTAAACATTTTTCCAAATGAGTCCGAACTAGAGCGAAACCGGTCTACGGTTCTAATTGTGGTGAGAATGCATCTCGCCTTACATACTTTGTCCCTATATTAGGGTAGAAATGGGCCAGGGCTGACAATTTACTAAATTGTTATTTGGTTGTATACAGTCTACATTTTTTAAAACTTTGTGTTATTTGGAGCTGGCGTGACAACATACTACTTGGTTCCGCAACTAGGTGGCGGCACGTTACTTCGTGTCTCACCACTTACTTAGTTTTGAGATGCTGGCTACCATAGGCGTATTACTTTATAGATGTATTTTCGCTGCAATTAGTATGCCGTACTGACGAGCTCTAATTAGAGCAAAACCGGTCTACGGTTTTAATTGTTGCGAGAATGCATCTAGCCTTACATACTTTGTCCCTATATTGGGGTATAAATGGGCAAGGGCTGACAATTAACTAAATTGTTAGTTGGTTGTATACAGCCTCTATTTTTTAACACTTTGTGTTATTTGAAGCTGGCGTGACAACATATTACTTGGTTCTGCAACTAGGTGGCGACACGTTACTTCGTGTCTCACCACTCAGTTTTGGAAGGCTGGCTACCATAGCCGTATTATTTTAAAGGTGTATTTTCGCTGTAATTAGTATGCCGTACTGACAAGCTCTAGTTAGAGCGAAACCGGTCTTCGGTTCTAATTGTTGCGAGAATGCATCTAGCCTTACATACTTTGTCTCTATATTAGGGTAAAAATGGGCCAGGGCTGACAATTTACTAAATTGTTAGTTGGTTGTATACAGTCTCTATTTTTTAACACTTTGCGTTATTTAGAGCTAGCGTGACAACATACTACTTAGTTCCGCAACTATGTGGCGGCACGTTACTTCATGTCTCACCACACACTTAGTGTTGGAAGGCTGGCCGTATTACTTTAGAAGTGTATTTTCGCTCTAATTAGAGCGAAACCGGTCTACGGTTCTAATTGTTGCGAGAATGCATCTAGCCTTTTATAAAATTATGTTGACAATCACAGGCTGGCCCATAAGTCGTTGGTGATACAAGTTTTCTTTCTTTTTTTAATAGAACAGGCCATTTATTGTAGCATTATTGCATTTTCCATCCAATTTTAATGCATGCTTGTAAGGAGAAAACATTTATATCGCCAGTCATTTTCGAGTTATTTCAACTGTTTTTCAACTTTTGTGTTTTGGAACATATAAAAAATTGTGATACGGCTTTTTTACCAATGGAACTCGAAGTCTTATGAAAATCACGCATTTGGGATGGTTTGGCATTAGGTATATAATTTGAATTTTATGTATTCTTTAGGCATTTTTTTGTTTCCATAGAAATCATTGTTTGTAAGATTTTTGTGACATTTTTGTAATAAATGTTTCATAAGTTACTTCCTGTATAACCGGAAATACCACTAGTCTGAAAATATTTTAGGCGCGTGTCCCCCAATTGCATTAGTACACTACCAAGTTTGGGATTTTTCCTGATGATGGTTTTCCCATAATCAAATCAATGCAGTTCCCGGTGATTCACCCTCTATACTCTTAAGTTTGTTGAGTTTCACCCATCCTTTAAATGGCACTAGTATGTTGTTGGGTGGTGTATTCAAATAAATAGATAGAAAATGTGTTCGTTCATCAGATCTCCAACCGCTGAATTGCATCAGTAGTAAACAGATGGGTGCTTAAACCTAGCTATTGGCACCTGGTGAACGCAGCCAACATATCTAAATAAACAACTATTTTTAAATTACCATCTTTTGAAGCAGGAAACATGTTTGTTCTTTGGGTACATAAACATAAACGAGAAGCAATCAACTGGGCGCTGACTGAAGAACATTCTGGATCGGCTGGATATAAGGAGGCACTCTCGGCAGGAGTTGGCTCAGGCAACTGTGGTTCATCTGATTCTACAGATTCGTCTTCCTTACAGCGGCTAAAACAAGTAAATTTAAATGTTAGAATGTCTTTAAATTCTTGTTGCCTACTAATTCCTAGCTTCTATGCAATAACTTAACCTATACTAACATTATTATTATTATTATTACCTTTATTGCTTAAAATTATACAACATGTTTATTCAAGAAGTCTAAGACTTGTGGTGAATATTAACATAATTTTATATACATAATTGCATCCAAACTGCTTGACAACACCCCAAATTCAGCAACCTTAAAATTTTGACATTCAAAAAAAAATTATTTTCTCTTCCATTTCGTTTTTCTAATGTTTCACCTGATATCTCCATTTACAATTAATACTAATCACTCCATAATACTTTTCCAACTGCAAACCTTTCTCAACTACCCATATTTTTGCCGAAATTGTAAATTTTGTAAGAGACCAAAAATGACATTCTAATTTGACATACTTCATTGGACTAACAATTCCAATATTCGCCTCTCAACAAACAAGGTACAATATGGGAGATATATACTATATAATGTACAGGGTGAGTCAACGTTTAAATGAAGTTAATTTGTCGTTTATGAGTAAACTTCTAAATAAAATGTATATATTATATTATATGGTTGCTTTGCATGCTTATTTTAAAATTATTTTGGACTGTACAGAGTGGCCCATTTAGTTGTAATCGCTGGGTATCTCAGTTATTAGAAAATACAGATAGAACCTTGCGTTTTGGGGAACCTGAGCTACTTTTTTGCGAAACGAAAGATGCCGCAAATAAAATTGTCATAGCCTTCTTAGTCTCCGAGCTACAGGGCGATATTGAAAATATTGCATTTTCAGGTACCCCTTGTATTTCAGTTGTCTGGCAACTTGTCAAAAGAGGTAAAAACGAATCATTTTAGAACTTTTTACGTAGAATCTAGTGGCATAATGACTTTTTTTTAATATTACTGTTTTTGAAATATTGACCAACGTTTTTTTTTTTTTGGGACTACCTGTATATTTGTTAAGAAATTAATTTGCATTTTCAGAAGCTTCTCAAAAACATATAACATTATAGGTCTATTTTAATAAACAACGAAAAGAATCCTAATTTTCATAATTCGCATTCAAAATGTTGCAGTAAGCTATGCAAAAAATGCAACTGTTTATCGTTTACTTGGCAGCATGTGACAGTTCCCAAAATTTGTTCTATGCTGTGTCACTGCTTGTCTTAATTATATAAATTTTGTGTTTCATTTTCGAATTTGGCTGGTTTCTTTGTATTTATTTATCGTGTGAAGGTATAATTGTGACTATGGCAGTAAACCAAATTTTCAAACCTTTTAAGAAATAAGATATGTTATCTTCATTTATATTAAGCAATGAAATTATTGAAGCGGCATCTAGAATGTATTATAACACATCAATAGTTGGTTTTCAGTTAAGTTTAAATACTATTGCTTCATTTTTATTTAGATATCTAGAAAGTAGACAACCCAATATATTCACTTTTTACCGCATGAAAAAGAATTTACTTGATCATGGATCATTTAACAAACCTCCTTCAAAACATATAATAAAGAAAAGTCTGGACGCAGCCAGTGCATTATGGTAGTGAATTTTCATTAAACTGTTTTTAATAACAAATATGACTTTTTTTTTTTAAAGAACGCAGGCATGAAATTTGGTTATCAATATAACCTATATAGTAGAAACAATGTACCATATTTCATCAAAATTGCATTATTATTTGAAATTGTACAAAAATTTTCCGAAAATATACTTCAAATCTTCCCGAAAAACTGGTCTGATTTTCCTGGCCAACGAACGTTAGGCTAATAACACAATTTGTTATTAAAATTTGAAACTTTGATAAAAATTCGCTACCATAACGCACTTGCTGCGTCCAGTTAAAATTGAAAAGAAGCACTTTTGAAGCCAGGGGAAAAGCCTACGGCTGTATTAAGTATGGAACAGTTTCACTAAGTTAGGGCAATAACAAACAACCAGATGTGCTATTCAAATTGAACTTAATTTGTCTAAAAAGTTTACATCTCGTCCTAATTGAATTTGTCATACAAAAACTTGCTAAAAAATTCATCGGAATTACACAATCTTATCAGATAATGGTAAAATGAAATAAGACTGAAAAAAATAAAAAATAGTGAAGCCACTAACTGAGATTGGAATGCGTGTTATAGGAGTCTATTATTAAATCAACACTGCTGTTTTTACCTCTCGGCCATTGTCGACATGACAGATGTATGTACTGACAGGTATATACTCTAGTATATTACTTTTCTATAGTCTTGATTATTTACACCATACAATTTTTGTTTAAAATTGATTTTTTTCTCATATTTTAACGAAATGAAGGAAAATGACGACTGAGACACAGATCTAGGCAGTGGCGATTTCTCCTAGTGAGCAAAATGTGCACAGTTAAATATGTTTTATTTCTTATTCCCTTAGTCTTAATACACTATACATATTTTATGACAATCGATTTAATTTACTTATTTGATTTCATAAATAGTCGGTTAATAGTGACTTGGAATGAAGTAGGTACCACGTCTTCTAACATATTCAGAAATGAGTAGGTCAATAGCAACGGGGAATGAATTCGGGTTAGGTGTGCGTTAATATTTCCGAACAACTGCAGTCGATGGAGTGGTATTGATATACAATGCAGTCCACCACCCATGTGTTTAAAATAGTGAGGAAAATACCATTGATTTTAACACTGCAGTGAGCTGTAAAAATATAGCTCAAGACAAATGAAAGGAACCCCGGTCTAACCAACGTTGTGATAGCATTATTTACAAACATTACGACTGCGCTTGCAGAGACCACAGTATTCTAGAATCAAAGACTATAATACATTTTAGTGAATTTTCGTAGAAAAAAATCGTTAATGGGGAGATCTCGACTTTTGAATTTTGAAAAATTTTTGCAAATGAGCGCGAACTAGGACCCCTAGAACCAATATCCGGGGTCACTTTCGATTTTTATATGTTATATATATATATATATATATATATATATATATATATATATATATATATATATATATATATATATATATATATATATATATATATATATATATATATATATATATATATATATATATATATATATATATATATGTATATATATATATCACACCGATAACTCAAAATATAATCGGCTGATTTTGATAAAATTTGGCATGTACCTTCCTTTTGTAAATGGCTTGGATAAGTTCGTTAGTCAGGAAAATCGGACGAGATTTTCCGGGAAAATTTTGAGTTTTCATTCGAAAAAAATTGTATCTCAAAAAATAAAAAAGATATGATAACCAAATTTGGTAGGTAGGTTTACGATATAACAAGTAAACTATACACCAAAATTTAGATTTCTATGTTACCAGAAAAAAAAGTTATAATAAAATATTTTGTGCCAGATCATTTCTATGAAAATTCACTACAATAACGCACCTGCTGCATCCAGGCTTTTTACACATTTTATTATTTAGTTCCATATTAACATTGAACTACTTTTAATGTTTTCAGTTTTCACCCCGTTCCGGACAGTGCTAACGCTAACACAAATTCGTGTGAAGAGAAGAAGTTGTATAATAATTCCATGTTTTCGTGTTTTAAGTGACTTTTTAATTTGTTAGTGTTGCGGTGGGAGATCGATTTATTTATCTACCTATTATTCCCATATAGGTACAATATATATATATATATATATATATATATATATATATATATATATATATATATATATATATATATATATATATATATTTAGTGTTACTAATTTTTGAAACCACCACTAACAGCAAGTCGTTACCACACACCCGAACTTTTTGGTCAGGAGACGCCACTGGATCTAGGAGTTTGTTAGTCATATTTTTAACTCACAAAGCGCTAATGAGTACTAATATACGACAACCAGAACTATCAATTTTGACGTTTCAACTTTTTTTTTAATCAGAGGCTTGTAATTTCTTTGCCTTTTAACCTAGAGATCTGAATTTTGGTACAAAGGATACTCTTTATGACAGAAACCAGCGTACAAACACCTTATTCGATTTTCCTGGCTAACGAACTTATCCAAGCCATTTACAAAAGGAAGGTCGGTACTAAATTTCATCAAAATCAGCCCATTATTTTTGAGTTATTGGTGTGATTATATATATATATATATATATATATATATATATATATATATATATATATATATATATATATATAACATATAAAAATTGATCTCCTCATTAGTGATTTTTTTTTATAAAGAAAATTCACTAAAATCGAGAGGTTGAGGAAGTCACAGTTTTGGGTAATGTTTACTCTACAAACTCATGTAGAGCCATTAAAAGGAGCGTAAAGATTCCAAAGGCTAAAGTTCACAAAATTCTAGGAAAACACAAATACCACCCATACAAATTTAGTCTGGTCCAGCACCTACACCCTGGGAATGCTCAATGTCCAGTAATCTTCTGCAATTGGTATCGGGAAACAGGTGATATGGTTAGAGATTTTGCAATGAAGGTTATATGATCAGACGGAGCTCATTTTAGTAATTCTGGTATACTTAATAGGCACAGTAGCAGATTCTGGTCGCAGGAAAACCAACACCCAATATTTCGCAGAAGACAGCAGGGCAGGTTTGGTCTAAATGTGTCTTGCTTCTTATTAGGAACACAGATAAATTTTTATAGATTTGAGGGAAACAGCCAATCGCTATGTTGAAATATAAGAGACAGCTATACCTAAATCGCTCGATGATGTTCCTTTAGCGCATATAAACCAAATTAATTTTCAACAGGACAGAGCTCCTGCACACAATTCTCAAATGGCGAGGTTATTTCTGGAAAATAATTTGTCAAATCAATGGATCGGCGCCAATGGGTCCTCAGACTTGTCTATATTGGATTTGTTTCTATGGGTATATCTGCAGAATAAAATTTACACAGTTCATTATGATAATATTCAAGATTTAGGAAACGCAATGAGAGAAAGTTTTTACTACTTACAAAATCAGCCCGTTGTTTTGCTTAATTCCTTAAAACGAATAGGATAATTATGTGAAGCGGGCATAGAACAAAATGGAAATCATTTAGCACTTGTTTTGCTTTACTAGATTACTTTAGTACTTATGTTACAATTTTCAAAGTTGTTTTTTGCTTATTGGCTTATTGGAGAATAATTATTTATTAACCTTATTTCCTTCTATTACATAAATCTAGGTAAGTTGTGGAAAATTAGCAATAGATATGTTGATAAATAGCTGTTAATAAATAATTTTCTCGATCCATTGTTAGCATATAGAAATAAATAAACAGCAGCATTTTTTTGCATGGCCTACTGCAAAATTTTGAATGAGAATTATGAAAATTATGATTTTTTCGTTGTTTATTAAAATAGACCCAGAATGTGATATATTTTTGAGAAGCTTGTGAAAATGCAAATTAATTTCTTAACAAATAAAAGAGGTGTCCCATTTAAAAAACCAAACATTGGTTAAGTTTTCAAAAAGAGTTAGATTTAGAAAAAACTACCTAGGCTACTAGATTCACTTTAAAAGTTCTAAAACTATTCGTTTTTACCTTTTTAGCGAATTTTTTTTTAATTCGCTAATGAGGAGATCTGTGTTTATATATATAGATAGATAGATAGATAGATAATTTATTTTCGCCTTCTTGCCATAATACATGGATAAGCTCGTCACAATAGATATAAACAATATAACAAGAGCACAAATATATAATACAGTACAGTATAAAAACAATTATGCTGTTTAGTTACAAAAAAAAACAAAGATAAAAGTGCACAACGTGAAAAACACAACGCTTGAAACAATGATATAAAAACATCTGTATACACTTATATAGACCGCAATATAATAAAAATACACATGATCAATATTAAGCAACAAAACAATCAAGTACAAAAACATCAAAAAAAAAGTTCAGTTAAATCATCTACCTCACAGAGCACGAAACAAACTCATCGACCGCATAAAATGATCGCTCATCAAATATTTTTTTAGACCGGCTTTAAAAGTCCTTATGTTTCCAGTGGACTTTACACTTTCCGGAAGCAAATTGTACAAAACACTACCCGCATACACAGGGGATTTCTTGTACGCCATTCTTTGAAAATGGTTTAAATTAATGTGACTGCAGTGCCTAGTGGAATACGAATGATTGTCTGAATATCTAGGCAACATATGTTTTTTGCCATGTATGAAACTCAGTACCTTATAAAGGTAAATTTCTACCAACGTCTTAACTTTCTTTTGCTTAAAAAGTTCTCGGCATGACTCAGAGTTGTGCATATCAAAAATTACCCTTAGTATTCTCTTCTGAAGCACAAAAACCCTGTTAACATCTATGGACTGACCCCAGACAACAATGCCGTATGACAGCAATGGATACACCTCCGAATAGTAGGCAGAAAGCAAATGTTGGTCACTTAGAGAGTTCTTAAGATTGTATATCATAAAATACGCCGACTTAAGCCTGCCACAGACGTAATTAACATGCGACCTCCAGGACAAGTGCTGATCAACCGTGACCCCAAGGAACCTTCCCTCCGTAGCACAGCAGTGCATTCCATCCTCAAGCTGCAGAATGAGAGGCAGTCGGTGGCAACTCCTGAACTCCACGAACGATATATATATATATATATATATATATATATATATATATATATATATATATATATATATATATATATATATATATATATATATATATATATATATATATATATAGTATTAAATTTTTGTGACGGTAATAGTGTTATTTATCAAAAAATTGTGGGAACGCCGTCAGTTGTAGAATAAAACTCTTTATTATACGCCGAGCTTTCGGAAAAATTTATTCCTTTATCGAGGCTACAACATGGAAAGAAAAAAGTTTACAATTTACTTGGAAAAAATATAAAAGTTTAAAATACTTACATATAACATGAGTTCTACTAAACTATTTATCTAATAACAAACATAAAAAGAAAACCTTTTGATGAATTTGAGTGAAGTCTAATAAATGCCAAACTGACATATAAAGCTAAATATTGTTTAATTGAATTTGTTTTTTGTTTTTGTCTAGGAAATATAAAAAGGGGTAGTGATTTCTAAAATTATTATCTTTCTTTAAGTTTATTAAATTTTCGTTAAATCTAATTTCAAACTCTTCTAAACACATTCTTTTATTACTTAAGGTTTCACAGTGTAAAATAGAAACATTACTAAAATTTATATTATGGCCAGTGTCAAGATTATGTTCTGACAGAGCGCAAGTTCTTTTTTGTAAACGTATGTCACTTTTGTGCTGTGTTAACCTATCTTTAAGGACTCTGCTTGTTTGGCCAATGTATCTTAAATTACAATTATTACATGGAATACAATACACCACTCCAGACACTTTGGAAATTTCATCCTTACTTTTGAGTTTACTAAAAATGTTAATTGTTTTTGAATATCGAAACGTTATTTTAAAATTGGTTTCATCTTTAAATATAAACTTTAACCTATTGGAAATACTTTTAATGTATGGGATTGATATGTGAAAAAAGTTAGATGTTTCCGAACTCGAAATTATTTGGTTGTTATGTCTGTCAGATAAATTTGATACTGTTTGTAGAGGTTGTCTTGTATTGTAATGGTGATTGTTTGGAAAATTGTATAAAAGTTTATTAAGTAGTTTGGGAGGATAAGAGTTGTTAACAAAAATATTAAAAAGTTTTCTTAAATTTTTTTCGTGGAAAGAAGGATGGCATATCTTTAATATTCTATTTTTTAAACTTAATAGAATGTTAATTTTAGTTTTAAACAAATGATCTGAATGAAAATTAATATATCTTTGAGAATTAGTTGGTTTTATATACCAATCTAAAATTATATTGTTATCGTTTGTTCTAATTAATTTTGTATCTAGGAATGGTACACTGTTATCTGTTTCCTCTTCTAATGTAAATTTAATATATTGGTTGTAAGAATTATATATATATATATATATATATATATATATATATATATATATATATATATATATATATATATATATATATATATATACGACCAATAACTCAAAAAATAATGGACCAATCTTGATTAAATTTGGTGAGTACTTTCCTTTTGCAAGTGGCTTGGATAAGTTCGTTAGCCAGGAAAATCGGAACAGGTTTTCCCAGAAAATTTTGTGTTTTCTTTCTAAAAAAATTCATATCTCCGGAAATAACAAGTAAGGGCAACCAAATTTGGTACGCGTGTTTGTATTATAAAGAGTATACTCTGTACCAAAATTTAGGTCTGTAGCTTTAAAGACAAAGAAGTTATGGGCAGTTAAAGAAACAAATTTTGGAGTTTTCCTCCTCAAAACGTCAAACTCGCAATTTTAAACGTCAAAATTGACAATGTTTAGGCAAAGAACGTGAAACAAATACGGATTTTGAAAAAAAAAAATGTTGCAAGAAGAGTGTTATGCAAACCCTTAAGTTTCAGATTCATCCCTCATGGCCTTTCATTTTACTAAAATATTTACAGGAAATTAATTTCAAATAGACCCTTTCTCTGATGCTTTGGCTGTCGGTTTAGTTAAGTTGATGCTTTCGCTGTGGGTTTAGTGAAGTTTATGGTTTAACGGTCTATAATTTTTTTTAGCTAATTTTCGTAGAACAAATTCGTTAATGCATTTTTGCATTTTTTATCGAAATATGATGCGTTTGCATTAAAAAAAAAACTGGACGCAGTAAGTGCGTTGTGGTAGCGAATTTTGGGTAAATTTCAGGTCAACTCCCAAACCGTTTTCAAAAAACTGTTTTCACAAACCTGCCTAGGGCCTCCCTGGATCCACAAACCGCAAGAAAATTTTCTTGTTCACACTCCCCAAGGAAGTTATGGGACCAGGAGTGAGTAGGGATGTATAATTTTTTTTAGCTAATTTTCGTAGAACAAATTCGTTAATGCATTTTTGCATTTATTATCGAAATATGATACGTTTGTAAAAAAAAATCTGGACGCAGAAAATGCGTTATGGCAGCGAATTTTTTTTTAATATGTTTAATAGCAAATGTCTTTCTTTGATGAAAGCAGGCATCAAACTTGGTTGCCTATATAGTAGAAACAATATACCATATTTCATTGAAATAACTTTATTGTTTGAAAAAATATAAACATTTTTCATAAGTCTGGATGCAGCAAGTGTGTTATGGAATTGAATTTCCATAAAAATGTTTTTAAGTCGTCAGACACCTGAAATACAAGGGGTGCCTAAAAATGCAATATTTTCAATATCGTCCTGTAATTCAGAAACTAAGATGGCTATGACAATTTTGTTTGCGGCATCTTTCGTTTCACAAAAAAGTAGCTCAGGTTCACACAAACTTCAAGGTTCTATTTACTAATAACCGAGATACCCAGCAATTAGAACCAAAATGTGACATCTGTACAGTGTTCCCCCCCTTCAACCCCCTAGCGGGAAACAAATGCACCCTTAAAATTTCAAATGAGAAGTGATGTCGAGTCATACATTATTTCAAAGGGTACACAATTACCTTTTCAATGATGGCTTATTTGTTGGATTTTACTGCAACAGTTAAGCAAAAACGGCTTTACAAACTTAAACCCCATAGTTTTGGTGTTAATGAAAGTCACGTAAATTTCAGTTCTTAGCAGTCAAAACAACCGAAATTTGTTTAATTCATTGTGTTGTAGTGGCGTGCGGTCCATGGAAGCATTGCTTCCCTTAAAATAACGACTACATACCTAAACCGCATTATTTAAAATCCCTTTTGTATTTTAAATATTAAATTTCAAATTCTGAAACTAATTAAATTATTAAAATTTTTATTTCGCAAGCTCACACACATAATTATTTATTATGCAGCATACTGTATTTGTATATACGCTCCTAGCAAGGTGAATGCGACCGATTGCGGACAGCATAAACCTGATCTGATACTACGAGCGGATGCATGCAATGACTTCAGTTAAATACACGTAGTCAGCAGGCAACTTTATGAAAGAAACCTCGGCTCGGCGCGATGTACGCATGTTTTTAGAACGTGTTGTACTACGAAGACCGGGTGCGCGTTCAAAGCGAATGTGCCTGATTATTTCGTATATATAAGCAGTCCAGTAAGTTAAATACATTGGCATTTTATGATTATTAATATGGCTGCATGTAGATCAGCTTTTAACAGCGGTGACGGTGGGGGTGGGGATTTACAAACTTTACAAACAAGTGGTAATAATAACTGTTATTGTATTGTATGTTTTTGATAACTAAAGGATTTTCAGCTTTACTGTTTGCTGACAAACTTGCTGTTATTAAAATAGGTAGGCCGAAACCTACTATAAAAAACTTAAATATAAGAATTAAAACATTTACCTATTCGACATTTCAACGCGGAAAAAACTCATAAACAATATGAATGGTTAACGGGTTGTGAAAACAGGAAAAAACTGTTTTGTTGGTCTTGTAGTCTATTTGTGACTGAAAAGGGGTTGTGGAATAAAAGTGGGTTTTCCAACTTGAATAATCTACATAAACTAGTACAAAGACATGTTATGTCTAAAGCGCATTTACAGACCATTTTAAAATTAAGTGTCTTTGGGAAAACGCGAATTGAATACGCCGTTGACAAGCAGATTGAAATTCATCGCCAACACAATGAACTGGTTGATAAAAACAGAAACATATTAAAAAGATTTATTGATGCTATGTGTTTTCTTGGTCGCAGCATGAATTGGGCTTCAGGGGTCATGAGGAAACAACTGCATCTGCAAATAGAAGAAACTTTGAAGACCTAGTTTTTTTAATAGCCAAATACGACATTTGTTTAAAAAATCACTTGGAACAGTCTAACGTTTTTCGCGGGACATAAAATCGCATTCAGAATGATTTAATTTCGGCTGCTGCGACTATTATTTTGAACAGAATTAAATCTGAAATAAACAGACTCGTTTCATTGCTATTGTTCTAGATGAAACAATCGATGTAATTAATTTAAGTCAACTATCTGTAGTAATACGCTACGTAAAAATGGATGGGAGTGTACAAGAAAGATTTTAGGCTTTAAAAATGTGACAGAATATCGTACCGCAAACGCTCTATATAATATTGTGCTTAATATTATGAAAGATATTGAGGAGGCTGATAATAAATTAATTGCCCAAATCTATGATGGGGCTGCTGTTATGGACGGACGTTTAGGAGGTCTTCAAGCTAAAGTGCGGGAAACGTTCTCCATTGCTCTATTTGTACACTGTTGTGCTCATAAATTAAATTTAATTTTATCCCAATCTATAAATCATATTAAAGAATGTAAAGTGTTAAATGGCTGCTTTTCAATCGTTAATTGAACTTTTTGAAAACATCATGGAAAACAGCAAAAATTGGGACGCAGAAACAATAAATAGTTCGAGATGATTTTTGAATGGTTTGAAAGGAGACTTTAATTTTAATTTTTTACTTAATATATTTTCGGAAATATTTCCGTTTTCAGATAATGTATTTAACATATTGCAATGTAAAATAAATGACATTGGTTTTTTCCTGAAAAAACTTAGTGAATTTAAATCCATTATAATTCAAAAAAGGAATGAATTTGATAGGTTCTAGGAAAAAAACAATTGAATTAGAAGAAGTGGAGCCACGAAGAGAATGTGGCAGACCTTCAAACTTCTTACCGGCGCCTTTTCTAAGAAATTATAGATAAAATTCAGCAGCAAATTAACTGCAGATTTGATCATCTCAGTGGCCTGAAATTTCTTGAATTGTGTAATTTTGAAGGATTTAATGGGATACCTTTCCCAGAAGATTCATTCAAATCATTATTTAACCACTATGGATATTTTTTTGACAAAGCCTTATTACGATCAAAACTTGCAGTCATTTATGAACCCGATGTTAGTAACACAAAAACTTCCGCTAGTTAACTTTTAACTTTCTTAAAACAATCAAAATTGGAAAATGCATATTCTGAAGTGTTCAAATTATGTGAATTAGTATTAACAAGTCCTGCTACTAGTGCATCTGTAGAACGAAAATTTTCTACATTGAAACGTATCACGAGTTTTGTTAGAACTTCAACCGGACAGGGAAGACTTTCCCTGTTGTTGCAAGATATTACGAAATAATAAAGAGGAATTGTTTACAATAAAGTTAGATTTTAAATTATACCAGACAAATAAGAGATGCACTCACCTGTGTAATGGACTGTATCTTCACGTGGGTTTTAGGGTCTTCTTTGGAGGTCGGGCGACTATCTTCACCCCAAATGAGGCAAAAAATTATGTAACAAGAAAATTAGACCAGAAAATCTGGAGCACATCCCTAGTCTGGAGTACTAGCAGTTTTCAGGACGACTGATTCTAACGCAGTGACGCTGGTTTACGTCGCGAGAGAGAGAGAGAGAGAGGCTGTCACAAAATCTGCCCCCTCTCCTCCTCTCAGTGGTGCCAACCACGGCGAGCAGCAATCCCTAAATGTCTGGCGGCAATTTCAAATTCAAAAATATATACAAACTTGCATCAACATTCCGCCCACCAAATAAGGACTACTTATTTCCGATTAAAAAATGCAAAGATTAAATTAAATTGGTAGATACACACTATAACTAACTATACAAATGGGAGATGCGTACTGGCCGTTTACTGCGAAGGTAAAGGGCACAGCTTGGTCATAGGACGATCTAAAATACTTGTGCTTGTTCGTACTTGAGCGACACGGGCAACGCCATCACGACCCGGATAGAGTTTCAATATGCGCCCTAACTTCCACACAAGCGGAGACACTGTCTCATCTTTGATGACAACGAGAGTACCAATCGAAGGAGCTTCTTGGGGGGTAGACCACTTATTGCGCTGCTGCAAGGTGTGCAAATATTCACTTTTCCAGCGTTTCCAAAAATCTTGATGCATTCTGGAAACAAGTTGCCAACGAGAAAGTCTGGTAAGTTTGACATCAGTCACGTCTGGGTCAGGTGGGGCACAAAGAGGCTCCATGGTCAAGAAGTGCGCAGGGGAAAGCGATGTCATGTCATTGGGGTCTGTACTAAGACTACAGAGCGGTCGGGAATTAAGAACTGCTTCAATCTGTGCCAGAACAGTGGTCAGTTCCTCGAATGTCAGAACCTGTGTGCCAACAACACGACGCAAGTGAGTTTTAATGGAACGAACCCCTGCTTCCCACAGTCCTCCAAAGTGCGGCGCTGCTGGGGGATTCCAATGCCACTCAATTGACAAGGAATCAGTCACCTGATGTGCGTATGAAACCAACAATCGGTTGGCCCCGACAAAATTAGTGCCGCAGTCACTGTAGACATTGTCACAACGACCTCTTCGAGCCACAAAGCGCCGAAAAGCAGCAAGAAAAGCCTCCGAGGTGAGGTCTGATACCGATTCAATATGCACAGCCTTTGTGGTCATGCAAACAAAAATACACACATATGCCTTCGCACTTCTGACACCACGATATCTTCCCTGGGTAACGAGAAATGGACCGGCAAAATCAATTCCAGTGTGAGAGAATGGTTTCAGCTGAGAAACTCTTACTGGAGGAAGATCCCCCATTACAGGTGTCAAAGTTACCGGGCGAACACGGAAACAACGATAACATTGCCCAAGCACACTATTAATTGCCCGGCGGGCCGAAAGAATCCAAAAATTTTGTGACAACAAATACTGCAAGGTACGAGGTCCAGGATGTAAGTGTTTCTGATGGACACTACGAATCACCAAGTCAGTGAGCAAGTGTGAACGTGGCAGAAGCATGGGATGCTTTGCATCAAACGACAAGTCCGAGCATCTAAGTCTACCGCCCACCCTGAGAACACCATCCCTATCCACAAATGGGGCCAGCCTACGGATAGACTTTACACAAGGTCGACCATGCTCAATGTCACGCATTTCCCTCTCAAACGCCAACCTTTGTACTGCTTTAACAAGAAAAGTCAGTGCAGTGTAAAGCTCCGCCTCACTCAATGCGCCCGAAATTCTGTCCTTCCGGGGTAATTTCAGATTTTTGACAAACCTCATACTGTAAGCAATGATACCTTGAATTTTCCTCAGCGAAGAATACCCTTCTAACAAATTCAGCGGCCAATCACACGAAACAACCTTTGTCATGCACACAACTTGCCTTTGCTCTGACATCATGACATCGGACTCTTCACCTAAAGATTCTGCGCTAATCCATGTATCGGATGGTTCGGACAAGAAAGCCGGACCCGTCCACCATAGCGGGTGATTGAGAAGCTCATTAGGAGTAAGTCCGCGCGATGCACAATCTGCAGGGTTGATTAACCCCGAAACATGTGACCAGCAACCAGGGGGTACCTTTTCTTGTATGAGCGCCACTCTATTGGCCACAAACGTTTTCCATCGATGGGGAGATGACTTAATCCACTGAATGGCAACTGTGGAATCAGACCAGCAAAATATATTATCAATAGAAATAGTCTTTCGGTATGTAACCTGAACGAACTCCATCAACTCTGCTAACAAGGCTGCTGCACAAAGCTCCAATCGGGGTACTGATACTTTTTTTAGTGGGGAGACACGAGACTTAGCACACAAGAGAGATATCTTTATGGCTCCGCTGGCGGATACAACACGAAGATAAATTACGGCCCCATAACCAAGCTCAGACGCATCCGAGAATCCATGCAATGTAGAAGAAGTAGTACCTTCAGCAGACACATACCGCGGAATTGACAACGATGACAAACAAGAAAGTTGCGATTTGTATGTGTCCCACCTGGATTCGACTTCTAATGGTGGTTTTTCATCCCACGAAATGCCTAGCTGCCACAGGAACTGCATCAGCTGCTTCGCAGAGAGGGTGAGGGGAGACAAGAAACCCAAAGGATCAAAGATTCTAGCAAGCTCTGACAGTATGTTACGCTTGGTGCATTTGCGTTCAATTGGATGTACCTTGTACGAGAAGCAGTCAGTCATTGGACACCACTGTAGTCCTAAAATCTTGACAGACACTAAGTCATCAGAGTCGAAACACAGAGATTGCTGATGACTACTGGGGAGAGACGCAAGAAATTCGGGATCATTGCTTGCCCATTTTCGCAACTCAAATCCAGCCTCTCCGAGCATTCCTATCAGTTGAGATTTCACTTCAATTGCAGAATTGGAATCTGGCACACTAGTTACTATGTCATCCACGTACGTGTCAGACCTTATGACGTCTGCTGCAAGAGGATATTTACCACCTAAATCTGTTGCCACCTGTAAGAGGGTCCTAATGGCAAGATAGGGGCTAGAAGCAACACCAAAGGACACTGTATTGAGTCTGAACTCTTGCACTGGCTCAGAATTGGAAAACCGCCAAAGAATGCGCTGGAAGTCCCTATGCTCCTCTGCCACCAATACTTGCAGAAACATTTGCTTAATGTCTGCAGTAAAGGCGACTCGATGAGCCCGAAAATTCAACAGGACTGTCACAATATCCTGCTGCAACTTGGGTCCAACCAATAGGGTGTTGTTGAGCGAGACGCCATTTGAGGTCTTAGCACTGGCGTCGAACACCACCCGTAACTTTGTAGTGGTACTTTCGGGTTTCAAGATACAATGATGAGGGATGTAGTAGACGGCACTAGGATGTGATACCTTACACGACACAGGAGACATGTGCCCATCGCTCAGATACTCACGCATGAAAGCCACATACTTTCTACGGATATCTGACTCCTTGGACAATCGTCTCTCTAGAGCATGAAGCCGTCTCAATGCCATGGAATGTGACTCACCCAGATCTGGCATCCCATCACGAAATGGCAGGCCCACGACATATCTACCATGAGAGTCACGTGAATGAGTGTCCTGGAAGATATTTCAGAGAGCCTTGCACTGTTTTTCTAAAAAATCACTAAGGTGCGAGTACGTGGGGACCTCACAGTCACCAAACTGTATTTCAAATTGCTTTCGGATAGAGGAATCTAACTTTTGCAAAAGGAAATTGAATTTCGTAAAGTCCCACAAATCATACTGCTGCTCTTGATATAAATCTAACGCACATACGTTTTCAGTAAATGTTGTCAACAAATTCCTTAAATCTCGAGATGAATCGCCTGCACCTTCGGAGCATTAAGAAGAGCTAACCAGTAATTCGTAAGCAACACACGTTTATTTTCATACCTTGAAACTAGCGAATTATATGCCACTTGGTAATTATCCGAAATGAGGGGTAGGTTTTGAACTATTGAAGCTGGTTCTTTTGTCAAGGAAGCAAGAAGATACTGGAAACGCTCAATATCTGACAAAGTTTCATTTTCATGAATCAGAGTCCTAAACAAATCGAAAAAACGTGGCCACTGACCAATCGCCCCGTCAAATTTCGGAATATCGATCTTAGGCAATCGAACATTACGTCTGCCACCCGTTCCACTATCAGAGTGAGCCTCATTATCGAGAGACTTAGCTACATCGGCAGCATCAGCAGTAACCTTACCACAAATTTCAAAATAGATTGACTTGATGCTGTACTGTATGTTGTCGAAGTCTGTCTGAATCTCCGATTGTAAAGCCAAATTATCCTTATCCTTCATTAAAGACACGATGTCCAGATGTAAAGAATCAAACAAATTTACAGAATCGTTAAGACCTTGGTATCTGATTCTAAATTCATTCCTTTTTGTGGGTTCAGCCTTGGCGTCTAATGCAAACCTTGATAGGTGTTGCACTCGATTCATAACAGAGTTACGTTTATTTATCAACTTTTCCACCTCCATTTCAAAAATGACAAAAAACGAAAAGGCAAACTAGAAAAGACTGATATAACCTGAACCCAATCGGATGATAACCACGTGTTTCACGTCGAAAAAAAACACGTTTCAAACAAGTAACAGAGCTCGAAAATCGCCGATTGCGAGACACTGAAAAACAAAACAATTTTGACGCTAAAAGGCCGTAAAACAAATTAAACAAGCAAAACAATTACACTAACACGGATTTGCCGACCCGAACACGTGTTCTAACCAAACCCTGGAGGCTATAAATTACGATTTTTAACAACAAAACCGCCAAACACGTGTGCGTAAATTCACGATATGAACACCCACAAGTGTCAATTCTAATCAAACAAGCATCGGCTTCGATGGACCAAAATGTGGTTGCAAGATATTACGAAATAATAAAGAGGAATTGTTTACAATAAAGTTAGATTTTAAATTATACCAGACAAATAAGAGATGCACTCACCTGTGTAATGGACTGTATCTTCACGTGGGTTTTAGGGTCTTCTTTGGAGGTCGGGCGACTATCTTCACCCCAAATGAGGCAAAAAATTATGTAACAAGAAAATTAGACCAGAAAATCTGGAGCACATCCCTAGTCTGGAGTACTAGCAGTTTTCAGGACGACTGATTCTAACGCAGTGACGCTGGTTTACGTCGCGAGAGAGAGAGAGAGAGGCTGTCACAAAATCTGCCCCCTCTCCTCCTCTCAGTGGTGCCAACCACGGCGAGCAGCAATCCCTAAATGTCTGGCGGCAATTTCAAATTCAAAAATATATACAAACTTGCATCAACATTCCCAAATTTCAATTTTGTCAGTTGAAAATAAACTCGTCCAGGAAATGTCCCAGAATCCACAATTACATAACGACATTATTAACGAATTTTCCAAAAACAACAGAAGGATTGAGTTACACTATAAATAGGTAAGTTTCTGGGAATTGCTTCCCTTATTTCAAATGTCACCGCACGCCCCTGTTGTGTTGAGATACTTTGAATGTGTGTTAGATATTACAAATTATTAAAAACTCTGGACGCAGCAAGTGCGTTATGGTAGTGAATTTTCATAAAAATGTTTTTAATAGCAAATATGTGTTTGTTTTTTTCAGAAAGCAGGCATCAAATTTGGTTACCAGTATAACCTATATAGTAAAAACAATGTGCCATGTTTCATCAAAATAACTTTATTGTTTGAAAACGTACAGAAATTTCCGAAAGTAAACTTAAAATATAACCGAAAAAATCCGTTTTTTGGTCAACCTTATAGGTTAATAGCAAATTGAGCTTTTCAAATATGAAGCATTTAATCAAAATTCGATACTATAACGCACTTGCTGCGTCCAGAATTTCTTAACTTACAAACATGCATTATATTTCGATGGAAAATGCAAAAACATAAGGCGTTTTCCACTAAAAAAAATATTATTTGTATCACCAACGACTTATGGGCCACCCTGTGATGGTATCAATAATTTTTTAAGGTGTAGCTCAAGACACCGTATAATTAATGTATACAATATTTTTTCATATCTTGTATAATAACGGAGATATTGAGCTTTATTGATTTTTTACGAAAATTCTACAAAAATTATATACCATTAAACGATAAATTCTATAGCTAAGGCTACTGCCAAGCATCAGAGAAAGGGTCTATTTCAAATGAATTTTCTGGCAATATTTTAGTAAAATAAAGGACGATGACGGTTGAAACTAAGACTTCAGGGTTTGTAAAACATTCTTCTTAAAACATTTTCTTTCCAGAGCCCGTATTAGATTCAAGTTCTTTGCCTAAATGTTGCGAATTTCGACGTTTTAAATTGTCACTTTGACGTTTTGAGGAAACCCCCAATTTTTTTTTTTTAAATGCCTATAACTTTTTTGTCTTTTGACCTACATAGCTAAATTTTGGTACGCACCTCACCTATAATGACATAAACCAGCGTACCAAATTTGGTTGCCCTTACTTTGTTAATTCCGGAGATATAATTTTTTTTTGAAGGAAAACCCAAAATTTTCCGGGAAAACCTGGGCCGATTTTCCTGACTAACGAACTTATCCAAGCCATTTACAAAAGGAAGGTATTCACCAAATTTGATCAAAATCGGACCATTATTTTTTGAGTTATCGGTGTGATACATATATATATATATATATATATATATATATATATATATATATATATATATATATATATATATATATATATATATATATATATAATATATATATATATAAATATATATATATATATATATATATATATATATATATATATATATATATATAAATATATATATATAAACATATAAAAATTGAAACTGACCCCAGATATGTGTTCTGGGGGGCCTAATTAGCGCTCACTTGAAGAAATTTTTTCAAAATTCAAAAGTCGGGATCTCCTCATTAGTGAATTTTTTTTAAGAAAATTCACTAAAAAGAAAATAAATAAACTTCATTTTATTAACATTTATTAAAGCTTTAACTTAACAAGCGCTGAAAATGTGACCCATTTGCTTCCATACAGTAATAAAGATTTTGTTGAAATTTACGTGATGTTTTCATTGATACCAAACTATGGGGTTTAAATTTGTAAAGTCCTTTTTACTTTAACTGTTGCGGTAAAATCCAACAAATAAGGCATCATTGGAAAGGTAATTGTGTACCCCTTGAAATAACTCAACCCAACTTCCCATTTGAAATTTTAAGGGTGCATTTGTTACCCGCTAGGGGGTTGAAGGGGTAGGTTGGAAAATATGCTTAAAATGTGTCCCACTAAAAATAAAAAATCACGGGTCCAGGCGTTTTCCCCCAAATTCATAAAAAAAAGCTGGATGCATACTTTTGGTTGGGACACGCTGTATATGTTAACATGTAAAAACTGAAATTGACCTCTGATATTTCTTCTAGGGGGCCTCGGTCGCGCTGATATGAAGAAATATTTTCAAAATACCAAAGTGGAGGTCTCCCCCTTACGAATTTTATCTACAAAAATTTGCTAAAAATGATAGACAAACTCTATAACTGAAATTACTGCCAAAGCATCAAAGAAAGAGTCTATTTGAAATGAATTTTCTGCAATTATTTTAGTAAACTGATCGCTAAAATATAAATAATTTAAATAGTTAAAACTATTGCTCAAATTGATTTCCATTGTGTTTTATGCCGGTATGGCAAACTTTCCTTATTCCACGCAAGGCGTTTCAGAGGATAACGGGCCTGGCGTCCAGCTTTTCAGTTCTGTTTCCACGGCACTACAGAAATCTACCTTCGTAGGATGCCTAGTACGAAAATTGTTTTTTAGGTATCCCCACAAGAAAAAATCTAAAACTGACGAATCTGGAGACCTGGGCGGCCACCCTACAGGACCATTGGTGGCTATCAAAGAGGTTGTATATGTTAGAGGGAACAAAGCCGAGTTTGCAGCCTGTCGATTTCCCACTCTTGTCACCGTCCAATCACAAACAAAATTTTGAATAACGCGCTAATGTGTTTTGTTTTGATTCGTTCCCCCAACCGCTCTTGAAGTTATTGTCAGCTGTCAACAAGTATTTGAAGTGTTTGTTGATTTGCGATTAGAGGTTATCTTGTGTGTTTTGCCGTTTTTTAGCAGTGTTTTAAGAGTGTAAAAGTTAAAAAATGCCAAGGTGTATTGTGAAGAACTGTATGTACAATAAAAGTGCCAATTATGAAAAGGATAAAGCAACTGTGCATTTATTTCGGTAAGTTGTTTACATGTCTTCTGTTTCCTTGTTTGGCGCCAAATGTTTATTGGTTTTCACAGGTCCGTATTTACACATTGTATTGCTTTTGTTAAATCTTTAGCATTTATTATTGTCAATTGTGTTTTTTTAAGAAATAAAATCTTAATGATGCATTATTTATTGAATATTTGTAATGAAATTAAGCATTTTGTTTGGCAATTATTATTTGAATTAGATGTATTTACCTATGTAGTTCCAGTAGAAGCAGAAAAAAAGTAGAATAGTTTCGTTTTATCTATTACTGCATCTTTCTAGAGGTTCAGTCACTGATAAAGTAGATAATTCGAGATATTATTTTCAGATTTCCCAAAGCTGGTGAAAGATACGAGGCTTGGAAACGAGCATTAAATTTAAGCGATGAAGATATTTTTATGAACTGAAATGTGTGCGATTTACATTTTACTGAGGAATCTTATGATTTAGAAAAATCACCTTTTGCAGTACACTTAAAAAAAAGTTCTATACCTGTATTGGTAAGTACTGAATCAAGGTTATTAATTTATGTAACTATTGATATATATATATATATATATATATATATATATATATATATATATATATATATATATATATATATATATATATATATATATATATATATAGCCAAACAGCGGTTTTTCAATAGCACTGCTATCAGTGATGGCTATTTTTAAATAACAGGGACTTTAAACAGCTACTGCGATTGTGGTTTAGCCATTTACAATGCTGCATGTGCGTATGCTTTTATTTTAAACACTTACAAGGTGTTAGTGTTAACCGCTTAATTGAAACCACAATATGATATTCAGATAGCTTTTAAATTATATTAATTTTAAAACTACTCAGATTTTTACTATTAATAGAAGTTCTATAAAATTAGCATATTACAAGAATATACGATGAGAGAAATCTACATATTATTTTTATTTTAATATAATGAAAAAGTTGGAAGGCATATATATGCTACAGTTCGGTGCTGCTTTAATTTTAGATTCAGCAGGTTTTTCCATGATATAATGACTTACAAGATATATGATATTGCGCATATGCCCCGTCCCCTCCTATGACATCACATGGTGAGTAACGTTATAGAAGGCCAACTACACACTTAACACAAAGTCATTCGCAATCAAAAAGTTTCTATATGTCAGTTTAATGTGGTTGAAGTTACATTCCACTTCGTCGCCTATATTGTCTTTTTCAGATAATATAGAACGCAGCACATAATTTAATCTTTTTCATTTTTATATTACATATATATATATATATATATATATATATATATATATATATATATATATATATATATATATATATATATATGCACAAGTGAAGTATAATAATTAAGGGGAGCCCTGAATTAGCATTGGTGATACACAAACTTAAAAAGTAGAGAAGACGTTTGTAGACATTTACAGGGGGCGTTAACATTCATAAACTTGATTTGATCATCATGTCACATAATCATAGTATAGTATTCTGATCTTAAAAAATTACTTCCAACTGTATGGACTCAAATAGCAGTAAAATACCTAATTTGTTAAGGGGTTGTGATGAAACGTCAAACTCCACTGTACGACAGCATAGTATTATTGCATTGGACTCACCACATGACGCCATGCGCATGACGGTTCTAAAAATAGATAGTCTCATTATCATATCTCGCGTTATTTGTATCATGAGTTTTTCGTTTTCTACCTATAAGAAAAGGAGAAATGTTGTATTCTAATACTGGCGAGAAGGAAAGTATACAGATACTTCTACTCGCTCGCACAAACTGCGATTGCGTGTAGTATGAATACAGCAATTGCTGTTTGTCATGGAGTTTTTAGTATAAGGTGAATTTCATAGAAATAATTACTCTAATGATTTGTTTAAATCTCGGTTTTCACAATCGCTGTTGTTTTGTGTTTTAATAACAGCTGCTAACAGCAATCTTTTAATAGAAGCGATTAAATCACCGGTAGCTATATATCGCTCATCTCTAGTAACTATGCTACTAATTACATTCACGTAATATATTGTTATGATATTTATCGTAATTTAATTAGCCCTGCAAATTTACATTAATGGTATTCGTTTCAAATTTATTTATCCAGGTAACAAACAAGCCATCAACACAAGTCGTTTTTGGCGAGCAGCCAATGACTGATATAACTGCTATCAATGTGCCATTTGCAGCTGCCCCGTCAACTAGTACTTGGTCTGGTAGCAATGTACCTGTAATGGATTATTCTCGGCCATCAACAAGTGCTGGTTTTTATGAAGAGAAAACTGTTGTAGAGGTACCGCAAAGATCGTTTAGTAGTTTAGGATTTGCTGAAATGAAAACACCTTCAATGCCACCCACTTTGAAGGACATGGTGAGTTAGATTCAGTTTTTGCCGTTTATGAAATCAGTATAATTTTAAAAAACCTAATATGTTATTCCATCACATTTTATGTGGTGTTTAAGTTTGTATAGTCCATGATTAAATAAGTTAGAAACAACTGTTTTGCAATTTATCTCAACCACTATTAACCAAAATGTGTTGTTGGAAATTTTGTTTATATATTCATTTTACTTGAGAAAATAAATGGTTTATCATTGAACATTTTTTATAGGTTGTTACACCGCGCAAACGTAAACTGAAGAAGCAGTTATTCGATGCACGAAAAAAAATTAAACGGCTCAGCAGTAGTGTTCATCATTATAAGAAGAGAACAGCAACCCTTGCGAATATAATCAAACAACTAAAAGGTAAAGTAACCGACGAAACATTAGAAACATTAATGCAAATAGGACCTAATGAAGAATTTTTACAAAGACAATTAGGTCATAAACAGAAGTATGAAAATCAACTTAAAGCTTTTTCTCTTACGCTGCATTATTACTCTCCCAAAGCTTACAGTTTTGTCAGAAACACATTTAACTCGGCTCTTCCTCATCCAAAAACTATATCTAGATGGTATCAAAGCGTTAATGGGGAAGCTGGTTTTACGTCAGAGGTGTTCAACTTATTAAAGTCAAAATCAGAAAGCACAGATGGAAAACTTATATGTTCTTTAGTCATAGATGAGATGGCAATTCGCCAACATATAGAATGGGATGGGGTAAAATATTATGGGTTTGTAGATTTTGGTACAAATCTTGAGACCGATTGTAACCCTGTAGCCAAAGAAGCTCTTGTTTTTATGCTTGTTAGCATTTATCAATCATGGAAGCTTCCTCTTGGATATTTTTTAATCGACTCATTAAGGGGTACACAAAAACAAAATTTGGTATTACAGTGTTTAACGCTACTAAATGAGTCGGGCATATACGTGGTCTCAATAACTTTTGATGGGGCAACAAATAATCTAACGTTAGCAAAAGAACTTGGCTGCGATTTGAATTGGAGGAACATTAACTCAACGTTTGTTGATCCTAGTTCAGGTAGGAAAATTGCAGTCTTTTTTGATCCATGTCATATGATCAAACTGATAAGAAACACATTAGGCGATAAAAAATTAATAATTGATGAGAATGGGGAAAATATAAAGTGGGATTATTTAGTAAAATTAAATGAGTTACAGGATCAGGAGGGCGTTCATTTAGCAAATAAATTAAGAAAATCGCATATATTTTATACAAACCAAAAAATGAAGGTTAAATTAGCCACACAACTTTTTAGCCACTCAGTGGCACATTCTTTGGAATATTGCAATGAAGTTTTACATCTTGAGGAGTTCAAAGAATGTGAGGGAACTGTGAAATTTATCCGACTTATAAACAATTTATTTGACATTCTTAATTCTAGAAATTTAAACAATTCAGATTTTAAGAAAGCAATAAATGCAGAAAATTTTGAAAACATTAATGTATTTTTAAGAGAGCTATCACAATATTGTTATTATAGTTATTACTGTTATAGGTTTCTTCTATCTTTATGTTAAATATTGATATACATCACGTAGACATTTTAAAGGCGTCATACGTCATATTTGTTTTATTTTATTTTCACTTTTAAAGATTTTTTAAATTATAACATCATAAAATAGCAACAGATCTTTATTTGTAATTGTCATGATTTCGTATTAATTCAAATTTTTTCTGTCTGAGGATACTATCAAGCAGCAAAACCAGTAACAGAGACGTTGAAGAACATCTAGAATTCAGAAGGGCCACTTGCTCCAGTTAGCTTACGTGCTGGCTACGTCCTTCACCTACAAAAACGAAAACCAACAGTGAAGCCAGAGAAGTAGTCTCCAAGTCTGTATGAAGTATGGACCAGTTTCACGAAGTAAGGGCAACAGCAATCAATGAAATTAATCTCTATTTCTTTAAAAAAGACAAGGAATGTTAACATTAATTTGTAAACAGTACAATGTACTTTATGTTGTATTTTCTTCTGTTGAAATAAAAACTATTATTTATCCAACCTTTTGAATATAAAACTTTATCCAATATATTCATCCAACAATTTATCCAACCAATAACCCAAAAAATATTTCACTGATTTGGAGAAAATTTTGGAATTACGCTTATTTTGCTAATGGCTTGGATGAGTTCGTTCATCAGATCTTAACACATAGTTTTTCCTAACAAAAAATTAAATATATTTTTTTAAACGCAATAGCTTTCAAATTGTTTAAGTGATTGGAACGAAAATTTACAACTTAAAAGAACATACAGAGATGTGGTTGTGTACCAATTTTCAAGTCTTTTGATCAAAGAAAAATGAAGTTATTCGAAATTTATAATAAAATAATCCTCGACATCACATCAAATTCTGTAACGCAATATCTACAATGTTGGACAAAGGCAGAGCACTACAGCTACCTGTACTGTTATGCTATTTAAATAAATTGTAGATACAATCTAAATAATGGAAGTCACTACCATTGCCAGATGTCAAGATGTTGCTGACCGGGGTTGCCCGATCTTCAGAAATTTCATGTAGTTAAACCTTTCATGTATAAACATATGAAATTTTTACAACTTCTGATAATAAAGAAAACATTTTATAAAATTTAATTTTATCAGTCAGTTAAAAAATACTGTATTTAATACCTGCAAATTTCGAATTACCCATTTCTCATGATTTTTAACTTAGGTATCCCTCCGATCATAATTTAATCTATCCGACAACTTTGTTAGACTGCGTCTGTGCTGAAGCTCACGTGTCATTTGTCATTGTGTGGTAGTGTTATTTATTGACAATATCAAATTGGAAATTTAGGACAGTAGAAACAGACACCATAAACAAAGAAGAAATTGGAAATTTAGCCTCTAGTGTAGGTTTTTGACATGATACCATTACTAGAGAGATATGATAATGCGGCAGCATAATAATATTATGCTAATGCTGTGGTACAGTCAGTTTGGCGTTTCATCACATCTCGTAACACACCAGCTGTTGTGTGCATACAGTTAGATGTAATTTTTTATTATCAGAATACTACTGTAACATGATGAAATCAAGTTTATAACTGTTAACATACTGTAAATAATTTCTCCACTTTTCAAGTTTGTGTTGCTGCAATGTTAATTAAGGGTTCCCTTAATTATACGCATATTGTGCTTATAAATGTAATATAAAAATAAAAAAGAAATGAAAATGCAAGTGAACCTATTTAATTTAGCTCTGTATTCTACATTATCTGAAAAAGACATTATAGGCGACGAAGTAGAATGTAATTTCGGTAAATTTGCAGTTGACTGCATGAGGGTTTTAGATATTTTTTTCCAGCAACATGCTTAGAACCTTCCTCGGCCACAAGACAAATTTTCTGGCAAACAACCCCCAAGAAAATTAAGGGACTTTGAAAACATGCGTTTTTCACATTTTACAGCAATACCTCCTTTAAACCCTGTCTACCCCATATTCGCCCAGGTCCAGCAACCTTCTTGGGGGTTGCTCACAAGAAATTTTTCTTGTGCTTTATGCTTTGAAGGTAGCATGCACAAGGGGAAGGAGAACCCCCCGAATTTTTGGGTGAGGAGCAGAAACACTCTTCCTCCTGGGGGTTCTTCTCCTGCATGCATACAATCACCCTCAATGCATCAACCAAAGGATTTTTTTTTCCAGCTTTCTAGTGTATTTTTCTAGGGTATATTTCCTGTTTATCAATTGCTTTGTTTGAGTTTTGTATCCAAATTACTCTATAAATATATGTCATAGATCATGTTTTTGCTTGTCCTTCTTTACCTTGTTTTACTGTTCCTAATTTAATTAATTAATTTTCATAACTTTTAATATAAGGCTAAATCTTACAGCTTATATAAATATATTATTTAATATTGTTATGAAAATTCACTATCATAACGCACTTGCTGCGTTCCGAACCTTTTTAGGTTACCTATTTATACAAAAGCTTAAGAAATTCATGAATAAGCATTACATTTCAATGATTGATTAATTTCAGTTTTATTTCTAACCAAACTAAAAATTCCTAAATACGTCCCTGACGTTTCTCCCACTTAAGTCACCGAACTCCGCCCAGTTAGGAAAAGTGTACAGGCTTCTTGTATTGCAAAACTGCACCATTGTTACCTCTATCCCTTACAACCTCTTTGGTGGCTATCCACCAAATAGGAAACAAATTACCTAAATATGGTGTGAATTGTGCGCTGGAGCACCATCCTGTTGAAAAAATATCTTATTTAACAGATTGACTGTGTCATTAGAAATGGCCTACTGTGCAGATGTACCCTACCGGTCCTTGGGGAGTGGTGACTGCATATTTCCACTGTGCGGCGCCGGTCCCTGTGGACCAGTAATAATATAATCAGTTGGTTTTTTTAAATCTCGAAAGCTATTAGACTTTTGATAAATTTGGTTCAAACTTTTTCAGATAATACATATTACTACTCACGTTTACAGCCGCATCGCTGTAACATCGTTTTGTCAAGGTTAAAAAAGTTTCGGAAGTTGTTGATTTTATATTTAACGCTAAGAGTAAGAATAATATAATAATAATTACAAGAAACAGCTGTATTGCAGCAGTTCCCTAACATAGAACATCCAAATTTGTTAAATGGTTTTCTTTTATCAACATCTTTATTTGCCAAAAAACTGAAGTGAATATAAACTCAAAAAGAGGTGCATTAGGGGTGGGTCATCCTTTTAATGATTTGATTTTTTTAAACCCTAACCTAATTAAAAATTAAAGTCCATCAGTTTTATAGCAAATGAAATTTTCTATCTTTTTCTCCTCTTGTAAATTTTTTGACAAACCACCCTTTTTTTGAGAAAATTGAGATTTTTAGAGTTGAAATTAAAAAAAAATTATGTCCCTTGTAGACGTTGTCAAACACTAACATATCTGAAATTTAGCAAACGCTATTAAAAACTTAAAAAAAACACAAAAAAAACACTAAAGATATTGTTCAAAATGACTTCCATTTTCTCTCTCACATAACTGCACCCTTCGTCGAAAATTAAATCGACTCTGTTAAGTAATTGGATGTCACTTTTAGTAATGGTCCACTTATTGATGCAACTACACAAATCTTCCGCTGTTTGAACTAGTGTCAAATACACAGATTGTTTTAAAACCCCACCTGCCCACACATTTATTTTAAATTCTCTTTGGAAATGGTGGGTTACTATAGCATGTGGATTTACATCCAAATATTCGTGGCAGTTGTGCACATTCGTAATCCCTCTCCTTGTAATGCAAGCTTCAACAGTAAAAAGAATGGTCCTGGGAAAATCAATGTTGTGATGTAAGACGAAATTACAAAAAAAAAAAAAACAGTCTCGCCTCTAAATCCTGCGGTAGCAGTTCTTGCACTATTTGAAGGTGATAGGGATGCAGCAGATTGCGTCGGATAATTCTACGGACCGCCAGCTGTGTTATATGAAACTGCCTGGATAGTCGTCTGGTGCTGGTTTGAGGCTCACTTTCAATACTGTCTAGAAGACGCCCCTCAGTTTGTGCGTTCACTGCATGAATGCGTCCTCCAACATTTTTTTATGAAAGAGGAACCCATTTCCCAAGCTGTACGTTCAATATTGGCAAACGTTTGACGATGTGGTATATTACGATTAGGAAATCTTCTTCGATATACCTCTACACTTCTGCAGCAATTGCCCTCGCAAAATACTAATACCATAAGCATGTCAACTTGTCCATTAACCGAGTATTTTCCAGCCATTTTGAGCAACAAGTTATTATCACGAAAGAAAACAAACGAAGGTTCAGGACGCAGCAAGTGCGTTATAGTAGTGAATTTGCATAAGAATTGTACACTATTAGTACGATATATTATTAAAAGTAATTCTTTAAATTTAAATGGACCTTGGAGATCGGTTTTAAAGTCCCAGTGCGACGATTTGAAAAAAAAAATTTTTATATAGAGCTAAAAAATTAAAATTTGGTCTTAGATATAATATGTAAGTACTGCAGGTGGCCTTAAAAAAATTGTGTTACAAATTTTATTGAAGTTACAAAAGTTTTTCAGAAAAAAAAATACAAAGGGAATGTACCTGTCAAATTATAAATATGGCAGGTATTTTTCCTTATTAATTGCTTGGATGGTTGGTTTTAGTCAACTCATCTAGTTTTTGCAAACAATAAATAACAAAAAAGGTTTTTTTAAAACAAATTTGTAGTTATCCGTGAAGCTCATTATGTTATTTTTCTTTAGTTTAGTACCCTCAGTGTGTTTACATATGTGTTACTATGGTTCAAGATTGAAGATTCTAGCTTAATGGGAAGTTTATTGAGCTATCGGATATGAAATATTTCTACGAGAATTTTCTACCAGAACATACTTGCTGAACCCAGACCCTTTCCAACACTTATTTACTGTTGCTGTATCCATACTCTTTGAAAATGATAAAATATTGCAGCTTACTATGTAAGACTGAAAAACAAGGCAACCTCAAAATCATTTTTGAAAAAATATTTTTAAAAATGAAATGAGATAACAATTTAAACATAAATTGAAAATCTTGGTTCGCTGCTTCATCGTGGGGGTTCTCCTTCCCCTTCTGCATGCCTACAATCACCCTCAATGCATAAACGAGAACAATGTAAACAAGAAAAATTGCTTTGGAGCAATCCCTAAAAAGTTACCGGACCTGCGGTGAATACAGAGAATCTGCGTGCAGTAAACAGGATTTTAAGGAGGTATAGCTGCAAAATGGGATAAAGGCAGCTTAAAGAGGTCCAACTAAGCTGTTTCTTTCGCACTTTCTGCTCAGATTTTTCTAAACACCCCCATGTGCTAATCTACAAATTTACCGAAAATTTAATTTTTATTTACAAACGGAATGCATCTATGAAATTAGAGGTGGGAGGTAAGTATTTTTCCATATTAATCACTTGAATGATCAGTTTTAATCAACTCAATCAAACCAGTTTCTTCAAACAAAATAACAAAAAAGGTTTTTTAAAACAAATTTGTGAAACTCATTGTGTTATTTTTTTAATTTAGTATGCACGCTGCTTTTATATAGGTTTTACTATGTATCACAACTGAAGATTCTAGTTTACGTAATGGGAAATTGGGTTATCATCATTTGAAATATTTTTATGAAAATTCGCTACTATAACGCACTTGAAACTATTTATATCATAAGATCCTAATAAGGTATTAGCTAGGGTTGTGAGAATACGTAATACAATATTCGTCGAATCAGAGTATTGAAATATTCGTATGAATCCGAATATCTCTGGCAGCGTGATAAGTAATACCAAGTCGTATATAGTAAATAGTGTACATGTACGATACAAAATCTTTATGTTACATAATACAGAAGCGTATATAGTAAACAGTGTATGTGTACGATACATAACTCTATGAGCTGAATGACGTATATTAAAATAAAATTATATTTAGCACATGTACATTATGATTATTACTTATTACTATACGGCATCTACGATTCTATCCCATACAACGCTAAGTATAAATATAATATGTCCTTCTTAATGTGAACACATAATCGGATGATTATTTCGAATATTATTTTATATGAATCCGTATCATCCGAATATTTACAACGCCAGTATCGACAATTAGCACCAGCAGAGTTGATTTCAAGGTTATGCGATACGCAAAGCGCGAACGTACACGCTTCTCTGTGACAAATAGCTATGTGTGGTCAGATTAAACTAGGAGAGAGAGAGAGAGAGAGAGAGAGAGAGAGAGAGAGAGAGAGAGAGAGAGAGAGAGAGAGAAGAGAGAGATGGCTTTTAATTTTAAATACTGTGAACGTGAAGAATGGGAAGCCTAATATTTATACATAATGAAACGTCATTCTAGATTGTTTTTAAACAAATTGAATCACTGTCATAAAAAATATATATTTATTAGTATAAATTCGCTTAGCACTCAAACTTTGTCTCGTTATTAGCAAAGAAATGGTCCAAGGCTGACAATTTACAAAATTGTTAGTTACACAGCTCTATCTATGAAATTTTGTGTAAACTAGAGTTGTCGTGGGGGTCGAGGAGTCGTGGGCCAAAGGACTCCAGGGGGCAAGCTGAGGAAGTGGACACAACATGAGCTTTCGATGAAGCGTCATGCGTGGTGAAAAGCCGCATCCTGCACGAGGTGACCCTGCTTATAACTAAACATGACGGATCTAGACAAGGAGATCGAACTAAAGTCCCCCAATCTACGGTGTCACGCGACCCGTGCCTAGGGATGGATGGCACCAGGGTGATGGTGTCGAGAACGGAACCTCTGGCGTACCGGGCAACCCTTCAGAGTAACTCGTCTTGCACCACACAGAGGGTTCTGATGGTGTGGACAGTATTTCCCCCATTCTCGTGGGAACAACATGGAGAACATAAATATAAATAAAACCAAAACCAATCAGGCTCAAGGAGTGGCTCCGGCTACAGACTCGTGCCTTGAGTATATTCCGGAAACGGAGACGAGCCAAGGTGCGGCAGCGTCCGCGGACTCTGGAGGTCTCACGATCGATGTAGATACGGGGGATAGCTTCGGCCACAGACTTGTCCCCGACACCCAAGCTGGAGGCTGGGTCTCACCGGAGGGGGCGAGGTCTGCGGACTCTCATGGCCCCTCCACCAGTGAGGACCCTACTGTAGGGGTAGAGGGACTGCCCCGGCAGTCCAAGCGTCTGTCCGGGGCGCAAAGAAAGATGCTCCGGAGGGCGCAGAAAATGGCGACCGGGACGTGGACGGTCGAAAAACCTGTAAAGGCGCAAGAGGAGGGTGCGGGTCAGAAGAGGCCGCGCTCGGGCTCTAGCACGCCTACTACAGACAGACGTCCCGAAAGGGCCAGTGCCGGATCACCGGCGCAGACTGGCTCGTATAGGGAGGCTGCGGAGGGCCTCGGGATGACGGTGATTGACAGACGCCATCCTAAGGTCACGCTAGACCAGGGGAAGGCTGACCTGCTCCAGGCTGCGGTGGTAGCTGCTGGACTCTCTTCAGGAAGGGGAGAGCCCGCCTCAGTTCCACCAGGCGCGCCTGGCGCGAGGCATCCTCTGGATAACCTGTGCCGGCCCGCAGTCGCGAGACTGACTGCGGAAAACGATCGGGGGCCTTGTCAGATTTGGGAGGGGGCGGACTTGACAGCCGTGAGAGCCCAAGGAACCCCCAAAGAGAGGCAAGGTCCTCGTACGGATCCCTGACACCGTCCCGCAGGAGACTGTGATCAGTAGACTGAAGATCCAGAACCCTGAACTGGGGACACAACACTGGTCGATTCTAAGCAGGAAGGCAGAGAAGAAAGGACAGACTCTCGTCTTCTCGATCGACCAGGCGTTTTACAGAGCCCTTGAAGAAACCTCCTTCAAGGCATTCTGGGGCCTAGGAAGGGTTAGCTTCGGCCCACTGGGGAAGCAACCAGGGGTTGATGGGACTTAGGTTCCTTCAGGTGAACCTCCAACACAGTAGGGCAGCCACAGCCGTACTACTGATGGCTCTGAGGAACACAGATGTGGCCCTCATCCAGGAACCGAACTCCTATAAAGGAGAGATCAAGAGACTCGGCGGAGCTGCTGGAAAGCTCATCTACAGCAGATCCAGCGAGAACCTGAGGGCCTGCATTTTTGTCAGGGAATGGATATTTTCTGCCTCCCAACGAATTTCTGTTCCAGGGACCTGGCAACGATCAAAATCCGATGTGGAGGAGGGGATGGGCCGAGGGACATTACTGTCGGATCAGCCTATCTACCAGGGGACAGCACGGACCCTCCATCACTCAAGGAATTGGAGCATCTGATGGTGGGTAGCAGAGCAGGTGGATGGCAGACCATCATCGGCATGGATGCGAACGCGCACCATAAGTTGTGGGGAAGCTCAGACACACATTCTAAGGGTGAGTCACTTTTACAATTCTTTATGGAATTTAATTTAGACATATTGAATAGAGAATAGAAAATAAACTGACCTTCGTCAGAATACGGCGTGAGGAAGTTTTAGATCCAACAGTTTCCACCCAGTTCCTGGGTGACTTTGTTAAGAACTGGGCTGTGTCTGGCGAAGTGAGTAGCTCAGACCACAGATACATCCGGTTTGAAATCGCCAAAGTCGAAAGACAAAGGGTATGGTACCGGGACCCTCGCAAGGCGGACTGGGAAGCCTACAGGGCAGACCTAGCAGTGAAACTGCGGGGGGTTAAGAGTACCATAGACAATTCAATAGACCTCGAGACTGCGGCAGCCCAAGTGCGAGACGCAATCACATCGGCCTATAACGCCAACTTCCCCCTGAAAATGAGGCCGTCCACCAGGAATGTCCTGTGGTGGAACGAGGACCTCAGGCAAAGGAGGACGCAAGTTCGTAAGCTGTTTTATGCGGCCAAAAGGTTGGGAATACTGGGAACACTCAGAAATAGAGGCGCCGTACAGGCGGGCATCTAGAGTAGACTGGACAGTCGCTAAAGAGGTGATTACCTGGAGCAAAATTAGAAGGGCCATTATTAGCTTTAAGCCATTCAAATCCCTGGGATTCGATGGAATAATGCCTACCATGCTCTAACAAGCTATAGACATACTGGCGCCGGAGCTTACCCTCATTATGAGGACAGCCTGGTTCCGGGGTATATTCTGAGGGCATGGAGACTGGCCAAGGTTGTATTCATTCCTAAACCTGGACGTCCAACAGACCAGTCAAAGTCCCTGAGGCCAATAAGTCTCATGTCCTTCTTGCTAAAAACAATGGAAAAACTGCTCAACCGGCACATTAGGGGCAGTGTACCGGAAGCATATCCCTACACTGCGGACAATATGCATACAGAGAGGAGTCTCAACAGAAACAGCACTGCACCAACTGGTGCTGAAACTGGAGAATACGCTGGAGAACAGGGAGGTGGCGCTGGGGGCCATCTTAGACATAGAGGGGGCCTTCAGGGGGGAATAGAGGAGACCTGCTGCAGGTGGATCGGTTCCATGCTCCAGGGCAGGGCGGTGTTCACCACACTCACGGGAGGCACTCAGCTGGCGGGGTCGCGGCGGGGTGTCCGCAGGGAAGCGTTCTGTCTCCCCTGCTCTGTTGCCTAGTCGTGGACGGCAGGCTAGGGAGGCTCTCGGGAGTGGGGTATGAGGTACAGGGCCTTGCGGACGACATTGTCGTCATAATCAGAGGAAAGGTTAAACAGTCAGTGTGAGAGCGCATGCAGACGGCACTGAAAGTGGTGGAAAAGTGGACAGTTGGCCAAGGGGTCAGGGTGAGCCATGAGAAAGCAAGCGTCATACCGTTTACGAGGAGGAGGAAGTGGGAGAGCCACAGAACTCTCACTCTATATGGTAGAAACATCCCAATGGCCAGGAACGTAAAATATCTTGGGGTCGTATTGGACTCTAAGCTAACCTGGAATGGTCACTGTGAAAAAATACTGCGTAAGGCATTTATGGCCCTAGCCGTCACTAGGCGGCTATATGGAAAAATGTGGGGACTAAGACCTAGTATGGCCCACTGGCTGTACACAAGGGTGGTCAGACCATCGTTAACATATGCGGCACTGGTCTGGTAGCCTAAGGTGATACAATCCAGTGCCAGACAAAAACTAGGCAAGATCCAAAGGATGGCTTGCCTGGGCATCACAGGGGTCATGACTTCAACCTCAACAGCCGCCATGGAGGTGTTGCTGGATCTGACCCCCCCCCCCACACACACACACACACACACACTTAGTTATCATGGGGGAGGCCAGGCTAGGACTATACAGACTAGCCTGCAATGGTAGACTGAAGATCAACCCAGACTGCAGGGGCCACTGCAAAATTCAGGAGATCGTGAAGGAGTCCATGCTTGAAATGAGGTCAGGCTTCGCGAGCCCGGGAATCTGCAGGGAAAACAACTTTACAGTGGAAATCCCAGACCGCGAGGCATGGCGGGGGGAGACGCCGTGCTTACCACCGGACGCGCTCGTTTGGTTCACGGACGGAGCCGGCGGGGAGCGTGGGACGGGGCAGGCGTTTATTCGGTTATTCGGAAGGACCGAGGGTAAGTCATAGTATTTCCCTCGGAGCCCATGCAACTGTCTTTCAGGCCGAAATGTACGCCATCTTGCACTGCGTGCCAAAGAACAAGAAGAGGCGCTACACTAATAAGCGGATCCTCAGAGCCACACACAGCCCTTAAGGCCCTAAGTAGCTCACGGGTAAATTCCAGGCTGGTAAGTGAATGCCGAGACGAGACGAGCGACCTGGCTGGGCACAATGAGGTCACCCTCATCTGGGTGCCAGGTCACTCGGGCGTCAAAGGCAATGAAGAAGTTGACAGTCTCTCAGCAGAACCATTTATGGGACCAGAACCGGTTCTGGGCGTGACAAGGAGCACTGCCAGGGGATCCATTAAGTCCTGGGTCAGAAACCAACACAAGGTGTACTGGGCAGACTGTCCAGGGCTCAGACATGGGAAGTCAATAATTGACGAACCCAGTTCAAAGAGAGCTGTGGAGCTGCCAAATCTCAGCAGAGGACAGCTCAGAAACACAACAGGTCTCTTGACGGGACACATGGCAGTCAAGAAACACCTGCATAAAATGGGGCGGTTCGAAGGGGACCTCGCATGCAGACTCTGCGGCGAGGGAGAGGAATCAATCCAGCACATCTTGTGCGAGTGTAAAGCTCTGGACCGCAAAAGACAACTGATCTTCGGTCAGCCTAGACCGGAGACAGAGCAATATAAAACTTCACCCTACCAAGTGCTGTGCAGACTAGTTCAAAGCACAGTGATTTTGTAATGGGTGGAGTAGAAAAGACAAAGGGCGTGCACAATAAGCCAAAGGCTGCTGTGCTATCGGGGCGGAAAAGACGCGGACGAGCCCTAAGGGAGAAAAAAAATAGCAGAACGTTCGCTGTCACATGATAATAATTCAACATTTTTTATTTTAAGTCTTTTTCTGTCCACTATATATGTTTTTGGGTATTTTCATGCATGTAATAATCTTCCATGTATGAAAAAGTATTAGGTAAATATTACATTCATGTAATGGAAAATCGACGCAAATTGTCTATTCGTATGTACATAAAAGTGAGATATGTGCAGATTATGTTGAGCGTAGGGCGTTTCATCGGTATTTAGAGTAATATCCAAATAGAAGGCAGCCAAATCGAAAGCTATTTCAAGACCTTTTTAATCGACTTGGCGAGACTGGTACTTTTCGTCCTAAAAGGGACAACGTAGGACATAGCAGGTGTTGTATTACAGTAAATCAAGAAGAAAGTTCAACTCGGATGGTCAAAAATCCAGAAGTTAGTAGTAGGCAAATAGCTGGAACCACCGGTGTAAGTAAAACAACAGTCCTAAAAGTCTTTTATAAGAAAAATTTGTATTCCTACAATTTTACACCCGTACAAAATCTTTCACCAGCAGACCTACCAGGTAGATAACAGTTTTCTCATTTTATGTGCACTCAGCCAAACCTCCGCCATGAATTTTTAAATAATGAGCTGTTTACCGATGAACCCACCTTTACTTGTCGAGTTTTCAATTTTAGAAACAAATATATATGGCATAATGAAAATCCTCATATAGTAACTGAGTGTCACGTTCAACGAGAATTCAAGATAAATGTTTGGTGTGGAATTATAGGGAACCACCTTCTGGGTCCACATAAGCTTCCTCTGAATTTGAACGGTGACTTGTATTTAGAAGTCGTGCAGCACCATTTAGTTAATTACCTGGATGATTTACCATTAAATTTACGGCAGAATCTCTACTTCATGCAAGATGGGACTCCCCCACATTCTTCTGTCCAAGTATGGAACCATCTCGATCAAACTGTTCCGGATCTTTGGATAGGTTGCGGGAGTCGAATGCAATGGCTTGCTCGTAGCCCTGATTTTAACCTCATGGATTTTTGTTTATGGGGTTACATGAAATCAGTTGTTCATAGAGAAACTATAAAGACCCTATCTATGGCAGAAAAATTGTAAATGCGTAAATGTCATTTCGCGACAAGAATCTTTATTTTAAAATGAGACAATCTTTTAAAAAGTCTGGACGCAGCAAGTGCGTTATGGTAGTGAATTTTGATTAAAATGTTTTTAATGACAAATATGTCTTTTTAAATCAAGGGCATGGAATTTGGTATAACCTACATATAGTAAAAACAGTGTACCTTATTTCATCAAAATAACTGTATTGTTTGAAAAAGTACAATAATTTTCCGAAAATAAACATAAAATGTTCCCGAAAAAAGTGGTCCGATTTTCCTGAGCAACAAACCTTTTCAAGCTATTTACACACCTGCTAAAATATAATTATCCGTAAAAAGCTTTTTAACAAAAATTAAAAAAAAAACATTTGCATAAAAATTTGCAAACAATGTCTTTAACGAAAATTGCCATTTGTTTTACAAAAATTGGTTAAAGTAATGTTACACGAATATTGTTTTTTTTTTACGAAAATTTGCTCAACAGACTTATGTGTTTAATATTCAGTATGAACGTAAGAACGCATCCACATACATCTGTTCGACCATAGAGTAATATGTGTGACACATAAATATCCCAACTAGCAATTTGATATTTTATTGTAGTCATAAGAACGTTTATAAAACAGTTTTTATAAAACATGACTGTTCCTATAAACGTTTTGGTAACGTTTATACAATGCTTATAAACGCAAAATGAGCGCAGGTTTATACAACACTTTAGTTCTTTGGTTTATTTTATAAGGGATGTGTAAGGTGTTATAGAATAGTTTTAGAAATGTTTACAGAGCTGTAAAAGAATATGGTACACAATACTTATAAAACAGTTTTATAAGGAACAATAATAAAACTAAAAATCATTTACCATGGTGCCAGTTATAGAGCCTTAATAGAGTTACTATAAAACATATTTTATTAGAATTTCTTTATAGTTTACTTTGCAACTTTTTGTTGCATAGTGCAATACCTATAAGAGTGATATGTCTTCTAAATGTTTTTGTTAGAACTATTTTATCTTAAAATTGTTCTCTAATATTATGAAAGTAATATAAGTACTAAAATATGATGGCGTAAGAAATAATGTTAGTACAGTGTGAAAATTAAACTCAAAAAGTCTCCTTTTGGCTACCAGCAAGATGGATTTTACCTTTAAATAAAAATTTTCTGTGTAAAATATGCTACATATACGATAAATTTTGAAGGGCCCTCGAAATAATGAATATTTCTTTAATTTGTAAAAATCAACTCGAAATTAAATTTTTCGGTTTTTTTTTTTTCATTTTATTGACCTAAATCCATTCTGTTACACATTTTGCATGTTTTATAATCATAATATATTGTGAAAATTGTCAGGTTACAAATATTTCTATATTTATTAATTGAATTTTTTTTTTTGTTCAAGATGGCTACCAAACAAATACAGGAATTGCATAAAAACATGGCGTCTGCTTTATAAATCAATTTTATCACGACTGCAACCATTACAGAACTATTTTATCTCTTAAGACACTGCTACAAAACAGACGATATATTAAAACCTGTAATATGAACAGAGACGTATTTAAACAAAAATAAAGTAGGCTTGGCATTGACTTTTATTGTCAATTTTAAAGATGGGCTTTTACAGTAAAAGTAGACTAGCGCCACCGATATTTGCCAAGTCTCTATATATGCTTTACATTATTACTACATTTTTTCTCCCCATTGCTACAAGGGATCAAAAAGTTTTAGGATTTTGATATTTTCATTTTACTATAATCCCCTGCAGTTAATAATAACAGAGCCAATTTCATTACTTTAATTAATTTTAAGTCAGAAAATAATTTCGGATCTTAATGCGTGCACGAGCGTGTGTGAGGATGTGTATGTGCGCTGAATGATTTTGGAAACACAATAACGTTCTAAAGGTTTGAGCTAATAAGTTCATTTTTTGGTATAAGTTACATAGTGCTACAAATTGAATCATGACTTCCACCTAGCTGTGACAATTTATTCTCTTTAGAAAGACATTCTCATGGAATGAATTTAGGGCCCATGAGTTGACCACAAAGAAAATATTTGTATTCCTGTACCCATGAAGTTTTGAAACGTTGTATTACCCGAGTTTTATTGAAAAAATGACAATTTCCACCAAATCACCCCTTATTTATCCCCTACCCGCTGAAGTGATCTTGCCTAAAAACAATTCGAAGCGTTCTTTGTTGGGTGCTAACTGGGTACCAAATTTGAAGATGATACATCACTTAGAAAGTTATTGCACCTATTAACAGAGAGACCGACCGAACGAGAGACCGACAGACAAAAAAATTTCGTTCCAGAATCAAGTTTTCCATGTTTTAAGACCTTTTATGCCGTTACCAAAACGAAACAAAATACTTTGCGTATGTACACACAAAAATTATTTCTAAATCTAATAAACAACGGTTTCTTAATCTCGTTAACACGTTAGTCGCATGTTTAGAGAAAGACAAGAGACGATACGTTCAACTGTCAAACTCCATTAAAAACTCCACATGACATCATGCACGTGGTTCTGCGAACACCATATAATTCATAGGTGTAATATCTCTACTTGTTGTGTCATGATCATGGGTAACTAACCATTAACAACTATTTATGGCTAAGTACGGTCCTGTGCCCTAATATTTGGGCAAACTGGTGATCATATTGACAGTGTGGCTTCAGATGGCTCAGTAAGCAGATTGTTACACAAACAACGCTTATAGAGCTTTCAAATAATATGTTTCCCATTGCTGCACTGAGAAAGACCTGCACGTAGCTCTATAACACATATGGTGTATTCAATTGTTCTATAAAAGCATTTGCGGCAACACTTACACATCAGTATAGTGCTAAACTCGCGTTAGCTGCGATATTTATGCAACATAAATGTAGTAGCAATGTAACTTAACCTCAAAACCAAATTGTTGTTTGTTGTGCTGCTTACTATGTAAAACACTACTAACATGTTTATTAACAAATTTGCTACTTTCTAAAATATTTTTATATTTATTGACTTTCCTTCGAAAAGCACCGCTTCTTTTTACCTGTTTCCATTTATTTATTGATTGAAAATTGGACATGTTTAGAAATTACACGCTACAGAATACACAACTTGCCACGAAATAAAAAGTATATAACGAAGCTTCTTACAAAAGCTATAATATGTTTTATAAAGATCCCAGCAAACACACTTTTATGCAAAGGAATAATTTTGTACTATAATTGTTTTCTAAGTGTTCTATTACAGTCGCGTTCCATCCAACAATAAAATAGTTTTTTAACACCTGCGTTCAAGTAGACTATGCGATTTACAGCTATATTGTATCGTAGAAAATGTTAACAAAACTGTTTTATGATTGCTCACTTAATCACTTAAAGAAAAGCTTTATAAATGTTTGCAAGTTGACAGATATGTTTGGAAGATCGTTGTTATAAAGCCATTACAGAAAAATTTTGTGCTGTAAGCTAATATATTCTATAACGATTGTTGTATAGAGGTTTACCAAACAACGAAAAACGAAATCTCTAAAATGTTTTATAATTCTGCTCTAAGAACATTCTAACAATAAATTTAAAGAAGTATTTTGCTGCGAGAAGGTAAATACTCACCTTGGCAGTCTTAATAGAACAAAACTGCTTTCGAAGAGCAGTAATATAACAGTAACACAACAAATTTGCACTATTATTTAAAAATTATAGAACATTTTTGTTAGTTGGGATATTATATATAAACATAGAGTCTGAAACTGACCTCGGATTTGGGTTCCAAGGGTCCTAGTGTGCGCTCATTTGAAGAAATTTGTTCAAAATTCAAAAGTGTTACCTCTTCATTAGTGAATTTTTTTTAAAGAAAATTCAACAAAAAACGCGTTGAGAAATGTATCGAAGTTAGAGGCGGACATTTTTAGCAATTATTATCAAAAAGGCATATCTTAAACTAATGTTTACTATTTTATTGTTCATTACAATTTTTAATCATAAATAAACCCTTGTTTTTGACATTTGTCCCATATTTTAATTATGTCAACTACCAGCATTGGAAGTTTCAAAGCTAAATATCTCGAAAACGGTGTGGGACAGCTACTATCATAAAGCATACCTTTTTTGTGTAAAAAAAGTTGTAAAATAAAAATTTGATACCAAAGATGAGAGTCCTTATAGTATAAAAAAGTTCTGTCGCTTTTAACACATTCAATCTACTGCAGCTGGCGCCCTCTATGAACTATAACCAAACTGTGAACAGATTCAATTCCTCGACCCAAAAAACCTCAAACTCCAAAATTTTTGTATGGATATTCTTGAGAAAAAAAAAACCATTTCACACCTACGTTCGGTTTTTACCTTAGCAATCTACTCATGAATTTTGGTTGATGACCTCCGGACCAGCCTATATGAAGTTTAACAAAGTCACTATCGCCAACAGTATGTACTAAAAATTAAATAATGTATATTAATCTGATATTTCTCACCTAAGACTATGTTGAGATGACCTCGGCAATTCATATTCCCAAAACGTAGGACCGAAACTAAATGAAAGAGAAAATATGATGTAGTAATAATTTGCATCGTATTCAAAAATTAGGTAAGTCATTGCTGATATTGAAGGTTATTATCAAAATATAACATTTTGTACAAAAATCTTGTGAATAACAGTCAACGAGTCAAATATAGGAAATATATGTATAAATCTTTTACGTTCGCTAACAGGGTGTGGAAAGTGTGCCCAATATGGCAACAAAGCCCGCTGAATTGTGGCATCTTAGTGTGACACATCTTCCGGCACTTTGATACACAGAGTATGAGAATCGGAAATTCTAGAATGGGTGCCATTACACAAAAACACGAATAATTTTTTTACGAGCAAGTGTAAAGACAAACCAGCCAGTTTAGCCATCTTCTAAGAGACAGTTTTAGCTACAGAGGCTATATAAAGGCACAAGGTTTATAGATTATGAACCTTGGTGTGGTCATACATTCGTAGCTGCCATGTTTCATCATTTTTTGTACAGAGCCTTATGAGACAAACAAGGAAATCGAAACATTTCTGTATTAATGGATTCATTAATGAGAAAAAATGGACAGCGGTCACAAGTGATAATGATGAAGAAATGACTCGTGTGATATTTCATTGTCAGAGTGTCATTTTTAATTAGAAAATGTAAATTAAAATCTCGTTCTCTATTCCCGCAAAACTTATTATTATTACTATATAAGTTTTAGAGTTTACATCACCCGAAAACTAATCAGTAGTAAAAGAAATCCTGGCAGAATTCTTGCAAATTCCGTGAAGAAATGTATGCAATTGTGAAAATTTCACAGAATGTTGACGAGTATGTTGCTTGAAGTTTTGCTGTGGTAGTTTTTGAGTTTTAAATCGTTCATCAGTGCTCCATATTTAGATCATCATTTGATTTATTAGGTACCTGCTCAAAATTAAAAACCTATTCAATTATATGAAGTATAAAAATTTCGGGACGCAGCAAGTGCGTTATGGTAGCGAATTTTTATTAAATGCTTCAAATTTGTATAACTCAAATCAGTAAGGTATTTACGAGGGCAACATATCAACCCAATTTCATCAAAATAATTTTGTTATTTTTTGAGATACAATTTTTTTTTCCAAAAATCTTTTTTTTATTTAGAAAAACTGGTGCGATAGGGCTGGCTAACGAACTCATCCAAGCTATTAATAAAAAGAAGATTCTTTCAAAGTTTCATCAAAATCGGTTAATAACTTTTTGAGTTATCGGTTGTATATATATATATATATATATATATATATATATATATATATATATATATATATATATATATATATATATATATATATATATATATATATATATATATATATATATATATATATATATATATATATATATATATATATATATATATATATATATATATATATATATATATATATATATATATATATATGACATACTTGGTTCTCGGGTTGAACCGCATCCAGAATTTATGAAAACTCGACGTATCGGCTCCTGTTTTGGAGGCATTTTCAAGAGGTAAAGGAAATATGCAAGGACACTTTAAGGCCTCAATCTACCTACTCCTTAGAGTGGTGGACAAAAGTAGGTAAAAGAAATATGTAAGGACCCTCTAAGGCCTCAATCTGCCTACTCCTTAGAGCGGTGGACAAAGGTGGGTTGGGTTGGGTTGTTGTAGCTCGATTACGGGGCCTCAATCTGCCTACTCCCCAAATCTCGCCGGAGATCGTCTGTGAGGTCTCAGTGTGTTCAACAGCAAGAATGGCAGGAGGAAACAATGACAGCACAATGGACAAAGAAATTAATCCCAGAAATAAGGCCCTGGGTTACCCGAAAATATGGAGAAGTAGGATACTACTTAACGCAGTTCCTGACTGGGCACGGCAACTTCGGATCCTATCTGGCAAGATTCCGGCTGGCGAACACTGATATGTGCATCCACTGTGGAGAACATGAAACACCACAGCACGCGGTTCTAGAATGCATCAGGTGGGACGAGATAAGAGAACGAGCTACATAGGAGACTGGAGAAGAACTGAGAGCAGAGAACATAGTCAAGCATATGTTAGAGACAGAAACAAAATGGAAAAGAATAGAAAGTGTGGTTACGTAAATAATGAGGAAAAGGAACCAGGAAAGGAAACAAAATAGCACAGCTGCTACATAAGGAGAAGCTGGTCTGAAGTAATACCGAAAGGTAGTTCCAGGCCTGCTTAGCACTGCGGGAGGTGGTTTTTAGTTGGTAAGGCATTTCTCCAAAGAGAATGAATCCAACACAGCTCGGTGGATGGCCGAATGTCTTCTGAAGATTTTCCCCTCCCTCTCAAAAAAAAAAAACCTAGGCCTGAGAGAGATCTGAGGCCTTTGTCCACCACTCTAAGGAGTAGTCAGGTTGAGGCCTTAGAAGGTCCTTACATATTTCCTTTATCCACCTTTGTCCACCACTTTAAGGAGTAGGCAGATTGAGGCCTTGGAGTGTCCTTACATATTTCCTTTATCTACCTTTGTCCACCACAATAAGGAGTAGGCAGATTGAGGCCTTAGAGTGTCCTTACATATTTCCTTTACCCACCTTTGTCCATCACTCTAAGGAGTAGGCAGATTGAGGCCTTAGAGTGCCCTTACATATTTCTTTTACCTCTTGAAAATGGCTCCAAAACAGGAGCCGAAACGTCGAGTTTTCATAAATTCTGGATGCGGTTCAACCCGAGAACCAAGTATGTCTCATATATATATATATATATATATATATATATATATATATATATATATATATTTCGGTTTTAGTGAGGTAATTATTGCGCTGACCCACACATACACAGATATGCAAAGGTTAACAAGAGGGCTTTGTCTTTCTGTAAATTTCGTTGCATCTTTACTTAAAAATATGACCATTCAGACACACTAGGACTAGATGCACATGTTTCTTGATTGAGACATATACACTAATAATAAATTTTACTGTACACAACACAAGAGAAAATATTTATAGGTTCTTCGACTCACACAATGATAGAGTCCCTCTTACCAATCAAAATCAACGTTTGTTAGTTCATTACAATTGTACATTTGTGTGGCTTTTTGTTTTTCTGTTCAAACCTTGAAACTTGCGCCTTATTCCGATCAGTTTTCAATCACTGGGCGTTTGAGGTAGGTGAATACAGTCTTGTTTACACAATTTCCGCGTCCGGTATTAAAAGAAAACACCTCACCATTGAAGAGAAAATGTTGATATTATAAGTGAAAACGGGAACGAAAAGAAGTGATGTACGCAAAAGGTATTGCACACAATTGACGAGTTTGAAGAACATCAAACTAGTTTTTCTGCCACCACCACATCTGTACGGCAGCCTTTAGATCAGGGAATTACCAAATCTATGAAATGTAGTTACAGGTGCCAACTCGTCACAAAAATAATTGACAACATGGACAAGAATCAGTGTCAATTTTTGTAAATGTCCTCGAAGCTATTCGTCTCCTTAATCGTGCATGGAAAAATTTCACATAAAAAACGGTGCGAAACTGTTTCAGACATGCTGGTTTTCATTTTGAGCACAGAAATGGAAACTTTGATTGAAGCGTTTCGAAAGATGTTATTGCTGACAAAGATATCGCCGACGAAGGCGTTGACATTTCTCTGAGCAAATGTGGTCACAATTATTCAGTCACGAATATGTAATAATATCATCTTTATACTTCATATAATTAAATAGGTTTTCAATTTTCAGCAGGTAATCAATCAAATGAACTGATCTAAATATGGAGCACTGATGAACGATTCTAGGCTCAAAAACTATCACAACAAAACTTTAACACGTTGACTGCGGCCGATAGCACGACTTAAACGTGGTGTGGTAGAGGTCGACGGGGACCGATAGTCAAATTGTCATTAATCGCCTTCTATTAGCTTTTTGGGAAAGCAACATCTAAAAATGATTATAGGAATCTGTAAATACATTTAATATGAAGCTAAGTTTTGCTCCGTATCGGACTCCGGCATCCTATACCGCACCGAATGGCATGACCAATTTTAACTTAAAATGAAACACTTTATATGTCTTTATTCAGTTAATTTATTGTAAAATTTTGATGTTTTATAATAATAGACAACAAGAAGTATTGCAAACGAACTCTTTTTTTGTAAAATAAAAGAGAAAATTTTACATTAAAAGGTTAAAAAATACAATTTAGTTATATACTGTATCAAAATATTGCCTGAAATCATTAAGCGTGTAATTTATTAAAGCAAGGAAGACACATGTCAGGTTTATTAGGACAATCCTCACAAAAACTAGTAACCTTTGAGACTTTTTTATTTGCCTCACGACTGGATACAGTACCAGTTCTACGTAAATCTTGATAGCATCCTTTGCAAATTTTTTTTTCTTCCAGATAGTTTTACGAAAGTTCTCTTTTATGTTACTTCAGTCATGGTTTTTGTAAGAGGATTTCAAAACTGTTCGGCTAGCGTTTTTCAGTGATTGACGTTTTTTTGTTAGAAACTTGATTGTAGATAATCCACACATTGACAATGCATGTTCCAAATAAAAGTTCAGACATTACTTTTCTGTACCAATTTAAACCCCCTCTGTAAGACAGTGTGGTATGAAGACATCTGGTCACTATAATCTACGCCCTTTTTGGCGTTATTGTAGTCTATGACGTACCTCCACTCAAATATACAATATTCTAAGCCTGTCTCTTTGGCCAAACTAGATGAGGATCGCAGACATATGGAGGGTTCTGTCTCCGTGGATTTCCAAAAAATATTAGACTGGACAGGTAGAAATCTTGTACAATTCAACCCCACCAAATCTGTCTTGCTTTCTTTCTCATAAAAAATACACCAGCCCTAGAACCATCACAATGAACAACCAAGTTATTCAAAGTAATGAGTCCTTTTCACTTGTTGGCATTTCTGTGGATCGAAATCTCAATTGGCACCAACATGTCACATCAATTGCAGAAGCGGCTGCTAAGAAATTAGGTTTCCTCTTCCGGGCTCGCAAATACTTTTCACCAGCTAATCTCTATACCTTATATACTTCACAAATAAGGCCAAACCTCGAATACTGCTCCCACATCTGGGGTGCTGCTGCCGCTTCTACACTCGCTATCCTGGACTCCATTCAGAAGAGTGCTATGCGTCTCATTGGTGACCCTACCCTCACCCAAAGGCAGCCATCTCTTGCCCACCGACGTGCTGTTGGTGACCTCTCTCTCTCTTTTATAGATATCTGCACGGGCAGTGCTCAGAGGAGCTTTCTTCCATAGTTCCTCCACCTGCTGTCCCCAACAGATCTACCAGGGGAACAGAGCGAATGCACCCTTTTACTCTCCAGGTCACCAGACATAGAACATCTTGTTATGCCCGCTCTTTTGTCCCAAGGACTTCCAAGTTGTGGAATTCCTTGCCGGCACATGTTTTTCCTTCTCCTGCGAACCTCCAAACCTTCAAGTCCAGAATTAACAAGTTGCCTCTTTCCTCCTTGTCAACACCCACGGTACGATAGTATTTAGGCTGTAAGCCCTCGTGGTGTGATGTAGAAATAAAAATAAATAAAAATAAAACCTAGGCTTCGCAATAATGTCGCCATTTCTAGTTTTCTTCCCAGTATCTTGAACATCGCTAGTATGGGTAGGATCTGTAGTTAACATAAGAACTGGCCTTTTGTCAATCCATTTGAGAATTTTAACGCACTCATTCTGCTGACCATAAGTTTCTCCCTTTTTCATTTTTTTTTTAAAGTTTTCGGAATCCCTTTTCGATTTGCACGAAGTCCGCAATAAACTATTTTTTCTTCAAACAGCTTTTTAGCTAGAGGTAAGCCGGTATAAAAATGATCTGCATAAAGATAGTGCCCATCTTTATTTTCCACCGATTTTAGGAGTTCATATACCATTGGTTCATTTATGTCTGTATGTACTCAAACATGCAACTTGGGTTTTGAAATCCATCTATGTTCTGTTAAACTTTGATGGGCATATCTATTGGTCTCATCAATAAGTATTTGCCAAAAATCCTCTGTTACAAAAAATTTATAAGCATCCAATGGACATGTCTTACATCAAAATTGAATGTGGCTGACTCGTTGCATGCCGTTAAAGGAAATTGTCCTAAGGAAATGTCATTCCAATTATTGATATCAAGCGCAGCAATATGGACATCAGCAATACCATTATATGTGTGTTCATCAGCTATATCCACGTTGGAATCATCGGAATCAGAATCAGTTTCTAGAAAAAGAAAATAATGAAACAAAATTGTCTCGCTTTTGATCAAATAAACAGCCATAGATGAAAAAATAACGAAGAATTTCTTATGCTGCATGAAATAACGTTACATATTTTATGCGAGATGCAAATCTGTGTATGCCCGATTTTATATAAGATAAAGATAAACTTACCTCTAATTGTGTCATCAAAAAGATTGTTATGTTGTGCATTCTGATCAGAATCTGACGACGATGCATAGTAGTTCTTATCTCTTACAGAATCATCACTGCCGAAGTCAGAAAACTCTTCACCGCTCTGTCGACACGGTTTACACATTTTCTAGCGTATACTTCAGGTCTATCTATCTGTGTTTTATTATCTGATGATTCGTTTTTAACGTTAATTACATTCTGTGTCATTTTCATAAAAAAAATTTACACAAAGGAAATGATTTACGAGAGCGAATTAGTAAACGAGTTGTTATAACGGCGCTATTTACCAGATTAACAAAGTAGGCGGGAAGAAACACATGTTCTCATAGAGTCTGTCGCTATTAGAATGAACCACGAACGCATTTAAGGTATAGCTGCACATGGCACATTCTTATAGCGGCTGAACTCTACAATTGTATATAGGTCTCCGGAGTCCGATACCACATCAGAGTAATATGTATATTATTCTGGTGCGGTATAGGACGCCGGAGACCGACACTATTTTATTGTGATATTCCAAAACTACAAGATGTAGCAAGTTTTTCGCTACCTAAAACGTACTTCTAACTCAATTAACAAAAGTACACGTTCCGCACCGAAACTGAAAGTCGCAACATTTACGTTCGCACCACAACAAATTGCGGTGTCGATCCCCGGAGACCGCTATCGCAGTCAACATGTTTAACATAATGTTCTGGTCAAATATTCACAATTACGTAGATTTCTCCACGCAATTTGCAAGGAATCTGCCAGGATTCCTTTTAATACTGATTACTTTTTAGGTGATAGTAACTCTTAAACTAGTATGACAATTGACTTTAGTCGATTTGAAACCTTCCGGCAATCGAGGGCGGGTTTTAATTTACATTTTCTAATTAAAGACACTCCGACAATGAAATATCACCTGAGTCATTTCTTCATCATTATTACTTGTGGCCGTTGTCCATTTTTCCTTACTGATTCATCAATTAACACAGGAATGCTTCAATTTCTCTGTTTCTCCCATAAATAAAATAATGAAACATGGCGTTGCTGATCTCATGTAATCGTTGACCAATCAAAACTCCGACGAATGTATGACAACACTGCCTTTATACAGTCAATCTAGCCCTAGCCTCTGAACATTGCGTAGAAAATGCCAGAATTCAGCCAGATCCATGATATGCCATTAGATATGTTACACTGTGTGTGTGTGTATGCATGTGTAAGTGTGCGTGTAATTTGAAGCCATAAAATAAGATTACTAGAAAACCAGTCAAATCAAATCACTTTTTTTCACAGCTCAAAAAATATTGTATTTTTCCAAGTAATGCAAATAGTTTTTCAAATGTGTTTTGTGTTATTGTATTTTAACAGACAGAATCACCTTAAAAACCACAAAATACAGTGCTGCAAATTGAATCATAACTTCCACATAGCTGTGATAATCTGCTCTACTCAGAAAGACATCCGAACCTTTCGTTTAACGGGTGCTAACTGTATACCAAATTTGAAGACGATATCTCATTTCGTTTTAATGTTATTATGGCTACAAACAGACAAACAGAGACCGACACACAGAAAACGTTCGTTCCCAAATCATGTTTTCTTCATGTTTTGACACTACACTTTTACGACGTTAAAGCGAAAAAATTGTTGACATTTTTGTCGCCAAAGCCATACTTCCACACATATTGACTATGTGGAAGCAAAATAGTGCTGCAAATTGAATCATAACTTCCACATAGCTGTGATAATCACTCTCCTCAGAAAGACATTATCATTAAATTAATTTAGGGTCCACGACTTGAAGACAAAGAAGATATTCGTATTCCTGTACCTATAAACTTCTGAAACGTTACATTACTCGAGTTTTAACGATAAAATGTCAATTTTCACCAAATCACCCCTGATTTATCCCCGACGACTCGAAGCGATCTTACCCAAAAACAATTCAAAAAGTTCCTTTGTCGGGTGCTAACTGGATACCAAATTTGAAGATGATGTTTCAATTCGTTCGAAAGTAATTATGCCTACTAATAGACAGACGTACAGGCCGCCCTACTGATCAGACAAAAAAATTTTTGCCCCAGAATCAAGTTTTCTATGTGAGACTTTATACCCCGTTTAAGCAAAACAAAATTCGAAATTCCTGTCACCAATATTCCTAATTTAATTTTACAGAATACCCGATGTTTGATGAGATTGAACGTTTTCCAATAAAGAAACCCTAAAACGTTATACTACTCGAGTTTTAACAAAAAAATTTCAATTTTCACCAAATCATCCCCTACCTCCTGGAGCGATATTACCCAAAAACAATCCGAACCGTTAGTTTATCGGGTGCTAACTGTATATCAAATTTGGAGACGATATCTCAATTCGTTCTAAAGTTACCGTGGCTACAAATAGACAGACATGCAGACCGCAAAAAAAAGCGTCATTTTTAAGTAAAAAAATTAAAATCGTAATATTGTCCGAAAAAATTGATCTAATTATTGGGCCATAAAATTATCAGCACACCCAAAAGTCTTAGCCCTTGCCCCCCACTGAGTCAGAGTAACCATATTGTTAATGAGAATATTTGATGCATAATACATTTCTTTAAATTTTGTAATGTATTTGTTGTATTTGCTATGTTTATTTATATTTTCTTCAAATTTTGTTATTCATTGTTATTCATATTGAAGGGAGACCAGAGTTTTATTCATTATTGTTAGCTATATTTATTTATGTTTTTTTATTTTATTTCAACAACACACCACGAGGGCTTACAGTCTAAATACTAGCGTACCATGGGTGTCGACAAGGAGGAAAGAGGCAACTTTTTTATTCTGGACTTGAAGGTTTGGAGGTTAGGGGGAGAAGGAAAAACATGTGCCGGCAAAGAATTCCACAACTTCGAGGTCCTCTGGACAAAAGAGCGGGCATAACAAGATGTTCTATGTCTGGTGACCTGGACAGTAAAAGGGTGCATTCGCTCTGTTCCCCTGGTAGATCTGTTGGGGGCAGCAGGTGGAGAAACTATGGAAGAAAGCTCCTCTGAGCAGTCCCTGTGCAGATATCTATAAAAGAGAGAGAGGTCACCAACGGCACGTCGGTGGGCAAGTGATGGCAGCCTTTGGGTGAGGGTAGGGTCACCAATGAGACCAATAGCTCTCTTCTAAATAGAGTCCAGGATAGCGAGTGTAGAAACGGCAGCGGCACCCCAGATGTGGGAGCAGTATTCGAGGTTTGGCCTTATTTGTGAAGTATATAAGGTATAGAGATTAGCTGGTGAAAAGTATTTGCGAGCCCGGAAGAGGAAACCTAACTTATTAGCAGCTGCTTCTGCAATTGATGTGACATGTTGGTGCCAATTGAGATTTCGATCCACAGAAATGCCAACAAGTGAAAAGGACTCATTACTTTGAATAACTTGGTTGTTCATTGTCTTACAAATGTTTTTTTTCTTCTTCAGTTTTGACGCTTCTCATTTTGATGCACAGTGTAATAGTGCTGTTACTTCTGTGAATCATTATGTGAAAATAAACTATTATTATTACCTATATATAATATAGTAATTTTGTAGCTTATCCCAGTCAGCTTAAAAAAAAATCAGAAAAATGCTCAGAACTACCCCTGTATGCATAAGAGAAATGTTTTGGTTTCAACTCCCAAGAAAGTTACATGCCCGGTGTGAATAGAGGGTGCTGGGCGCAGATTAAAAGAGAATATAAATACAAAATGCAAAGTTGGGGTTTTGTAAGCTGCTTTCTTCACATTTCGTATGTATTCCTTCTTTTAACCTTTTTCCCCCGTCAGCACCCCTATTCTCATAACTTTCTTGGGGGTTGAAGCCACAATATTTGTCTTGTAGTTTACACATACTGGGGTCGTTCTAAGCCTGGTTCTGAAAAAAAAATCTGAAAGAGGAGCGCCCCTTGTTTCTTCTAACTGAAAAGCTAGGGAGAGGGGAAATCGCATCACAAAATAAGTACCACAGATTGTTATCCTAATTAAAAAGGCAAGGGCAAGGAAACCCCAGTGAAAATAAGAAAAGCATAACAGCAAATAGTGTTATTTTTTTTTAAATATGGTAATTTTTCAGATTGTGTGCAAATTATAAAGTTATGGGAAGGGAAAACGGTTCGTATGACTAAAAAGCCAAGGGAAGGGAAAACCACATCATAATAGAAGTACTCTAAATTGTTCTAATTAAAAAGATACTGGAGAGAGAAACGTCAGAACGGGAAACCCCAGGTGAAGGGGAACCCCCGCAGGTGAAATGGAACCCCCGCAGGTGAAGGGAAACCCCGCAGGTGAAGGGAAACCCCGCAGGTGAAGGAAAACCCCCCGGGTGAAGGGAGAATAGCATTTCACAACAAATATTTTCAAAATCGTGCTGCAAATTAAATCATAACTTCCACATAGCTGGGATAATCCACTTTCCTCAGAAAGACATTCTCATTAAGTGAATTTAGGGTCCATGATTTGACAACAAAGAAATATTCGCACTCCTGTATCCATAAACTTCTCAAACATTACATTACTCAAGTTTTAACGATAAAATGTCCTCTGAGCAGTGCCCGTGCAGATATCTATAAAAGAGAGAGAGGTCACCAACGGCACGTCGGTGGGCAAGGGATGGAAGCCTTTGGGTGAGAGTAGGGTCACCGATGAGACGTATAGCTCTCTTTTGAATGGAGTCCAGGATAGCGAGTGTAGAAGCGGCAGCTGCACCCCAGATGTGGGAGCAGTATTCGAGGTTTGGCCTTATTTGTGAAGTGTATAAGGTATAGAGATTAGTTGGTGAAAAGAATTTGCGAGCCCGGAAGAGGAAACCCAATTTCTTAGCAGCCGCTTCTGCAATTGATGTAACATGTTGGTGCCAATTAAGATTTCGATCCACAGTAATGCCAACAAGAGAAAAGGACTCATTACTTTGAATAACTTGGTTGTTCATTGTGATCGGTCTAGGGCTGGTGTATCTCTTGTGAGAAAGAAAGCTAGACTTAGTTTTGGTGGGGTTGAATTGTACAAGATTTCTACTTCCCCAGTCTAATATTTTTTGGAGGTCTACGGAGACAGAACCCTCCATGAGTCTGCGATCCTCATCTAATTGGGCTAAAGAGACAGGCTTAGAATATTGTATGTTTGAGTGGAGGGTGCTGTCGTCCGCGTAACTGTGAACTGGGTTGGATGTGCTAGAGAGGAGGTCATTGATGTGGAGAAGAAACAAAGTAGGGGCTAAAGCTAAACCTTGAGGAACTCCTGCATTAATTGGATACAGTTTAGAGGAATGGCCATCCACAACAACAGATATGCTCCTGTTGGAGAGGAAATTTGCTGTCCAGGTACAAAGTTTTGGTGGTAGGCCATAGGCCGGAAGTTTATTAAGCAGCGCTGCGTGCCAGACCTGGTCGAATGCTTTGGATATGTCTAGAGCAACAATCTGGGATTCACCGTGTTGTTCCATAGACTTGTTCCAAGAATGGGTGACAAAAGAAAGGAGGTCGGCAGTCGATCTGCGCTGACGGAATCCATACTGCCTGTCGTGGATTAGACTGTGTTTTTCAAGGAATTTTAGTAGTTCGGTGTTTATATACTTTTCCATCACTTTAGAGATGACTGAAAGGAGAGAAATAGGCCTGTAGTTGCTAAGAAGCGCTTTGGATCCTTTCTTGGGGATGGGTTGTACTCGAGCAGTTTTCCAGTTACTAGGGAATATGCCTTTATTGTAAGATATCTGAAACAGACGAGTCAGGACAGGAGCAAGTTCTGGTGCGCATTTTTTGAGAACAATTGCTGGGATCTCGTCAAGGCCAGAGGCTTTCCTGGTATTAAGAGAAGAGAGCATCTTTCGTACCTTTTTAGTTTGGAAAATGATATCAGTCATTTTATGCGCGACATTGGGGACTGTTGGTGGTTGAACATTTGGAGGTGGGTTGAGAGTAGAATTTCCGGCGAACAACGAAGTAAAAAGTTCAGCCTTGCCCAGGGCGGTAGAAACAATTTCATCACCTGAGACAAGAGGTGGGAACGTGCTCTTGCAGAAATTATTCCCAATAGACTTAGCAAGAGTCCAGAAGGGTTTGCCGCCGTTGGAGCTTGAGAGGACTTTGTTTTTGATGTGGTTATTAAACGAGTTTTTTGCCTCAGAAAGAATGCGGACTTAGCTGTTTCTTGCGTCGTTGAATGCTTGACGATTTTCTTGACTGGGATTGTGTAGAAGCGTTTTGTGAGCTTTGACCTTTTCAAGTCTGGCCTTGTCACAGGATTTAGAAAACCAGGGCTTTTGAGTGGCTGAAGAGGTTTTCTGTGTACGTGGAATAAATAATTCCATGCCAGCTTGGATAATTTCGGTGACGTTTTGTGAGATATCAGAGGGGTCAGGATGAGAGAAGCAGACAGACGCCCATGGAAATGAGGAAAAGTAATCCCGCATTTCGTCCCAGTTTGCGGAGTTGTAGTGCCAAACGATACGTGGGTGTGATGACTGTGTGACCTCGGGTTGCATTGCACAGGAAGCAGTGGCCATGCCGTGGTCTGAGCGACCAAGGGGGGCGGTGACTGATATCTTATAGCATTCAGGATTTGTAGTAAGGAGATCCAAGGGATTTGAGCTGTGTGTTGGGATACGAGGAAAGTAAGTAGGTTGCTGTACCATATTGGCCAAAGAATTGCTGACTGCAAAGGCCTCCGCTGCTCTAGATATAGATGTCATATTAAAGTTTATTTACATTATAAAAACATTTGTTCACCCCTTGATTTCCTTCTATATTTTAAATGACCCTTGGTAATACTCATCTGGCAACAGTGTTTGTCCGGCGTTCACTCTGCGCTCCGATTCCGAATTATTTGTTTACTAGATATGTGTCTTCAACACAAGATTACCGTCAGTTTATCTAAAACCGTATGATAATATGCAAAATAGCCATATTGATTACTATTCTCAGAGAAAATAATATTCATAATTCAGATTAATTTAAGTGAAGAAATAATATTTTAATCTAGCATACTAATTACTTCAGATATTCCTTACTTAGATAATATTCTCTGCGATCTTCTAGAATTTTCATTGTTCTTTGTACCATTACTACAACTTGGATTTGAATCAATGTCCGAATCAGAATCTCGGCGACTTTCATTATTATATTTAGCACGTTTAGAATTTTTTCTTGTAGTCTTCTCCAGTTTGATTTTCTTATTTGGCTTTTCATCTGGTGTATCAGAACTGACCGTATCATTGTTACTGTCACTATCATAGGTTTTATTTTTATCATTACCTCTTTGTGATTTGCTTTTATCAATTTTACCCTTTTCTTGCTTGGCGAGAGCTAAGTTCTCTAAAATCTTTGGGGTAGGTTTCAGCTGCCTTGTTAGCCTCTGTGGTTTTGCAGATTCATTATAAGACTTTTCTTTCCGAGCAATTGCACTCTGAAGCACTGATTCATTACAGTCTTTGCTACGTCTCCTTGCAGATCTTTTTAAAGTTGTTTGATCCACTTTCTCTTCTGTGGAGTTGGACTTATTTCTTAATGAACGTCTTCCAGCAGGCAGCTCTTCAGGTTTACTTTTTAGTTTTCCCGCGTTTTCATTATTAGGCCTCTTAAATAACATTACAAGCCTTGGTTTACCATCTCCATCTTCTGCTTCGATATCTTCTGATGGAAGTTTATCTTCAGACTTGACCTCAACAGTATTTTCGTTTGTACATAATTGAGATTTTGGTTTTTCCTCTAGTTTAACATTCTCGTCTTTGAAATCTTCCTTTACTTCACATGTACCATTAGTTTGAGTAGTGCATTCAGTCATATTTTCTTCAAAATTTTCCTCTGTGTTACTGTCTGATACACTCTTTTCTTCAACTTTCTTATCAGTTTTATTAAATTGACTTTTCATTTCGCCTAATATTTTACTAATAAAGGCATTTGAATCGTCAGGGTTAGAGTCGCTAGTATCGTTCTCAGCAACTATGCTCATGGTGCTTTTACGAGGTGTTAAAAGATACAAGACCCTTTTTAAGAAAAGTTCCCTTTAGGTTTAAATATCGCAGTCAAACAGTACATTTTTTTAAATGTCTTTGACTATTATCTAAACTTCGCTTAAAAAGCTACATCACTGATCACTTATTGAAAGAGTTTATCCATGAAAAATAATGGACATTAACTAGAATAGGAAACTAATAATTTATAGAACATCTTCCTCACTTTACACATTTCTGTCTTTCTGTGCCAATTACAGTTCTGCCATTTCGTCGGTATTTTGAAATTCTGTATTATTATAATTATTATTATTATTGCTTTTATGCTAATATTCTGTAATTCAATACATAATAGATAAAAAAAGTATTGATTATATCCTTGCTCTACGAGGCAAATGTTAGTCAATGAATGCAAAATAAATGTTCTTAGAGCATTTTATATTTATAATTTTAATTTGTTGACATCCGTTAGTTGTTGTGTTATATTTGGTCAAATAGAAGTTAGGTATTAAGAGCAGGATTCGAAAGTGGTAGTTGTATAAAATTATAAATCTCCGTGTGGGGGGCTACTGTATCATTACTTTATTATTTTAAAATTATTAGCATGGCCCAGAATCATGAGAAATAACGTGCTTATTTAATAGGTTTTAAGTCAAATCGGCTAGTAACAAATGTTTAATGAATGAGAGAGCAATTTACATTGTGTGTAACCTAAACCTAGGTTGCTAGGTGACGCATAAATTACTTAGCAACACGAGCCGTAACATATAGTAACCCATAATCCTTTTACCGGTTTACAAGGATCCATTTTAGCCCATTTTCATTACGAAAAATTCGCTATTAGAGAGATTACGATGAAAAGCTTTTGAAAAAATTTCTTCAGCTGACCGAGAATTTGGGTCTCAAGAACCCAAAACCAAGGTCCGTTAAAATTTATATATATATATATATATATATATATATATATATATATATATATATATATATATATATATATATATATATATATATATATATATATGTATGTATTATGTATGTATGTATTTATATGTATCCGAGCGATAACTCAAAAAATACTAAACTAATTTCAGTCAAGCTTGGCAAAAATCTTGTTTGAGCAAAAACCGAGGTTGAGTTGATTAATCAGCCTTTATGTTCAAGTTTTTCCAGTGGAAAATCGGGGAAAACTTTTTGAAAACGCTATAGTTTTTGTAAGTATCAGAATAACTGAAATGAGACTTTACACTTGGCTAGCATTGGGGCAAATAAACCTATGTTGTGAATTTTAAGTAATTTAATACACAAATACGAGTTTTTTCCAAATTAAAAATAAAATCCCAAAGACATGCGTTGACTCAGTGGTTGAAGTCCAATGCCTGACAGACAGAGTAGTTAACTGCCACGCGTAGATTCATTCACACAACAGGTATAAACTTTTGACTATCTATCTACGAATTCTGATCCTTTCATCTTGTCAATAAATTGAAGAGAATTTGTTACTGAAAAACTTTTCTGTTTTACAGGCAAGCCCTTAAACTCATCTGTCAACCACTTAGCTAAATTATAAGTCGGGGAATCTATAGCCGAAACAATAGGTCTAATTGAATTTCCCGGTTTATGAATTTTTGGGAGACCGTACTTCTTGGGAACTTTCGGATTAGAAACTTGTAACTTTCTTCTTAAGTCTTTTGATATGAGATTATGACAACTTTTTAGACTATTTTTAACGTCCGAAATCATTTTTGGTAGCGGGTTTTTATTTAGTTTTTTCCGCTATCGCCATTTATTGCAGACCTTTTCATGAGCAGATTTGAAACAGATCTTGAAAGTGAAAGTGGTTATTTCCCTAGAGTGTGGTGTCGTTACGTGGATGATATTTTCGCGGTGTTTAACACAAACATTTGCAGAATAGAAGATTTTATTGCCAAATTAAACAATAAAGTTGATTCTATAAAATTTACCCACGAATTAGAAACTAATAATAAACTACCCTTTCTAGATGTACTAGTTATCAAGAATAAAGACACTTTAGAATTCGATGTCTATAGAAAATAAACCACTACCTTAAGCTACATCCCGAGCGACTCACATCATACGTACCCACAAAAAATGGCCAGTCTGAATTTTTTAGTAATTCGGTTAATTAATTTTCCTTTAAACAAAAGTTGATATACCAAAGAATTAAATTATATTAGGAACGTGGCCGAATATAACGGATACACTACTTGCTTAGTGGAAAAATTAATCAACAAACAGAAAACAAAGAAAATTTAGACGGAATCAACGACGTTCAGAAGAGAAAAATCGGAAAAAACTTTGTTTGCTTACCATTTGAACCTAGAATCACGAGGGGTCTAGACAACATTTAAAAAAAAGTCGACTTACAGGTAGCATTTTCAACAACAAATACTTTAAAAAACTTGCTAGGTAATCCAAAAGACAAGGATAGCACGGAAAAAATGTCGGGAATTTATGAAATAAGTTGTAAAGATTGTAATCTTAAATACGTCGGACGAACAAAAAGATCGATTGGAGTCAGATGCAAAGACCACATATCCCAATTACGTTACGGTACTGTAGATAAGTCTGCCGTCGCCCGACATATTTGGGATAATAATCATCACGTTGATAAAGAAAATCTAAAATTAATAAAAAATGTTAGAAAACCAGGTCAGCTGAATGGGTTTGAGAGCGTATATATTGCGAAATATAGTTGCAACAAAGAATGTATGAACAGTGCACCAGCGCAAATTACGAGTCACTTGATCGATTACTTTGCTAAATAAAATTCCCACGTTTTCGGCACGTTTTTACCGATAACACAAGTATACAGTTATTGCCGCCAAAGGAACCGTTGTTAATTTAGCTGTCGTTGAACTTTCTCAAGACTATTACAGATGGACACTTTTAGATAAAGCAGTA